>CAOLHI010002325.1:0-340778 GCA_948474755.1 Ctenosaura bakeri
AAGCAATTTCTTCCAGGAAAAAAATATGCCCTTATATTGGCTGTGCTTTTAAGCACCCATTATTATATGGGGTGTTCTCTATTTGAGGGTCAGAAAACTTTTCTTTTCACACAAGATGCCAAAAAGTTCCTGCATTTTGGAGTGTGGACCCTTCATAACAGCAGAAATATAAATATACCATGTAATTTATGAATGCAGATAATATGCTGATTTTACAAAGAAACATGTGGCTAACTGAAATCAGCATTTCCATTGGGTATTAGGTGGAACACAATCTTGTCAATAGCTACTTCCTGATTATGAATTCCGCATGTCATGAATTTTGACTGTCCCTTATTGCTGTTTTGAAAACTTAGTAATAATACACTCCATCCACTTAGCACCCAAAATTCTTGAAGCAAATAAATAACACATTTTAAGATATTGGAATCTTCTGAAGAAATCCCATATTTTAATGTTGACCACAATAAACAAACCAAATGCAAGAGAAGAGTATCCTCCTCCCAACCCAAGTCAAGACAAAAAAAAAAAGTACAATCCTGCACAAGATAATCATTCTCCTTATTCAAGAAGAGAATGCTATCTGAAATCTAGATACTCAAAGAAAACTGAAAACAGCTCACAAGGGCATCTGGTAGTTATTCAAGATTATGAGAAATATCTTTTTGTAATAAAAATGTAAAAATGAAAATTACATCCAGTACAGGTTTTCCTCTTTGCTTACAATGCAATTGGCTTCTTTTAAAAAAACAGCCCAACTTCAATCTCCAACTGCAGCTATTTACAGTGTGGCATTATGGGGGGTGGGGGGAAGAAACTGCTGTTCCGGAAACAGCAAGCCCTGTATTCCCTTGGGCATGAAGAAGTGGCTGTGTATTTCTTTGGATCTTGGCTTATTTCCCACTAATTTCAATAGGACCACTCTCTGAACATATTTCCTTATTACTGTGGTGCAGGAATTCTTTGTCCTTCCAGATGTTGCTGAACTGGAGCTCCCAGTGCTTCTTACCACTGGCTAAGGCTGCTGGGAGTTACAGTCCAAAAACTTCAGTTTAAATCAGCACATATCAAGAAAAAGCAAAGTCTTAGGAGTCTGAGTGGATTAAGATAAAGAATATGACTATTCAGCCACTTACTCATCCCCATGTATGTATTTGCATACAGCATTCATATTACATAGCCTCTTATGTCCTATTTTTCAGCCCAAGGGGAAAAAAAATCTCTAACATCCTAAACAGAAG
Organism: Ctenosaura bakeri; assembly: GCA_948474755.1. NCBI lineage: Eukaryota > Metazoa > Chordata > Lepidosauria > Squamata > Iguanidae > Ctenosaura > Ctenosaura bakeri. The sequence continues at coordinate 1,242 of CAOLHI010002325.1, forward strand.
CAGCTACTGAGTTATCGCAACACAACAGACATTTTCAAAAAATCCACAAGCAAATGCTGGTCTTAAACAGCTTCACATTCATTTTAAGTGGACCAGAGCAGTCAGCTTGGTTTTTTTGTTTTGCTTACAATTATATCCAAAACTACATCCCTCAAATACTCTCAAAAGGGTAAGCAGCACACAGCGAATCTTCCAGCAATAAAGGATCTGCCCCTATAAAACAAAAGGAATGTCTGTGCTATGAGCAATATATTAATGTGGTGTGAGTGTTGTAGTTGTTGCATGCCCTCAACCACTTCTGACTTATGGTAACCCTAAGGCAAGCTTATTATGCTTCTTTTTTGGTGGGGGGAAGGAGATTTCTCCAGAGGTTTACTGTTGCCTTCCTCTGAGGTAGACAGTCACCCAATGAATTTCCATGGCCAAGCAGGGATTTAAACACTGGTCTCCTAGAGTCCTAAGCCATTTCCATACTAGACTGTTATAGTGCTATTATTCTGCTTTACATTCTATGGAATCCTGGGGTTTGCAGTTTTGGGCCGGCCCCTCTTGAAACGGCAAACCCCAGGATTCCACAGGATGTTGAAAGTGGAATAACAGCACTAATATAGTCTAGTGTGGAAATGGCCCTAGTCTAACACCCAATCTGCTACATCAAGCTGGCTCTGGTGTGAATGTTGTTGTTGTTGTGTGTTTCTTCAAGTCATTTCTGATTTATGGAGATCCTAAGGTGAACTGATCAGTGGAGTTTTCTGGGGCAGAGAGTGTGTGATGCACCCAAGATCACCCAGTGGGTTTCCTTGCCCGAGTGGGGAACTGAACCCTGGTCTCCAGGATCATACTCAAACCACTACCCCACGCAGGATCTCAGTATGAATGTTACCTTTTATTGCCATAAAAGTCACAAGCTTGGCATTAAGGTTAGTGTGTATATCACATTGATACTATGAATTCATTCTCTTAGGGTTTTCTTAGGCAAGAAATACTCAGAGGTTTTGTCAGTTCCTTCCACTGTCTACAGCAGAATGACAGCCATTATTCCTTTCCTATGTCAAATGATATTCTATCAAAACAGAAATGGCTCTACAATAAAAATGTAGGGTAAGACAGTGTAATGTAAGCTACACTAAGGTATTATCTACATGCTGATTTTTGACCAAAAAACAGAAAAATTTGCCATGTTACAGGAACAGCAGGATGAAATATGACAGAAAAAACTCCTTCTCTTAATCCTTGCAAACATAAATAAAACTTTGGTATGAGCAAATCATGCTTTGGAATTGCACATAACTTTCTCATGCTTCAAAATCAGAAGTGGCACATTGCATCGAGCAATTGTAGCTGCTCTGTAACTGGGAAACAGTAATAATTCCACTTCCTACTTATTGACATCTATATCCTCAATGCTACTTTGATTATACTGGGTGTACAGCAAAACAAAATACTTTTTTTTTAGGCAGGTCTCACTGAAATTAATATAAGGCTGGCCACCAGTAAGAGCACCTTCTAAGCTTTCAGGGTGCAAAACGCTCAGACTATTGGTGTTTTTTAAAAAAGCTTTCAACAGCTAGAAGAACACAGTGTTTAGCCCAGCAAACTGTCTCTGCATGGTCAGCAGAGGTCCTCTTAAACAAGGATTGAGAAATCGATGGCCCCCCAAATATTTGGACTTTAACTTTCATAAGGGGTGGCTAGACTAGTTAAGAGAAAGGAATTGTGGAAGTTGCAACACAAAACACCAGGAGGACCTAAGGTTCCTCACTTTCGCCATAAACTCCCACATCCCGTTCTTCAGCTCTTTTCCAGGCCTCCTGTGCAATCTGATTTGCACTGGGGCAGCTCACGTAGCTGCTGACCACTTTCATGTTGAAGCTACTCTACAACTTTCATGTGCATGATTGCACACAAAAAATACGTTACATTAACAAATTACTTTAAAAAGTATACACATTTCAATGCTCAACATGACTCCTCCCCTACAAAACTAGATTTAGACATCAGCCCAGGAAAACAAAAAAGTTTTCTTAAACAAAATGCAGGAGAAGGGCCCACGATGCTTAAATGACTGTACTGTATATATTTCTTAGTAAATGAATGGGTTTTGGATTTTCTTTTTAAATGACTAGCGATCATCTATTCTGTTCCCAGATATTGCTTCTTTCATGACAATAACAGAACCCAAACTCAGTATGGCAAAACATCTGATCACCACTTGTTTCTGTATTTGATAGGAAGTCATACAGCATCTGTGGTATCTTTACAAGAAAACTGCTTTCCAAATACAGGACGTCTGCCAAGGCAGAAATATTTGAAGATTACAAAAGTCAATAACTTTTTTTAATTACCTACAGTCTTCTAACTGCCTTACTTAATCTCCCAGACTTCTTTAAAAAAAAATGCTTTCCAAATGCTTCATTATAATTTGCCCTTGTGACAAAATAAGAATGATAAAATTTATTAATTGGCACCTACAGGAATATTGATAGTCTACAAATATTATTCCTTACATTATTTCTTCTGAGCTTCCTTTAAGGGGCTTAGAATAGCTTGTGTGCAATACCTAGGTGGTCTATTATCCAGCTAACACACTCGAGAGTCAATTCCTTTAAACACAAATGATCTCATGGCTTCAAACTGTTCTTTAAGTTCATTTTAAAAGATCTTTTAAAAAAAGACTACTGAAGTACTGTGAAGCACTTTGAGCAATTAGGAAAAGTGTAACACAGATATCAAGTAGTACAATTGTTTTAACATGTACTGAGAGTGAGACCTGCTATCATGTTCCTTTTCAAATTTCGGAGTTCCACTTCTCTCAAAGAACATAGCTCCTCCATCATCCACTGTAAAAAGTCCTGAGAGAGTTCTTGGGAAGGTTTCATCTTTCATTCAATCCAGCAATTTCAGAGTTAACAATTTACTACTTTTCTTCCTAGTCAAAAGCCACCAGGAAGTCAGTCTAATCAATACCAAATAGATCACATCTATACTTTCTCACAGTACAATTTCTCCTTGTTAAAATCAGACTCAGTTTTGCAAATAAGATGAGATTCAGGCCATTTCTGCACTAGCCTGGGGCCACTGGGATGCTTTGCAAGAGGCATCATAATCAAGCTCTTGTCTACTGTTTTCTGGGCAAACTGTGCTATCCCTGGAGAACGTGGAGAAAGCGCTAACTCACAATTTAGGGAGGCCTCAAAGGCCCCTCTCTAAACTGCAAACCCCAGGATTCCATAGGATGTTGAAAGTGGAATAATAGCACTATAACAGGCTAGTGCAGAAATGGCCTCAGTCTAAGCACAAACTATATGCACTTAAATCCTTAATTATTCTCTTTTAAACACATCAATCCCCAGTCTTCTAATTTATTTATCTCAATCTTGTGGAGTGAGCACACTTACTCAATTCTTGATTACAGAAAGAAGATGGTTGGGGAGGCTTTGTCATTCTCTTTTAATCAGAAGAATTCACTTTTGTAACTCCAACAGATTGACAGTATGGGGCTGTCAGATCCTTAGATCAAAATAACTGGCACTCTCTTGGTCCTTCCCATTGGTCCAGCCATTTTTTCCATCCTGTAGCCCCACAGGAAACAGGTACAGGCTGCAGGCTTCACATTCTTTATTTACATAGAATGCTTGTATAGGAATAAAGAGAAGCATCGCTAGGTCACTGCTAAGTGAAATAGCACATGCCAAGACAAGAAGTGCTTCAAGGTCAAGTGTTGTTTCTCCTGAGCCTTTATTGAAGAAAAAATAGTCCAGAACCAGACAGTCTTTAGCCTACGGCCTTCAAAATTAATCACAGACACTCTTTCGAAACAGTAGAAGACATATCCTTATTTCCTATTTATCTTTATTTATATATCTTTTTTAAAAAAGCTGGTGTCAAATGTTTGACCAGGTAGTTTGTCATTCAAAAGTCCTTTGCTTTCATTTTGCATTCAAAACCATCTGAAGCTCCTCAGTGGTACAATAAAGACTACTGAAGGAGGCTACTGGGATGCTTTGCAAGAGGCATCATAATCAAGCTCCTGTTTTCTGGGCAAACTGTGCTATCCCTGGAGAAAGTGGAGAAAGAACTAACTCACAACTCCCAAGAATCTGCAGGCCTATTTTGGGGAGATATCTGATAGCAAGCAAGACTGGTAAGATTTGTTTTTCAGGCCTTTAGGTTTCAGGTGAGGAAATCCTGTGGATTATGATCCTGGTTTATTTTTCATTTGCAAACATATTATTCTGATGTAGTTTTCCCTGGCAGCCTAAAATATTATGAGGGGGCACACTTTCTACGTTTTACTTTAAAGCACTGAACTGATAGAAAATGGTGAGTAATAAGTGGCTTTATCACTTTGCACTGCTTTTTTAAACAGATCTCCCTACTTGCTTTTAGTATCGTCTTATGTTTAATTTTTTTCACTGGATATAAATGACCCAGATTCTTACACCTATTTCCACAGTGTTTCTTATATCTATTTACAAAGAAGCGTGCCTTGATGAGTTCAACAGGGCAACAGGGTAAGACTGAAGTTCTAGAGCTACTTCCTGGGAATAACACAGTAGGGCTTACTTCTAAGTAGACACGTACAGGAATGATCTGTTATATACAAGACAATCCAACAACAGCTGTGAATGAAATTTCACAAGCTTTTAAAGGAGATCAAGAATATATTTTGTCTCATAGTTTTCCAGGATGTCATGTTACTCTCTCTTAAAACTACTTTTCAACAAATACTTCAGTCCTTTGCCATAACAAAAAATCCCATGATAGAGAACAATACCATCAGCCTAAGGTCTTCATGCCTTCTTTAAAAACTGACAGATAAGAAACCTTACCTCCATGTTCATAGAGTGGGCAGGCAAACTGTGGGCTCCCTGCAACTCAGTGAGGGCTGTACTATCACACTTAGACTATCAAATTCAGCATCCTCTTCTGAGGTTCCTGGTGCTGCTAAAATTTAGTAACAATGGCAGTGGCTCTCTAAGGCACTGAAGGATGCCAGAACACCTTCCTGCACCACAGAGATTCTGCAGGGCTGACCACATTGGGCAAGAACTTGAAAGCCCACACATCCAAAGGGACAGGCAGTTTTCCACATTATGGCCAAGAAAGTGTACTACACTGTAACAATGCTAGATGAGGTGGTGGCACAATGGCAAGAGTAGAAAGGTGCCATCGTGCCACCACTTCATCTGACGTTGTTACAGTGTTGTACACCAACAGGATCTTGGCCATGCTGACAAAGGGCCATCAATTCCACGTCTGGAGCCCTGAACAGAATTGGAAGGAAGATTTTGCCTGGGTGGAGAAGTTAAGTCATAACTCCCATCTATGTCAATGGGTATCAATGTAATCCTATGCAGATCTACTAAAATAAGACCTTCCACACTTGAAAGTATGTATCAAACTGTACTAACACAGCTGTCATTTTAGAGATGTTCCCCCCTAAAGAAAGAAATGTGCAATATGTCTTCTGTGATAGATAATGATGATAACGGTGATGAAGTCTGCTGTACTACTGCATGTTGTTCCTGTTAGTATTATTGTTGCTGCTGCTGCTTTAAGATGCTTAATGAAGCCCACATTAAAGTCCAAATGGATACTAAGACATTGATAGATTCATGGTGTGGTTCAGTTAGTTATATGAGGAGCCTATCAATAACTGCCAAATTGTAGGGACCATCTTAGGTGTAACTTAAGTGTAAATTTTATGTTCTGCATATGTACAATCCCAAATCCAATCCCTAGCATCTCTGTGTTCAAAGGATCTCACAAAGCAGGAAATAATCTGTACCTGAGACTGTAGGGAGCTCCTGCCCAAATTAGGACAGAAAACATAGCAATGATCTTGTAAGATCTTTGTTACAAGAAACAAAAATTTAATGCAAGAGCATCAATATGTCCTTCCACAGATCACTGTTGTCATCTACATTTAAAATAGTTTCTGCTTGGGGTCATGGATTCCTAACATTCCACTGCCTATGTCCCCAGCCTTTCCAGAGCTTGGGAAAGTTACTTTTTTGGGGACTACAATAGCCAACAATCTCCCAGGCAACATGACCACTCCAAAAGTTTAACTTTCTGAAGTTCTGGTATTCCCTAAAAATTCCCAGCAAAGGATAGTGTCCTAGAGTGTACACCATTCATGCAGAGTTGTGCTGTTACCTGATGGATACTGAACAGAATCTTAGAAATCATGTAGTACTATAGTTACATCTTACAGAAGAAGATCAGAAATGGCAGATAAGCCATCTTCTAAGTTGTTTTCTCAATATTCCTGATTCTCTAATTGTAGAACCCCTGATGAGCTTATAGGAAATCCAGGTTTCTATGCGACATCACTGAAAACTACTGTCTTTGCGTTGCTCGGCAGCTACAGTGGAAACTTTATACACAGTTTATTGTTTTTAATTGATTCTTTCACTATGGGCCTTTCTGCACCTACACTGTTATAGTGCTATTTTTCCACTTTCAACATCCCATGGAATTCTGGGGTTTGTAGTTTCCTGAGGCCAAAGATGAAATGGATGAAAATTCTAAAGGCCCCTCTCTAAAGTGCAAGCCCCAGGATTTCATAGGATTTTGAAAGTGGAATACTAGCACTATAAAAATCTAATGCACAAAGGCCCTAAGACTGCAACACTATGGCTCTTTTCGCATGGCATTTGCCATGCAAAAGGGTGCCTGGAGTGTCGCGCAATTGTGAGGAGCGATCTGCATGACGCATTTGCAATCACGCGATGCTTCAGGGTAGAGCAGGCACGCTCGTGCACTTTTTCATTTTCGGCTTTCAGTTGAAAATGGTGCACAATCACACATTGCTCCAGGGCCCTGCGTGCACTTGCCGTGCGTGCGGAGCCTCCGGAGCCACAGCGGTCGCGCTTCCTGCCCCAGCGCAGCCTGGGAAACTCCCAGGCTGTGCTGTGGAAGTAAGAGGCAGGGCTCTTGTGCTGCCTGCTCAGGAGCAGGCAGCTTGTGCGGAGCTGAAGCAGCGGGGATGTGAGAGCCTCTCGCTGGAGGCTGCTCACGCAATCCCCGCATCCCAGCACCAAAAAATGGTGAGCTGCGGAAAGGGCCTATTTTGTACATTTTCCTCTTACTATGATCTGATGTTTGGCAATCAGACCACTCGCCAAGTAAAAAAAAAAGCCATCTTTCATTTCCCCACAGTGTGGCATTATTACCTGCAATCATGTAATGCAAAGTATTCTCTCTTGCTTGATATTTTACATGCTGCATGTTAAATACCAGCATATTACCAGCTGGTAGAACTGTCAAGGCATGCTTCCTGCAACTGTCTAAAGGCAGTTGGGAAAAATTACTTTTTAGGTTATTATTACAGCTCCCAGAATCTATGCAAGCCAGGGATTCAAGGACCTGTGGTCAAAAATAACATTTCTAAGACCCGCCTAAGGGACAAAATTTTGGTCCTTAGTCTTGCACCAGAATCCAACCAGACTGCAGCACAGTCAGTCTGGCATGATCCCAGGAGAGAATATTTGATCTTAAATGCAAAGTCCTCTTTTAAATCATCTTTTTGTAAGGCATATGACTACAGTTAAGCTAAATCACAAACCCACATCAGTAACCAGTTAATTTCCTAATATTCGGAAAATCCTTTGTGGATTACGGGAAGCCATTCACTAGAAAACGATGTCATCAGTAAATAAAATTTAACTTAGATACAACCAGCACAATAACCACAATTACTTAACAATTTCCTAATACACTCTGTTCCTGCTATAAAATTCAGATCCAGTGAAAATTGGCAATTTTTTTTTTGCCCAGGAAATAGATGCATGGGGGAGCAACATATCTGGAGTGAGGCAAGTCTTACCGTGGCCCAGTATCTAGACCAATCGGTTTCTAGATCAGTGGATCACATTAATTTTTTCTGCAAAGCCAATTTCTTTAGAAGAGTAGGCTGAATAAATTATTTGCTGAAATATAATTATTCATCTTACCTGCCAATTTATGGCAATGTAGACTATTTTTGGAACATTGTGTAATGCACAGGTTAGATTTTGAACAGAATTCTTTAGAGAGATGATTGGTTTGCAAAGGGCATGTCTGAATGAAGCTGAAAGTGCTTCCCTCTGATTTAGCAACATCTGCTATGACATACAGAAGCAAATGGCAAAAGATCAACAGGCAACCCTAATTCTTACCTGCCCCCGTCTCATTCCCAGAAGCATTTATGTTGCTTAGGAAACTTAGAAGCAAAACTGGCAGCAAAGTTCAGAGATCAGCAAGGTAGAACGGTAGGAAAATGCATCTTTAGACTGGGAAAGTAAGCTGGTCTGACTTCTTCCACAATGCAAAAATAAATCAGCCGTGGATATCCTATGAGTACTTCACATATTATTTCTTTAACTGTATTATACATCTGAGAGAACCAGTATGGCACAGCTGTTTGAGTAGGACACCAAGGTTCTGATCCAGGCTCGGCACAGAAACCAACTGCATGACCTTGGGCAGGTCACATTTTCTCAGTCTCAGAAGGCAAAGACAAACTCCCTCTGAACAAATCTTGCCAAACCTTGATAGGTTTGCTTAGGGTTTCCATAATTCTGAAACAATCTTAAGCACACAACAACAATTACATCTGAAGGTCTTGCTCAGATGGTAACCCCCCTCCCTCCCTTCCCTGATATTCTAGGTTCTTGATCAAAACATAAGGCAGTTACTTTTTTGGTCTACAGCTCCCATAATCCCTCAGTCACAAACTGCATCTTAAATATGGTAGCATTGCAGATAGAGGACTGAGTAAATCCTCCATGTTGTGTTTAATTCATTTCTGAAAAAGATTGACATTTCATATAAAGGACAGTACCCACTGCAATAGTGTTCCAGAACATGATCACTTAGAAGACATATTCCCTTAAAATAGAGTGTCCCTAAAACAATTAAAAACACTTAACACCTCTAATCAGCAGCTTAACATTTTAAAGAAATCCTTTGGTTTCTCTGCTTTTGTTTTGAGGAAAATGGTTGAAGCAGAATTAAACTATTCTGCATTTGTAAGGACTCACTGCTTGATTCCAATTGCCTTATAGGACAATTCACTTCTAGAAAAAGGTCTGGAAGTGAATTGTCACAGCAGAGGCAAAAGAATAAGGTTATGAACAGTGATGGAATTCTAAACATGCCCAAAAATTGATTAGTTTTCTGCCAGCAAGTAATTGTCTCTTTAGATAAACATTTCTTACCAGCGCATCTCTGGATAAGTATTTCTTTTACTAGTGTTGGGCAAACAGTACCCCTGCTAACTAATTAACTGCCTTGTTTTTAATGGATACAATGAAGAAGTGATTAAAATATCTTTGTGAAGCCTAAGTTGAAAATATGTAACAAAGATAAATGTTTTGGCTTATCAACAATTCAGGTAAATAATGTACTCTCTGGGAGACAAGTTTGTCTGAATTGCGAGAGGCAAAGATTAAATAAAATCAGCCCTGAAAATCATTTACACGGTCTGAGTCTACCCACATAGATATCATAATCTAAACTGACTAATAATAATTTACTAATTATTCATACCAATTAATATTCTCTGCCCTAATTGCTATGCTATTACATTATTCCACAAAAGTACAAAGCAAATTAGCTTTATTCTTATTGCCAATTAGTCCTACTAACTTCTCCAGGATGACTTCTAAGATAGTCCTCCCAGCATTACAGATTTCAGATTATTCTTCTCATTATTCTACTCTTAATACAGAGGAATGAAAATAAATGACTGTAATGATAATTTTGTCAATGATGAATCTGTACAATGAAAAGAGAAAAATACTGAAAATGATCCAACCTTGTAAAGTACCTAGAATTCTACTTTATAAAGTAACCAGTTACAGACACAAGCTCCCAAAATAATTATCATTAAATTTACAGTTTATAGTAGCTCTTTACTTCCCTATTTCCCAAGAGAAACAAAAATTTATCTCTGATTAGGTAGTTAGTTATGACAATAACATTAGAATTTTTTTGTCGCTTTTTAAAAAAATCTGAATGTCACACCTACTGATTTGTGGTACAAAACACTCTTGTCATATCCACTGCGGCGTCACCTCAATGCCCACAACCAAGCACAAGGCAGCATTTTTTGTGCAAATGATTTTTTCACAAAGAAATCCCACAAATACAAAAAACCAAACTGTTTTAGAACAGATATTTTCCCCAACAAGTATCTTGATATACTGAGACAATCTTTCTCTATAACTACAAAACTGCTGGTATTCTTGACATCCCAAGTGGACAGAATAGGATAGGCATGAACCTCCTTTCTGCTATAATCAGAATGGGTTTTTACACTGTACTCCTTCACAACGTGAACACAACACAGAGCTTCCTTCCATAGAAAATACGTTTGAGGGAAGGAATGGAAGAAAAGAGATGGATCGTGGATGCTCCCAATCCACTTTGCAAGCAAAGCTATCTTACAAAGTCCAAAAGATGTAAAGGCATGATTACCGGTAAGTAGTGAAGGAAAATTGGTTTTACCTAAATATAAATTTAATTTTCTTGTAAGAGAAGAGGTTAAAATTAATAATTAAGGGTGCAACAGATCAGATTCTTCATGAATGTTATGAAAATGCACTGCGTCCAGTTGTACCCTAATATTTCCTGAATTAGAACCAACAGGTTCAATTCAAGGTGTGTGGAAGATCACAGAATAGAATGCAAAATTATTTATTAAATAAAAGTCACTGCCGTAGAAGAACTACAGGCATTCTTACCACTGGGCAAGGCGCTGCTCTATTTCCTTTAGAAAGCTGGTGTGGAACTTGTGCAAAGGTTCAAAGTTGGAAAAAATCAGATTCTTCAGTGCTTCTGGCATGCAGTCATCTTTACTTACTGTGCTCTGGAACCACTACAAAGACGAAAAAGTAGTAAGGCAGGTGAATGGGAATCAACCAAGTCTGTTGATTAGCACTTGCTTCCAAGCCCTAGCAGCCTCACCTGATAGCTCTCCCCACCTATAGATTAACGCTACACATTAAAGTAAGACCAAAGCCAAAAGATAGTTCACATGCTAGAAAAACTGACACAGCTTCTTTCCCTCATAAAGTAAGTAAACCGGCTACAACATTTAGAATGCCCTAAGCTGCATTTTAGCTGTTTGCAAATTATGGAATCTATCAAGTAACCTATCTGCATGTTCACAATGCCTTTCTCCACTGGTGACAGATACTCTGGCTTCAGCAGATGCAAAACCATTAAGCTCCTTGGCTAGAGAAATTGTTACTAAGTCTCCAAATTATTCAGACTAAATTATCTAAATATTTGTTTATGGATGCGCAAGCTAACAAGTGGGGCAATCTTCATGCTACAATCAGATGTTTCAAAATTGGGAAGGGGAGGGAGGAACACATGGAAAATTAAGAATTTCCATTCTTTTATTTAAAACATATTCAGAGGCATCCTGGATGCTATGAATATTTATTAATATGGACATTAATTTCAATTTTTCAGTGGGACTACACTTTGTGATAAAACTAAACTCATCGTTTGATGGTACAAACCAGGGATAGAGAACCTATGGCCCTACAGACATCATCCCATCATCCCTCACTATTGGCGATACTGATACTGGTAGACCAAGAAACCTGTTAGGGGGCAAATGTACTGCATGGATTTCACAGTGGGGTAATGGGTGAGATCAAGATGAGGCCTCTAGCTCATCTACCACCCTTCCAACTGGGGATAAGAAACCAAGCAAAGCTATCAATTAATTTAGTATTTTTTTTCTCCTGAGGAAGGGTGCTGGGGATAGAGGTTTTTAAAATAAATTAAGGTTGGTTTAATACATATTTAGAGTATAATAGTTTGGTTAATTTCAAAGTTAAAAGATTTTAAGCAAATGAGTTGAAAGGCATCTGGGAAGATGTAGTAGTTTTCTCCGCATCAAGATGATCTTTCTGTGTTGCGCATTGGATGTGTCAATTTTTGGTCTAACAGGTGCTCTGGATGTCAGCTCCTAGAATCCCTGATCATTGGCCATGCTGGTGGGAGCTTCTGGAAGTTGAAGCCCAAAAAACACTGAGATCAACACAGAGAACCACTGACATAAAGGCTTCTGTAATGCTCTTAACTCTAGGACTTTTGCTGGGATCCATGTGGGAATCAGTAATCAGTATAGGAAGGTGGAAGGTAATGAGGTGAGATTTATAAAAGTGGGAAAGGGAAAACCAAGAGAAAGATTTTGATGGGATGGTTGAGAAACTGGATCTTCAAATTATATGCAAGTTTTTCCTTTCTCCAAAGCTCAAAATAGGGACAAGTCAAGAGGGGAGGGTGCTGGTGGAAAGAAAAAAAATGGATAGGATATTTCACCTTCATTTTGGTAAGGTTTTAATGTCATGTAACAGAAATCTAAATGCCAATTTACAATGAAATGCATTGTTAAAAACACCTTCCTTTCAATGTAAACATAATTGATTTAGACTCTTTAAGCTTATAAAGGATTTGTAGAACCCATTTCCTCTAACTTTCCCATTTTTAGTTTTGAGATATTACTATTAAATCACTGTTGCCATTTCTTATGTGAATGTTTTTCCAAGTTCCAATTGCTACTGCCCAAACGTCCAAAATATTCTTGACAAGAGAGTAAGAAATAAGTGAAATGATGTTCAACTGGATAAGAGAAATACTGTGCAGCTGGGCTAGTATGAGAAGTTTGCAGATTGCCCATATGACTAAAATCAAAGATTCAAAAGTATTTAACAATAAAGTAAGTTTAGAGAAAATGAACTTAAATTTAAGTAGTTGATCATGAAACCTTTATCTCTGTCTGTTTAGGTACCCAAAGTTCTTATCTCACTGCAAGCTGTTCTGGGCTGCAGCACCCATGATTCCTGGAAGACACATGGAGTGCAAGAATAAGGATTACTTTGTGTGCAATGCAGGAGTAAACATACCGATGTGATGACCTCAAGGTCTTTCAAGTAAGTCCGTTCTGTGGTAGAAACTTCTTTAGCAATAAAGTATGCTTTGTCAGTTGGAAACCTCTGGAAATGGCAAGAAAAGGGGGTGTCAGTTTTGATCTTCACTAAAAGGCAAGTTCTCGAACAGGAAACAGAAGAGAGGAAAAAAGTGATCCCACTGTAAATTAGACAATTTTGCTGGAGCATGAGGAATATTCCAAAGTTTTAGACAAGAAAGAAGAATCTTGTACAATTTTTTTTTGTTTCATTACAAACAAGAATTTCAGTCTATAATTATAAAGTGCCAACATGTAAGCTACTCATACAAAGAAGAAAAACAACATAGAGAGAAATGACCACAGTAAATCAGAACAGAAAAAAACCCTCAAAATGAGAGATTGCTTTCTGCTAGCATGCACAACTGCTTCTTTTCAAAACCAAGAAAACGACTGGATTCTTCCAAAATTTAGTTTGTGATGTTGGTGGTCAATGCACAGAGGTGTATTTACATGTGAAAAGAAGAAAGGACCACCAAGTATTTTTAAACAAGCCTGTTCTTTCGCATCCACATACTTGTTAAAAGTTTGTAAGTAAAAAGAACATTGGTATAATATGACCCATCATTAGAAGCTTTATTCCCCCACCCCTGAAATATAGAAGCTTACACTGCAATCTTAAAGGAGAGTGGGCCAGTAGAAGCTGTGAAGAAGTGGACCATTTGTGCTCAGAAAGCTCTACTGAACTGTACTTGCCAGGATAGATATAGAATGAGGGGTGGGCGCTGTTAGACTTAACATGGGAAATCTTTCTTTGAAAAAAATGAAAAACAAAAGCAATTGGGGTCCTGTAGCTTGCTGGCCCAACCTTAGAAATCTAGCAGAACTGAAGCCATATCCACCTTGGTCCAGAAATGTTTTCCTTTGGTGCCTATGGGCAATGGGAACATGGCTGGGAGCAGATTTACAACAGGCATATGAAAACTGGTTTCTATGGGCCAAGTTTAGCCCCCACGGCCATTTTGTAGTCCTTGGGGCTATTTTTTTCCAGATGTCTAGGCCTCTACAAGCACTCCCAATGGAAAAAAATACTGGACAAAATCTAATCTAGAAGTCAGTTTCCTGTTATGTATGTACATATGGATGGAAATATTTTTACTAATTTATGTGCGTTTGGTGGGGGGGGCATATCTGCTATAATTGCCTACTCCAGAGTTACATCATGGAAACTTCTCATGTTTATTCCTCCAATATTGTGCAAGGTGGTGTTTTTTTGTTTTTTGTTTTTTTGAGGTGGGAATATAGATTTGGTATAGTGGATAAAGAACACTCTTGAAGTTGAACCTTAAGTCTTCCACCAAAAAGATAAATAGAAATAACCATGCTGCCTGACAAATACTTCAACTGACACTTCCTTTTTCCAACACACATTAGCATACAAAAAGTATTGTGTCAGACGAATTTGCTGAACTTCTGACATTCTGATGGCCCCGGAAAACAACAAAGGGACTTTCCGCACTACACTGTTATAGTGCTATTATGCCACTTTCAACATCCTGTGGAATTCTGAGGTTTACTGTAGTTTACTGAGGTCAAAGAGCTCTCTGACTGAAAATTGTAAATTCTGCTCCCTAAACTGCAAACCCCAGGATTCCATAGGAAGTTGAAAGTGGAATAGCACTATAACAGTTTAGTGTGGAAAGGCCCAGAATCGAATTGGAGACAGAGGGCTAAATCTATTAGTCCCAACTAAACTGGACCAAATGAATCAATGGGACTTAGATAAGTATGGATTTAATCTAGCTGGGGCTAACAAGATTATTTATCCCCAGTATTACAGGGGTCAGCTAAGAGTGGTCCTGGGGGGTGCATGTAGTCCACAAGTCTGTTTTTCACAGCACCTAACACCCCTCCAGAATTCTACAGATTGCCCTTTTTCTAAAAGAAAAATGTGGACTGTCTCTTCTGGAGACCTCCAGCAGCAGGGATCCTCCTTTTAAACAGGTTAGTGGGCATGCATTGCTTAACTTGAAAAACCAATGTTTTTCAAAACCAGAAGGAGATTGCCAGCCACTTCTGCTTCTGTTGTTTTTCTCCACTTTTTTGACATTCATGTACCCATAATCCAATAACACTGCCCATGCTTTATATATTGCCTCCTCTCTCTGTAAATAAAGACATGAAGCAACAGGAGTGTATGTAAACACATACATGAAGCAACAGAGGCAGAGATCAGTATCAAGAACTAGATTTCAAGATTCTAAGAAATCCAATTAATTTTGTGAGTTATAAAGTGGCAGGAAGGCTTAATAATGGAGAAATTCAATACAAGGAAGGAACAACGGCATCCAGCTTACTTACCCCAAGAACAAACATTGTGCCGTCTAATTAAATATGGTCTCTGCCATATCCACAGTATCATGTGTGAAACACACCCATCTATTGCCTCTATCTAGGGAATTCTAAATGAGTTTTACTCAGAAGTAAGTCCCACTGAGCTGAATGATCCTTACTCCCTGTTAAGCAATTACAGTTATAGTCCAGGGCAGTGGTTCATAACCTTTTCTTTACTGGGGATCTCCTGTGAACATAATTGGTTGTAAAGGACCCCCAAACTTGACTTAAAATTTAAATATTCAAACATTTATCTATTTATTAAAGGCTTCTGGAGACTAGCACCCTTTTTGAACCTTACTCTTTTGCAGAGCTGGGGTGTGGGGCTCGTGCGAGCAGCCTCCAGCAAGAGGCTCTCGCATCCCGGTCCCATCGGCTCCGCAGCTGCTTCCGGGTTGCACGAGTGCCCCGCCTCTTCCTTTCGCAGTACAGCCTGAGACCTTTCCCAGCCTGCACTGGACAGGAAGCGCAACTGGCCCGGCTCCCAAGGCTCCGCACACACGGTAAGTGCACGCAGGGCCCTGGAACGATGTGTGACTGTGCAGCATTTTTGGCTTCAAGCCAAAAATGAAAAAATGCGTTCGCAGTCTGCATCAGGCCCTTGAGCATCATGCAAATGTGAGTGTGTCGTGTGGACCGCTCCTCACATGTGCGTGACGCTCAAGGGGCCCTTTCGCATTGGAAATGCCGTGCGAAAAGGGCTTAGGATTCAAATCCCTACTCAGACACCGACTGACCTTTGGCAAATCACATTGTCCCAGATTCAGGGGAAGGCAAAGGCAAACCCCTTCTGAACAAATTGTGCAAAAAAACAACCAAAAACAAAAAAAAACAACCAAAAACCTGTGATAGGTTCATCTTAGGGTTGACATAAGTCAGAATTGACCTGAAGGTATGCAACAAAAATGTGCCACTGACAGGAGGAGATTCTTTCTAGCCACCATGTTTCTTTCTTCCCTTTGAAAACTGACTTACAGTAACCCTGAGGCAAATCTATCATGGGGGTTTTCTTGGCAAGATTGGCTGCCTTCCCCTGAGGCTGAGAGAATGTGAATTGTCTGAGGTCACACAATGGGTTTCCATGGCTGAGTGGAGATTCAAACCTTCGTCTTCATAGTTTAAGAGCATGCACACACCTGCCACCATTTCCTTTTCATCAAGGATGTGGCAGTGGTGTTGGGGGAGGCACGGAAACTGTTACCTCATCTGCAAATGAGGGAGCAGTTTGGGCGCAAGCATATGGCTGCCACTCTGTCCCTTGGTACTTACACCCCCTGCTGCCATGTCCCTGATGAAAGGCGCATAGCAGAAAGCATGCACACATGCCCAAACTGCTCCACTGTTTGTGAATGAGAGGGCCATTTCTGTCCCTGGATTCCCCCATCCCTGCTCCTATGTTCCTGTTGTTGTTGCCGCTGTTGGTGTCCAGCAGCAGGGCTGTGAAAGCTCTGCATACCCCAGGTTAATAATCACTGGTCTAGGGGGTTCTTTGCTGTGGTGGTTTTTGTAAGGCACAAATACATCATAAATTGGCATCTGCAAAGAACAGTGGAAATAAAGCCAGCTGGCTGGTGTGGAAAGGTCAGCTAGTAGGATTTGGCCTTCACTCTTCCTCTCATACGTCAGAGAGGGCAATTAATTCAGCTATGTGCTCCATTAGACAAATCAAAGGAGTAGATCAGGAACAGGAATGACTCAGCTCAATGGTCAACCTCCCAAGTCCCCTCTAAGGCTCCTTGACCCTCCTTTTGGGGTAGTGGTAGTTGAAAAGTTCCCAAATGATGCATTTGTTGCTTTTTGAGGCATCCAGGAGCAACAGTTTGCATCAATGCAGCCTCCCAAAGCCCAACAAAGGGAACATAAAACAAAACCCAGAAATGAAAACTGGAAGTCAATTCTGCTTTCATTTTTGGCCAGAATGGTACAACATAGGCCATTTCCGCATGACGACACTCTTCCGCATCGTCTCCCTGCACTCCTGGGTCCAGAAGAGAATGTGTCGGCAATGCTCCCCTCTGCACCCGCTCGGTCCACGCAGAACAGAAGGCAATGGCGCCATGTCTTCCTTCCGCAGCACAGCATTGTTGTGCTAAGTAAGGAAGTGTTGCCAATGCACTTCCGCATGGCCAGAAGTGACGGGAGAGCTGCATGATTGCAGACGTGAAACGGATTTTTTCCATTTTGTGAAAACTGCACAAGTGTGACGCTCCACGTCAGGATGGCAGCAGGACGGCAATGATGCAACCTGCCGACCGCTGACATCCTGTGGCAGAAACGAGACACCGACGTCATGTGAAGAGGGCCATAGTCAGCTATGGGGGTGGAAACTGGCTTTCACCTCTGCCCATGCTTGGAATAGTTTTAAAAGTAAATTTTCAAAAACATTTTTCAATACAATAAAGAATCACAACACATACAAACAAAGAAAAAAGAAACAACAAACAAAAAAACATAAAAAAGATAGTAAAAAAAGGGAGATAATAAGAACACACATTTGATTTTCAACTTTTCTAATACAGATTATGCCTATCTATAAAAAAGAATGAACTTTCTCTGTATGTAAATTCCATTCACATACTTCAACTGCTTATTTTCAAGAAATACTAATTGTCAAAACCTACAGTTAACATGTTATATTCTTTTCCTTGCAAAAAGCCCATCATAGAATCATACAGTGGGAAGAGACTACAGGGGCCATCCAAGTCCAACTCCTTGCCATGCAGGAACCCACACCAAAGCATTCCCAACAGATGGCCATCTAGCTTCTGCTTAAAAACCTCCAAAGACGGAGACTCCACCACACTCTGAGACAGCATATTCCACTGCCAAATAGCTCTGACTGTCAGGAAGTTCCTCCTAAGGTTTAAGTGGAATCTCTTCTCCTGCAGTTTGAATCCTTTGCTCCTTGTCCTGGTCTCTGGAGCAGCAGAAAATAAGTCTGCTCCCTCCTCGACATCACATCCCTTCAAATATTTAAATATGGCTATCATGTCCCCTCTTAACTTTCTCTTCTGCAGACTAAACATACCCAGTTCCCTAAGCCACTCCTCACAGGGCATGGCTTCCAAACCCTTCACCATTATGGTAGCACTCCTCTGGACACATTCCAGCTTGTCAATATCCTTCTTGAAATGAAGTGCCCAGAACTGGACACAGTATTCCAGATTAGGTCTAGCCAAAGCAGAACAGAGTGGTACTATTACCTCCCTTGATCTAGACATCATACTCCTATTGATGCAACCAAGAATTGTGTTTGCTTTCTTGGCTGCCACATTACACTGCTGACCCACATTCAGCTTGTGGTCCACCAAGCTTACTAGATCCCTTTCACAAATACTGTTATCCAGCCACGTGTCCCCATCCTATATTTGTGCATTCCATCACAGGTTCCCAGTCTTTAAAAAAAAAAAGAGAGAGAAGAGAGATTTTTCTTTTGTCAATGTTGCTAATTTGTCCACCTTAGCTAAGTACATTAGTTTTGTTAAATAGTCTTCATTCATTGGATTTGCTGTGTTCTTCCATTTCTGTGTGTATTATAATCTTGCCACAATGACCATATATCATCTTACCACACTACTTCTCCAATTGTTCATCCAACAGTCCCAATAAATATAATTCAGGATTCATTTGAACATTAACTTTCAATTTTTTTTGCACCATGAAATGTATTTGTTTTTTTTTTTTTTTGCCTTTTCAGAAGTTCATCACACAAGGTAAAAAATCCCACTCCTTGTTTACATTTCACATTAAAAATGTCTGTGTATTTTGGCCAATTTTTCAGGTGCAAATACTGATGATTCATCATGTTATACAAGTTTTCTTTGAGATCATAGTATAGTGTAGATTTCATTCTCTTTGATCACAGTTTTTCCCATTGTGTCAAATGTATATTATGTCCAACATTTTGTGCCTACATTATTATACAGTCTTGGACCTATTTCTTTTCCATCTCTATTTTCAGTAAAAAAAAAGTTATACATCTTACCAATCAAATTTTCATCATATGAGTACAGCTGCTTCTCAAATTCAGATTTACTCAGAATCAAAATCATACAATATTTTGTCCACTCTGAATTTTTCTATTACCGGTATCTGACTATAAGAGAACCAGTGAAGACTGTAACCTTCTATCAATAATTCTTCATTTGATTTAATTTTATATTGTTCTTGATCAAATTCCAAAAGATCTCGGTAAGTTGCCCATTTTTCTTTTGCTATTATTGCCTTCATGTAAAAAGCATCTTGCAATGAAACCCACAAAGATGTTTTAGAGCATAACCTTGGATTGTGTCCTTTTCGCATTCTTAACAAAGCCTATCTCACACAGTAGTTATTAAAATCTGCATTCACTTTAGATTTATCAAACCAAAATATCTGTGCCATCCAACCCTCAGTTCATGCCCTTCTAAGCCAAGAATCTCTTATTTGTCAGCACAACCCAATCTTCCAACCAAACAAAACGGTATGATGAAAAATACAATTTCAAATCTAGAATTCCCAATCCCTCTCTTTGTTTTGCATCTTGTAAAATTTTATATTTGACTCTTGGCTTCTACCCTTGCCACATAAATTTTGATAAGTCATTCTGCCATATTTTAAATAAGACATCACAAAACGTTCTTGACAAAACATTCATTTTTATCACTGAATTTAGCCCCAACAGAGAAAGTTCAGGTTTCACCCATCTTTGCAAATCCATCTTAATGACATTCTTTGTCTTGACATAATTATTCTTCAAGAAAATACTGTTCATATTTGTCATAGTAATACCTTAATATTTCATCTTTTTCTCAATTTTAAAGCACTTTGGCTTTGTATTTGGTCTTTTCCCCCTCATATTCTCAATTAATAACAATGTCTTTTGCTTATTTATCTTGAATCCATCCAACTCTCCAGATTCTTTTAGTATCTCCAACAACACCTCTGTTTCTTCTCTAACATAGTCACTGAGTCATCTGCAAATGTTCTTAGTTTATATACTTCTTTTTTTTAAAAAAATGCTCTTTATTATTTCATCATGCCTTATTTCCCTACTCAGGATGCTGATGGCTAAGATTACAATTTTTCTTAGCCCTCCAAGTTCTGAGTAGGGACATAAGGCATGATGATAGTGGACACCCTTGCCTTGTTCTTTTCTGAATAAAACATGGTTTGTTCAATTCTCCATTGATCAAAATCTGTGCTTTCTGAACGTCATAGATTACCTTAATCCATGTGATAAAATTCCCACCAAAGCTCATCTTTTCCAGGACTCCAAATGAAAAGTCCCAATTTAGTTTATCAGAGGCTTTTTCAGTATCTAAGAATATAAGCACCACATGCTTCTCATTATGATTTTCTAAATATTCCAAGGTATATCAATTATTATCATGCAACTGTCCTTTTGGCAGAAATTCAGTATGGTCTTTATGAATAAAGTCTTGTAAAATTCTCCTTAATCTTTCTGCCAAAATCATTGTAAAAAAAATCTTATAATCATTTGGCCTATAATTCTTTATCATCATCTGTCCTGGTCTTCTTTCAGAATTAAAACTATAGTTGCTTCCTTCCACATCTCAAGGATCTTCGCTGTCCATAAAATTGAACTCAACAATTTCTGTAAAGGTAAAAAAAAACCCTGTTCCTCAAAACACTTCATCGATAAGCCATCTGGACTGGATACTCTGCCAATTTTGATCTTCTTAATCACTTCAAAAATCTCACTCATGTTAATAGGTGCATTACCATTTGTTTTTGCAAATTTGAAATCTCTGATAAATTTAACCTAGATATTTATTTATCTTTATGGTAAGACTTGGTTTTGTATAATGATGTACTAATACTGATTAAATATCTTCCATATATTTATAGTATCCCTATCTCTTTGCATTTTTGCATCTTTAAAAATTATTTTTTTCTTTCTTTCCTCACTTTGTTTGCCACCACCTCCCAGGCTTGTTGGCAAACTCAAAATTATTTTACTTGCCATATCATACTTTCTTCTCAATCTCACTTTCAGTCATCTGATAGCTATATCTGTAATATCTTAATTTGGTTAAGCACCACCTTGCTCACAGGTGACTTCTTCAGCACTTCTTTACTTTTTATTTTATTTGCACATTTTTCTTGTCTTTTCTATTTTTTAGTTCTGCGTTAAGTTGTACAAGACAGTCTCTCATAAGTGCTTTACTGGTATCCTGTACCATTCTGATATTGGTACCTATATTCAAGTTATTTCCTAAATATTGTCAATTTTTTCTATATCCTCTTAAGACATTTTACTCCTGAAGCAGGAGTTCTCATATGAATAATTCAAGAACTTATCCATTAATTTTTCATTAATAACAACCTTGTTTTCAGTGAGGATGTAAACTCCCACAACTAAATTTTCACTCCCACAATTATCAGTGTGGAACCCTACACACCCTACACACCTACCATCTTGGTGTTACAATACAATTTCCTGTGACAAATTTGGTTTCACAACAACAACACCATTTTAACTCTTATGTAAATTATTTATCTAATCTGGGGCAATGTATGTGCATCCATCTTTCTAACATGTATCTCTTGGAGAGAAATTACATCTTGCTTCAGTTTTTTCAAATAGTGGAAATTTTAGTCTTTTTCTGAGGGGTATTTATTCTACTTAAGTCCCTGTAATGCACTTCACACCCCTGTCAAGCTGAGAATTTAGGCATGCCCACCCTTTCTGCACCACTGATTTCTTCTTATCCATCTGATGTCTTATCCTTATCTTTGGCCGATTCTTGAGCTGGCATTTCTTCTTGTCCTCTTCTTCTCCTTGCTCTCCTAGTTGATCCAGTTCTTTATGTTTCTGTATAAACTGTTTAGCCTTCTATATAGTAGTCACTTTAAATTGTCTCTGGACGCATATGTGATAATGGGGGCTTCCCATTATCTAGACTTGGCTAAAGGGGGATACTTCCCTCTTCAGGTAAACCAAGGGTTAATGAGGTGTTGGGATTAGATTACATTTTACTGTGGGTCAACATCATAGGTCACAGGGTGAGAATTGACCAATCAAAAAGGAAAGAGGTGAGCATCTTCGAGATGCTTCCAAGGAGAAGTTATAAAACTCCTTGGAAGGCCATGTGGCAGAGAGATAACAGAGGGATAACAAAGAGACAACAAAGAGACAACAAAGGAACCTCTTGGAGATGGGTTCTGGGCCAGTTGTAGGCTGCAGGCCGTAGGCCTCGCCTCCTGGCTTCATTACTCTTAGAACATCTAAGCCTGTGAACCAACGTGAGTAGCTAGAAATAGTTATCTAGTCACGTTAGGGACTGTCTGTCATTTTGGAGGTTGGCTGATCTAAAGAATGTATCTGTGTTTTTATACCTGCTTTTGTAACTACTTCTAACTTAAGCGTGCCTGGGAGGAAGAAGCCTCTCATGTGTATAATTGCCTTGTTTCTTTGCATGCCTTGAATAAATACTTTCTGTAAAACCTCTGTTTCCTCTCCATCCCCACGCCATACGCTAGATAGAACTTCTTCACCCAGAGGCGGGGGGAGGGAACGCCCTTAAGCTTAGGATTGTCAATCTACTGAGCAGAGTCCCACTGTGCTGTTCAGTTAATTCAGAATTCAGTGGGTGGTGGCAGCTAAAATTAATAGCGCTGGGATAATTTCCAGACCTCTCAAGGGTGGAAATCCGACTTGGGGAGGGCTGGAAATGAAATTCCAGTATGACAGCATGTAAACCTTCCAATTTTTACCATCTACACTGAATCTTGTTTTGCTTGAACTTATCTATCAAAAAGCACATTCTTTTTCTTACACAAAATTCTAATGGTTATCTCTTTAAACACCACTACTTTGACATTATTCAACTTAATCTGTTCTCAAAGTGATAGTGCAATACTTGATCCCTGATCTGTTTTCAAGCAAAGTAAACAATCATATTTCTTGACAAGTTTCTCTGAGTTGTCACATGAGAAAAAAATTGGCATTTCTTCCCTTTGTTTCCCCAATAAATCTGTGATAGCATCAATAATTTTTTCCTCTGCAATAGCTCTATAACAGACAATTTTCTCATTTCTGCAGTTCCATTAAAGCCATAGTATCCAAATTGTGTTCACATTGTCTATCCAGTTGCTCCATCTTATTCTCTAGTTTCTCTGTTTTTAAGTCAAGACTTTGGATCTTTTCATTTATTTCAACTCTGATGCCATCTGGGTCAGAGATCATTTCATCTCCTTCATCTCAGATTTCACCTCCTTCATTTCAGATTTCAGTTTCTTCTTAAATTCTGCCATCAAATCTCTTCCCATCTGAAACATGGAGTTTTAAGAACTGGAATTCATCCACATATTTTTGTGACATATCTTTTGGTTCAGGTGGTAATTCCACAGATCTTCTCCTTTCAAAAACTTTTACTTTGGATCTTGTCCTGGAATTCATTATCACGTAGACTTAAAAGAGCAACTCAGAAAAACGGGGGGGGGGGGAATAAATTGATAACAGTAGTTTCTTTCTTTTGGCCACCAGATGTTTCTCTTTAATTTCTGTAGGCAGACTGTATACAGATATAGTCATATATACAGCAGTCTGACTTACTTTTGTTTCAGCTAAACAAGAATGACCTTGCTGTTATCTCACTTTTAAGGTAAACAAAGATTTGTTCTCATAGCAGTGCTGCCTCCTAAAGTCCTTATTCTTCAATTTATTAATTCTTAATATCTTGATATTTCTTCAATTTATACTAGTTTCTTAAAGTCTCTCAGTTCATGCTTTTTGCTCTCATTTGTAGCTATTTTTAAAGAAGGGAAGCCCTTAAAACAGTCCCATGTCAGATTATTCACAAATCCTTGGTCACACAGGGAAATATTTCACATGAAATGTAGATCTCATCCACATAATTGGAAAGACTCTTTAAAATTAATTTTCTTAGATTTAACTCCCTTGTCACAATGCTTTTTTTTCTCTTAATGGGCAGGTTCTTCGTGCATCAGGGTGAGCTGGTGAGCAGTCCTTCCCATTCCACTCTTGATCACTGGCCACTTACATGGTGATCAAATTGCCAGGAACTGATCTGATCATGGACATTTGTCTGTTGATCCTCTGTACCCTCTTTCTCCAGGTTGTGCTTTCCACCAGTCTCTACCATCTGGGATAGCAATCACCACATGATGCACCCCCCTTTCATAGGAGATGACCTGCATGTTGCCATTGCCTCTCAGAAGTCCCATGGCATAGATTAGGGGCCCCTCAGTTATGGTTGGCTGGTACAGGACACAGTGTAAAAACCACTGGGTTTTACTGTGAATTTTAAAGGGGCTGAACTTATTTAGGGGCTAAGATCCAGTACCTTGGGGAGCTCTCCAAGAAGTCCACTGTTTCAAGAGCAGACATTGTAGGAGGTGAGAATGAGGCAGAAATCCAAGAGGTTCTGTGTGTTTCAACTGGCTTCATGGAGAAAACAACAGCAACCTTGTACTCTGGCATTTTAGTATTGTTTAAGGTACAGGAAAGTCTTTAAATACACACATGAACAAACAGGCATAAGGATATATGGAAAAGCAGTCAAACATGTGTCTTTACCTTGGTCTGACTAGTACTATTTTGCACCACATGATTCTATGATTCTATTGTTTGTGTAACTCAGTAGCAGAAAATTTGAGGAAGATTTCTTCACACACTATCCTGACAGGTAAATTGCCTTTAAATGCCAATTGCACTCGATGGAAGCTTTGCAGGGATGCAACTGGTGATTTCTCAGCAAATCTTCCTCCTACCAGGGAAGGGGTGGTGTGGAGATTTGAGAAGCCACACAGGGGAACCCTGTAGGCTGTTCTTTGGCCACACTTTGTCCATTTCTGCCCGAGAGCCACATTCAGCCCTTGGCCTTAAGAGTTCACACCTCTGGAAAGAGCAGTATGTCCATCCCTCAGCAGACCCAAGGTAGAGAAGATGTAAAAGTAGGTGAGAGGAGAGAAAAAGAAAGAGGAAAAAAGGAAAAGAGAGTGGCAGAAAGAGAAGGGAAAAGAGGGTGGCTCAAACAATTTTGACTCTAGCCTACCTCTGCTGGTTTCAGATCCATCTAAGGATTGGGATGTATTTGGTTAACATTGTAAAAGGAGCAGTTCTGATTCATTTTTCCTAGATGAACATGTGGCTAGAACACAGTTATTCTTTAGACCAGTGATATTCAGATTGGTGATCCATGGACTGCAACCAGTTCACAAGCCATCACCTGCTGATTCCTGGAGGATTTCCAGGAAAGGGAGAAACAATTGTAGCCACACAAAGGGTACTGGTCCCTGGCACACCAGTGATCAGAAACTGTAGTTCCCCCAATCAGATAGCTTAACAAGCATTTCTTTAGATGTCACACTTTTTAGCATGTTATGATGCTGTTCTTAGATCCAAAACTGTGTTACATGAATGCATACATGCTCCACATGTCTTGCAGAGTTGTATATTATGAAAAAGTGACTATAAAGGTATTATACAAATTTGTGTATGAAAACACATACAAACTTTCATGCATTTCTTTTTTTAAAAAAATCAGATGGATATGAACACTGAATTGAATGTGCTTCTGATTTAATTGAAAATGCAATGCTGTACAGAAAAAAATAGGATTGTCACCATGAACAGAAAGAAAAGGTCAGTATATCAAAGACAGTATACATGCATCAGATCAAAGGCTCAGTTCCCAGCAGTTCAGTTAAAGACTCTCAGAACTAAGAAAAGTCACTGCTTGAACCAATCAGATGAAAGTCTACAATGGACACTATTTACTGTAACTGTACATCAACTCCTGCTAAGGAAATGGAGGTTGGACAGAGCCTGGCAGAAGAAGAAAGAATTGCTAGAGTTGATATCCTAGACACTTTATGTACAGCAAGTATTGTATCCAGTGAGTACCTTTTTCCTGACTTCCTCTTCATCATCAGTCCGGACACAAGTTTGGTCATTCAGCAAAGGGCTGACTAATGGAGAAGCCTGCCTGTTATCAGGACTCAAGTTAGGAGACAAAGTCGTATTTGCCATGGCTGGTCCACCTTGGGAATTGATTGACAGTTCTGAAAGGTGAGGGCTACCAGCAAGAGAGCCTGCTGAAGGAATAACACAATGAAATGAAGAAATATTACTCTTACTATAAATAAAAATTACACCACCAAATCTGCAGCCTTTTCAAATAAACAAGGTTCTACTTCAGTCTTGGATCTATTACCATATAATAGGCTAAGCTTTTTTTCAAATCAGGTCTCTGAAAAACTAATTTGCATAATATTTTATGCACATGGAGGTCTGGCTTGAATAAGATCCGTGTTGCAATGCACAGCAATAGGCGGAAAAAATTGTTCGCATGTTTCACCATCTGCTGGCTCCCTAAAACGTGATGAATTGTTTCAAAAAAGCATTAGATATGGGAAATGGAAGATGCATGGGTATAGATGCATGAGTTATAGACATAGATCCAGTTCAGACAGCACAAACAAACCATGGTCACTTCTCATACATAAAAGAAAGAAATTTAAAGCTTCTAGCTGCCAGTTTGAACTAACCATTTTCCCCTTCTGTCTACACATGAGGGAACTGATCCATTCTAACGACAAAGCAAGATCACATTTGTGGCTTCAGATCCTGCTTTGTAAACTGAGTTTGAAATAAACCATCATTTTATATCCTTAATGGGAAATTGTGGTTTGTTCAAAACCATCACTGGAAGCCTTGAACTTTCTCCTCTTATGCATAAAGAAAGGAAGGAGGTAGCACATAAGCCCAAGCATGTCTGTTTTTCCTACCAGTAGATTAAGGTTTACTGCTTCATCTGAACTGGGCCACAGAATGGTGGGAAGCTGGCCATAGCCAATTGAAAACCAGTAAACCATAACTACAAGTGGGTTCAAAATGTGTAGGATTACCACCAGTTAATATTAATTTATGCTTTGCAGTATCCAAAGAGGAGACAGTATGCCTGTTTGGCCTTTGCTGCCAACCCCATTACTCTTGTTCATGGAGAAACTGGAAAAAGCTGAAAGGCTCGAGTACTTCTTCACTGCTCCACCTCCTGAAACACATCTGTGTTTTACTTTATTTGAGAAGGCTTGACACAGGCCTTAGAAAAATCACTGTAGCTCCCAATGGCCATGCTGGCTCAGTGATTCTTAGAGTCAAAAGAAAAAAGGAAAAAAAAGGGTAACCTTTTCTAGCATTGTCAGGATATGCCTCATGATCTATCCCTCATGATCTATCCCCACTGGGCATGTGTTCAGTTCAGGTGGTTAGGGAAATCCCATACTTAGAAAAAAGTGGGAGATCTAGTTTTATACAATTACCTTCTATGCATTGCTCAAGAATCACTTGTTTATCCTGCATAAAGTTCTGTGGGAGGGAGAAACAGTGTCCAAAGAAGACTTCTGTCAAAGCTGTTAAATTTTGTCAATGAGCCACCGTTATAGTTTTAGTACACACTAAATATGAAAACAGCAACAACAAAAAGTGTTACCTGGGTTTTTTCACCCTCCTACAAACTTAGAAAACTCCAGAAATACAGCTTATTAGGTTACTTCATAGGATGCTAAAGAAGGGGCAGCAAAAAGAACAGGGTCTAGACATGGGATGGGGTGGAGAGTTATTTGCTATGTCAAACTCACATCTAAAACAAAGGAAAGGAACTACTCAGGCCCTCTTGCTACATATAACAGAAGTAAGCGCAGTATACCTTGTAAAGTTACTCCATGCTCCTCTGATTGTTAGAAGTGGAACTGCTAGTATTACATTTACAAAAAAGGGGTTATTTTAAAACGTAGGTAACAGGTGAAGTTCAAATGTTCACAGTTGTTCATTGTTATTGAATCCATCAAACAACATGATAATATACCTTTGGGGACTATGTCCAATACAGTGATGAAAAATGCTTTAAAATCTATCCTTCCTTCATAAGAGGGCTAGGTGATTCTGATATGCAGAAGCAGAACATTAAGAATTTACAGTATTGTCACATGTAAGCAAAAATTAAACTTGCATACACTGTATATCATTTGGTGATGCTGGTTCCCCTCCCCTCTCATTTTCCAAAAGGATCTTCATTTAGAGGAAAGAATGTGCTCTCAGCTCTCCCAGCTAAAATACCCAGCATTAAAATGTACGTGGAATGTTTGAAATGCCAGATTTTCCTAATGGCCTCTTTGCTGAAAATGCACTTAAAGATTTAATTTACAATAGATCTTGAAAAACATCAGTAAAATGCAGTGCAATATCAAATATCTACACATGAACACACACATA
This sequence comes from Ctenosaura bakeri, assembly GCA_948474755.1. Taxonomy (NCBI): domain Eukaryota; kingdom Metazoa; phylum Chordata; class Lepidosauria; order Squamata; family Iguanidae; genus Ctenosaura; species Ctenosaura bakeri. Next base: position 29,795 of record CAOLHI010002325.1, read on the forward strand.
GAATAATTCAATGTATGTAATATATTTTTCAGTAAGACCTAAGGGTACAAGTTTTTGAATCAGCTTGTCTTTATTAACACCAATCCGAGTATTTATATGCCTGCTAAACTGTGTCAGCATTGTACTTTAGGATTAAGCAGAGCAAACAGCATACTTGGCTAAAGTAAAGATGAAGATGAAAATGATGATCACCATTAACGGATTAAATTTACCCAAAAGTTCCATGCTAAAGAGATGCTCAGGAAAATCTCAGAGAAAAGTCACAGCTTGTTACACAAATGCCAATTTTATTTTGCTGAACTGTATACAATAATTCCATAGCAAAATGAATTCAGTTATAAAGAAAGAAAGAAAGAAAGAAAGAAAGAAAGAAAGAAAGAAAGAAAGGAAGGAAGGAAGGAAGGAAGGAAGGAAGGAAGGGACGGAAGAGGCCTTTACCTGTGAAATTGGATTTTCTAAATTTATAACCAGTACATTTCCAAGCTGTATTTACAAAAAAGATCTATAGAAATGATGGTGTTACCTTAAGTGAGAAGTAAAAACAGAAAAATTCTGGCACTGTGCCTGTCCCATGACAGAAGATGAAAACACCAGCATCTATGTGAGAAGTTAGCTACTTGCCAGGCATAAACATTTCAAACCCAAGTGCCTACCTTTACAAATTTGTGACAGCTAATCTAAGCAAATGTTATGGCAACTAACACCATACCTTCTTTACCTAGGTCAGTCTTCTCCAACCTGGTGCCCTCCAATTGTTTTGGACTGTAAATTCTATAATCCCAAAGCCTGTACAACCAGCTATGTTGGCTGTGAGACTATGAGAGTTGTAGTGCCAGACATTAAAAATACAAGAAGTTGTGAGAGATTGATCTAGACTGTAGCAACATTACTGTCATGATTCTCAGGAGGGGTCTAAGTTGTAACCTGATTCAGATGCTTGCCATGGGTCGTATGACCAGTTGTAGGAGTGTGTGAGGCTAATGGTTGACTCATGATTCATTAGGGATTGAACTGAACACAGGTTACACATTAATGAATCAGCAGCTCCACAGAAAGCTTGCACATACAGCCACTGCAATGTGCAAGCCTAGTTGAAGCTGAATTAAAAATAGGTTATCAGTAGTTATTTGAAGCAAAATTCTACTGAGGTTTGGGGAGAATTCATAGCAAGCCAGGCCAGAGGGTTCAATGACTTTGAGTACTTTCAACTGACTGCACCAAGTGAATATCAAATACCCAAGGTGCACTTCTAGAAGTCTAACTCAAAATTTCACTTCTGCCAAAGTATCAGGGGAAGGGGATACTGAACAAATATAAATTTGAAAGCTAAGGTTAACAGATGCCAAGCAGATGCACTGCTTCATACAACTGAAACCAATCACAATGCTCTTTGTGCACATACTAATATGCATCATGTGCTACATCTTAGGAAAACCCTATGACTTCAGGGGCAGATGTCAGAATTGAATTGTTCTCTAAACTCTGATATTTCCTCTAAGGATTTAGACACTATGTGGGAAAATTAAAATTCTATCATATTGTCCAAATTCTAGGATGTTATCTATTTTGAGCTGTGAAATTATTTTCAAACAGCTTCATTGCTATAGATATGATTTTCAATTCTTTCTTTGTTAAAAACACAAAGCACTTACTTATCTGCCAAGGAATTAAGATTATCTAATTCTTTTTCTCATAATTCATTTGCCTATATGAAGCAGGACTCATGATGATGTCTTGATGTATTCAGCATCCTTTTATACATTAACATTTAACCTCAGTCAATTTAGATTGCTAACCCATATGTAATTTACACACGGGATTGGAGTGTCATTGTTTTATGTCAGTACAACATACTCCCAAAAATGTGTTTTGATGACCAGCCAATAAAGTAGAGTTATAAAACTAATCCATAACTACACAACATACATAACTAATCCCTTAAAAAAGAAAAAAGACAGCACATTTTATGGAGAAGGTTTAAAATAAGGTTAAGATTTCCCTTTATATTTCTGTAACTAAGCATTTACATCATGTCAACTGAACTGAGACAGTCTTAAACATTCTGGTACTTTGGACCTCATAAATGTTTAAATTCCTGTTATTTCAAATTGCACTTGGTATGCACCAGAGTCAGAAATGCAAATCTCTCCAAATCAAATCAGTGCATTCCACATTTCTCACACTATTAAGCTGAAGAGTAAATTTAGCTGTCAGTCAAGCACATCAATTGGCTCTAGAACCCAAAAATGAAGTTGTATTTTTGTTATTGTCTTCAATAAAACAGAGTATTTTTCAATCACAGTTTTGAAATGCCAGTGCTGGAAGGACTGAACAGAATGCAGTTTTCAGCAGCCATTCTTCATTTAAAAACAATAATCCACTACCACAGCTATTTTTAATTCTTTTTTTTTTAAAGCCTCCATTTTTAATGTCAAAACAGGACATCTTATCTAAAAATTAGGGAATGAGGACAGATTCAGTAAGAATGCTTTGGGGGAGAAAAATGGAGATACAAAACCAGCACTGGAAAATGGCCAAAAATGATAAAAAGTACTTTGATGGTTTCAGTTAAGACATGAATTCTCTGAATGTTTTCTTCACAGAGCCTCTTTTCTTATAAGACTCCTTGTGGCTTCCCCCCCACAGAAATGTTGGCTTCTTCCCACTTTAATGAGGCCCATATATAGTGGGGAAATGTAGCTGACAGACAGCCCAAGTTACTTGTACCCTTCTTACTGCTTCCAAGGAATGTGCAATCCACAATCTCCCTTTGGTAACATTTGGGGATTACTTTATCTAAGGGGAACTGAATGCAATAGTTTCTAAGTGAACATCCCTAACTACAGCCATAAACAGTGATTTTTTTTAAAAAAATGGCACAGTTCCAGCAAAGGGAAGCAATAAAGGCTAGCCTGTCCTGAGAAAAAGGATGAAGAAAGCTTTGCTTGCATTCTTAAGGCTTGAAATGGGTACTGTGATAGAGGCGAGCGTGCGTGATTTGTGAACATGAAGCATCATTCAATGAATGCATGTGTCTGCTTGTACTTGGATTAAACATTTCAGCCAGCAGTGGGACAGCACAAATAAGAAAGGAAGAGTTTTACAGCAAGATACCAGTCAGAGAGGATTAAAAGCCTTCAGTACAGATAATAATAGAAAGCAAAACAAAACTGAGGTCATGCATACATTGATCAGTCAATAACTGGCTTGACATGCTTACAAACAATCCACCAAATTCAGGATTAGGTTTAATAGCCAGGAACCTGTCTTCTTGGGTACAAAGTCCATGCTCAAGTGATACAGAATAGCATTAAACCATAGCAAATACAAAACTGGACAGTAACTGCAGCAATGAGACAAGAAAGGGGACTGTTTGTTGGGGGCGGAAAAGAGAGGATATTACAAAGTCTGTAAAAGCAGGATCAGGATTGGGGATAATGGATAATAATCTGTTTTTGTTTTAAAGATGTGCAAAGCTGGGTCTTTGCAGTAGTTGGATGACCATGAAATTTAAAAAAAATTGTAAATGAATATTATAAGAGAATGCAGGATCACAGTAACAGGAAGAGCTTTCATTTTCCAATTGACTACTTCCTCCACTAAATGGGACATTGGGACAGTCCGGCAAACAATGCAAGTGACAGAGATACACCATGCTTTTAAGTATAAAGACAGAATCGTGGGTGGGGGAGGCTTTTTTCCTCCTACAGAGGTACATGCTGACAAAACAGGGCATTCAGTGAAATTAAAAAGAAAATCTTTATAACATTGTTAAACAAATGACAAGAATGAGAATGAAGATCCCAGCAATTTTTGAATTGGTCCGTTCTAATTTTTGCATATTCAGATTTCCAAAATATGTAATATGCACCAGAAAAGTGTGGGATGATAATAGAGAGAGAGAGAGAGACAGAGAGGGAGAAAGAAAGAGAGAGGGAAGGAAGTTCATATATTATCTGGTTCATATCAACACTGGAACAAAACTCAAAATGGGGAAAATAAAACATTATAGTCAGGTACTTTGTGCTATCTCTGAAAAAGCAAGAGTGCTGATATTGTGGGTTGTGTCACATCTTATTCTTTCTAAACCAAAGACTAACGGACCTATTGGGGACTCTGTATAAAGTGTAATACATGAAGGATGTCAAGGGCCCTTTGCTACAGGTACTTAGAGCAGCAAGTTGCCTTGAAAAACTTCTTCCTGATATCTGCACACAGATAATAATAGAACTTCTGCTGGTGTTCCTAAGCGTTGTTTTATAGTGGTGGCTTCCAGGTACATAAGGTGGTGATCCAGCTCTGCGTTTCAGTCCAACTTTAAAGGAGCTACCCTCAGTGCTGAATCCTCTCCCCCAAAATAGGTTCATCACTTTGGAAAGCTCCTTTAAAGTTTGCAGTTCAACAGCAGAGAAGATTCACTGCTCCATTTAATGGAAGCATCTTTTCTCTTATGTTCTTCCAACAAGAGGAGTTTAATTCCTCACATCAGAAGGAGTTGGGCCTCAAGGTTGCTTTAATTGAAATAACACAAAACAGACTTTTCTGTAAAGCATATTTTCTTCATCAGTGAGATAAGAAGCTATCAAAGGGGTGTGTCTGCCAATCTGACTTGTAAAAACCAGAAAAGAGAACACATTGGGGGCTTTTTCTTTTAAAATCAGAGATGCACCTAACCTATTCAAATATTTCACACTTGTGAAAAATCAACAAAATAAAATAAATGCTGGGGTATTTTTGTCACTTAACATATCATTGCTGCACATGGAAGATACACCCTCCAAAGAAGTGAGGCATAAAATTAAATATTTTTATTTCTCACTTCAGGCATGCTATTCAGGCATGCTATTGCACTGATTTTTAAAAGGACCTTCCAAAGCAACATCATAAAAAAGAGGCACAGAAAACCCTTGTCTCTCTAGATGTTTGGGACTACGATGGACAGAAGCCCCAGAGACAATGGGCAATGATGACATTATCAGTGTTCTAACCCAAGTGTTCTGAAGGGCTAGTGGTACTTCAACTTTTGGATAAGGAGAAGTGTCAGATATGCACACCAAATTGTTTTTCCCTGATTAGGAAATTAATGTGCATGGGATGCCTCTGCCCAAGCATTGCACAGCTTATCTATGTCAGACACTCAAAGGTCACTTTCTACCTTCCACTGAAGTGGCAAGAAAACTATTGTGAGCTATGCAAGCTCCCCTTCTGTTCCTGAGTCTCATCTGAGGGGAGATGCTGTGTCTTCTTTACACAAATACACAATGTGCACCTCACTCTGGGGTTTATCTGTGAATCAGTCCTCCCCACATCATAAGATCTGGAAGACTCACACCACTCTTCCTTTCTTTTTGCTTCCAGGAAACAGTGAAATTGGCTCATTTTAGGGTCTGTTCTATCATGAGATATTCTTTTTTCCCTACCCTTAGCTGTAGTAAACCTAATCCACAACAGAACACAGTAAATGAACTGAATATAGAGAATTTTAACTGTCCTTAGGCTATCACTTTTGTATTTGTAATGATCTGAGGTGCTTCAGTTGATACAATTCACACTTTTATGCAGGCTGTCAATTGTTCTATGTGATAGCAATTGTAATGGCAATTGGAATGTTTAATGTGATGGCAATTGTAAGTAAACATGGGCATGATGAAAAGGCAGAGGCAGATGCTTCTCGCCACAGCCAAGTATGACAATCTGCGACATGCTTCAGCTTCCTGAGCACTGAACCCAAGATGAGTTGCATACTTGTGCTGTCATTCATACATTAAAGAACACCATTTCACCCTATGTTCCTTGTCCAAAAAATGTACAAAGGGGTGCAACAGGGGTGCACATCTAGACTCTAATTAACATGTCAGCAACCTGAGACAAAGAAGTGGGTTGTGAAAGAATCAAACTTAACTTTGCTGCTGTTCTACAAAGGGTTTTAAAATGACCTAACAAGAGAATGTGTGTGTGTGCGGGATGCTTACTATATAAAGATATGTTGGATTTAATGACATTTGAGTGGAGAATGTGCATAAACATTGATCACTGTGCGCATACACTTAAATGGACAATGTGCACATATTCTGGTCAATCACAAACAGGGAAACTGTGCTCAATATCTGGTCAATATATGTAATCTCCAAGGGATATTATATTCTGCATGCTGACTGGGGATTGTACATTGTTCCCAAGTGGGAAATATGCATAGTGAATGGGTAATATATGAAATACCTATTTTAGCTGTCAGTCCTCACACCATTTGCTAGCCAGGCACTGGAATCAGGCAATATGTTAAACCTCATTTATTATGCTGCTTATTTCTGCACACTGTCTACAGTGTTTACTGAATGTGCACAATGACCCGCAATCATGCACATTCTCCTTTCAGCCCACATTAACCACCATATAAACATTTCATAGACCAATGGCCACCTCTAATCATCATAAAATCAAACTGCTTTTAATGAAGAAGAAAATACTACGTTATCTACTTGAAAAATCACTGAAGCAACTAGTACTTACATGAGCTACCATTTCTATTATGTCATTGTCACCAGATATCAGAACATATACCCATAATTGACACATTATGTACATTTTATCTACACTTTCTAAACTGGGTCTCTATTTAGCTATATTTTAATTTAAACATCCAGACATTAAAGGTAGAGATTGGACATATTATTCTAAAATCAAAATAGAGACCATAGTATGAAATAAAACCTTCCTTTTAATCTACAAGTCCATGCAGCTGTCTAGAGAAGATTTGATTACTTAATTTCTTGTCTGCTCTCTCCAGTCAAATATCTTAACTGTGTTTATGTCTGTATGGAAGTACATATCGATATTTAGGTGGACTGGTAGGAGACAGAAGAAACAAGGTTAGATCTGGCCAGGTTAAATCTTCCAAAGCATATATAGTTCTCCCAAAGGAATGTGCAGCATGTAGCAAAAGATTATTTTTTAAAAAAAGATCTAGTTGCATTGCATTTTGTTAGATGTCTGAACTTCCCAGCTCCCATGAAATAAAGTCACTATCTAGGCCTCACAGTTACAGAAATAGGTTTGATTATGCATTAGTAAACATTTCTGATATTTAGAGGAAACAAGTTGCCCGCCCTTATCTAGAAAAACTAAAGTGTACTACACAACTATAGATAAATCTGATCTAAATATTTGTACACTCAAATGTGTGTGTTTGCATGTGTGCATTTTCAAGTCATCTGTCAATTTATGGAGACTCTATGGATTTCATAATGAATCACTGTGATTCAAGTAATCACAAAAAATTATAAACATTTTTCTCCTTTGTTCTATAAAAATCTAAAAACTAAGAGACAGTGGGGTGTAGTGGCTTTAGGGTTAAATTATGACTGCAGACTGTGGTTCGAATCCCTGCTCAGCCATGGAAACCCACTGGCTGACTTTGGGCAAGTCACACTCTCTCAGTCTCAAAGGAAGGCAAGGGCAAACTGCCTCTGAACAAATCCTGCCAAGAAGGCCCCATGACAGGATCCACCTGACATGAAAGCACAGAACAACTACAAATATTTAAGTACAGAATTGCTCAGTTTTAATATCCTGGAAAGAGTCGCTCTGCTTCCATGTGGATAAAGGAATGATCAAATTAACTTTTTCAGCTAAAGCCTGCTCCTGGTTATTTAATTCTGAGTATACGTACTTCCAGCTGTTATCTATCTCAGTAAAATACCTTTAATGACAGCAATAAGGCCGTTGGATGGATATATTTTGCTGCCTGCGCATAACTGTTTATTTCAAGAGAGCTTCCTGCTTTTTAATTAACTGCTTCTGTACGTTTTCTTTAGACACCCACATTCTGCGTTTATTTGACTATTAAATGAAATTTCTGATCTGGCTATCCTCTATCTCGATAGACTATTTGTCCCAGATGGGCAAGCATGCAACATCTGGCTGGACCTGCATACACACAGCCATTTTAATAACAGTAATAATGCCAACAAATTTTAGGCTGTGGTGGAAGTGGTTTAAATATATCACTGTGCTACCTGTCCTAAAAGATGAGTGTCTCCATTGCCTTTTTGTTTTCTTCCTGGCTAGACTAGGCTGAGAAGCATAAAGACAGATATTTATGCTTCTGCATCTTGGGCCCTTTCCGCACCTTACCTTTTTCCGGCGCTGCGGTGCGGGGATTGCGCAAGCAGCCTCTGGTGAGAGGCTTTCACATCCGGGGTCCTTAGGCTCCACACAAGCTGCCTGCTTGCACAAGAGCCCCCCACTTCTGCAGCTCAGTCTGGGACTTTCCCAGGCTGTGTTGGGGCAGGAAGCGTGACCAGCGCAGCTCCAGAGACTCCGCACAGTAGGTAAGTGCACGCGGGGCCTGGGAGCAATGCATGATTGCGCACCATTTTTGGCTTCAAGCTGAAAATGAAAAGGTGCGTGATCGGCACCCGCTGGCCCCTGGAGTGTTGAGCAATTGTGAGTGTGTCGTGCAGATCGCTCCTCAATCACGTGATATTCCAGGCCCTCTTTCGCATGGAAAATGCCACGCGAAAAGGGCCCTGCTCAGGATGTATGAGCAAAGCCTGCTTCCGCACACACATCCCCCTTGCTGGACTGGAGTACTTATGTGGAATGGGGACCATTATTAATATCAAGAAAATGCCAGAAAAGAAAGTATGAAAATAAGATCCACTATACTCAGCTATCTTGTGCCAAATTTCTATAAGCTAGGTTAACACACATTTAATGCAGAAACATTTTTACTGAGTAACTTTTCAAAGGGTTGGTTCTATCTTCCTCTCTTTATTTCTTTATTAATCATATTTTCCATCTTCCTTCTCTCTCTTTAGCATGTAACCAGGGAAATGAAGACTTTTCAGTTTACAGAATAAAAGCGCATTTTTAACATTTCTAGTTCATAAATAACGGGTGATGTTGAAAAGCAAAATGTACATTAGTTCTTGCAAAAAAGATCTTACTATGCCTCCTTTTAAAAAAAAGGATTTGCTTAGATTTGATATTTTGTATCAAATTTCTTGCATTTTGATCACTGAGTAAAATTTTAATTCCACACTGAGGCACTGAATAGCGAACTCTCTCTTGAAAGGAGAGAAAAGCACATGCGTATAGCATGATCATAAGTCATGTTGCTTTGTGAATGGCAAAGGCTGCAGTTCTAAACAAACAAATTTGAGAGTAAGCCCCCACTAAAAACAGTGGGAATTTCTTCTAAGTACTAATGAGAAGATTGCACTGCAACTCATTTCTCTGTATCAATTCTATGTACTCTTCATTAAATATGTAACATACGAGATTTTTTTTTCTGTTACTGACAAAAATCTACTTAGAATTATTAGATAAGGAATCAGAATTCCAGGCTTTCATAAACTATTTGTTATTATTAGATTTCACAGCAAGCTACTGCTGTCACTACAACCATCTCTAAAAACTGATGCTTCTCTATTTTCAATTGCAAAAATTATTTAACATTCCTCTAGTAGATTATTTGGCTGGCCTTGTCTATTCCTGGAAGTGCTGCTGAGGTTTTTCAGCAACTGAAGATGTGAACACCATCTTCATCACTGAGACCCACAGACATGTCCTCCACCTCCTTATCTAGCTGGGTACTGCCAAACGAACACTTGTTCCTAGATACAGGAGATGAATTCAACACTATGGGATTCCCAAACACAAGAGGGTGATTAAAAGGGTTAATTATTTCTGACTCTGAGTCACTAGATTCTGTCCCACTGCTTGTAGATCCTTCCATCATTTGGATGGTAGACATATGGTCCATCATGCCCCTAGCATACAAGGACTGAATAACTGGACTTTGCTTTGATTGACTAGTAGACGGCACACCATTTACCATACCTTTGCCTTCTGGAGTAACCATTTTAACAATTCCTCCTTTATAATATCTATCTGATCTACGTTCTTGACTTGGAGTTGAAGACACTTGGCTCAAGATAAAGGGATCTGTTTCAGATCTGTTGCATGCATTCTGAAACATATGTTGCAGATGTGGCCTTTGTGAGACTGGTGAGCACTTACTGTAACCATGACAACTGAATGAATGAGTATAAAGTTCTTCAGCCTGAGCCCTGCATTCATGCCCATTTTCAGTGGTGTAGCTCTGAGAACCTGCTCTACCTATACCCATGTGGGGACTGGACCCTCTGCTACTGCAAGACAAGGAAGTGGCCAAGGGACTACGGGTATCTGGACCCCTAAACATTTCATCAACCAGAGTACTGTGCCGTGGGATCCTAGGACTTTCACCCACATAGAAAGACATACTAGCAGGGCTATCATCATTACAGTCTTCTGAGACATGGTAGGATGCCTTTATAGAGGATAGGGAGGAATCCCCATGTCTATTTCTATTATGATTTTCAACTCTATAATCAATATAGGCACCACTGGTCGAATCACCCTCATAATTGTCATTTGTTTGGGAATTTGACTGGGTTATTTGCCATCTGAGGAGGTCATACTCGCTATCTACATCACTGCAGTCAATGAAAGGAATGGAAGTGCTACTGCCACGAGCAGCTCGGGATGCAGGACCTGTGCTTGGTTGCTGCGTCTGTGATCTACTGTGTTGTGACCTGTCCTTTACGACCTCCTCTTCCTCCTCCATTACTGCCAACGCGGCCCCATCAAGCCGCTTGCCTTCCTTAGGGCTCTTTTTCAAGAAAGGGGTTGTAGGCTGTCCACCATCTTCCATTGACACTTTCAAATCCTTTCCCTGACGACAGCTTTTTGCCACTGGGGAATCGGCACCATCTCCATATGTAAAACTACAGCTCTGGAAAAAGAAAGGAGGACAAAAGGAAGCAATTAGATGTGAGCTAGGAGGGAAAGGGGAACAAATCAGCACCAATCCTAACATCAAGTACTTCACAAATCCATTGTGAATTTTGATAGGTCCATACAATAAAACTTCCAAGCCTATTGAAAAATCAAGCCTGTAGGATAAGTTGTCATTACACCAACCCTAAAAATCAGCTTTCTGTGGAGCATGGACTGCTTCTGAGAAAGAAAACTAGGGTGGGGACATAGGTCACTGCTCTGCAGTTGCACACAGAGGAAGGTCCCACACTTGGATCCTGGCATCTCCAGGAAAGACAGGGCAGAAGAAAATGACAGGTCTTGTGGTCAGTTTTATGCCTGGGGACCCTCTGAGGGCTGAATGGACTGCCAAAACACAAATGCCATTCAGACCCTGAAATCCCATTCTGGTTTCAAAAAGTGAGTGTGTGTTTCCAAAATGGGGTTTTTAAAATATTAAACAGAATAGGGGGCTGTATTCTATTTGAAAGGTGAACTGATGTTCCCAGAGACTTCCAGAAACAAATCACCTTTAATTTTGGAAGAAAAACAGTGGTCCAGGAGGTCTGGAGGAGTCAAGGGCCACAAGACCTGGAGAAGATCATTAAGCAGTCAGTTTCTAATCATTTAGAAAACAATGCGGTAATCACGAGAAATCAACATGGATTTCTCAAAAATAAGTCATGCTAGACTAATCTTATCTCTTTTTATGATAGAGTTACTAGCTTGATAGGTGAAGGGAATGCTGTGGATGTAGCATACCTCGATTTCAGTAAGGCCTTCGATAAAGTTCCCCATGACATTCTTGCAAAGAAGCTAGTAAAATGTGGGCTGGACAGGGCTACTGTTAGTTGGATTTGTAATTGGTTGACCAACCGAACCCAAAGGGTGATCACGAATGGCTGCTTTTCATCCTGGAGAGAAGTGACTAGTGGGGTGCCACAGGGTTCTGTCCTGGGCCCTGTGCTGTTCAACATTTTTATCAATGACTTGGATGAAGGAATAGAGGGCATGCTCATCAAATTTGCAGATGATACCAAATTGGGAGGGGTTGCTAATACGCCAGAGGACAGGATCAAAATTCAAAATGACCTGGATAGATTGGAGAGCTGGGCCAAGGCGAACAAAATGAAATTCAACAGAGAGAAGTGTAAGGTCCTACACTTAGGTAGAAAAAATGGGATACAAAAATATAGGATGGGGGACACGTGGCTGGATAGCAGTACGTGTGAAAGGGATCTAGGAGTCTTCATAGACCACAAGCTGAAAATGAGTCAGCAGTGTGATGCAGCAGCCAAGAAAGCCAATGCAATTCTTGGCTGCATCAATAGGAGCATGGTGTCTAGATCGAGGGAGGTACTGGTACCACTCTACTCTGCTTTGGTTAGACCCCATCTTGAATACTGTGTCCAGTTCTGGGCACCCCAATTCAAGAGGGACATGGTCAAACTGGAGCAAGTCCAGAGGAGAGCGACCAAAACGGTGAGAGGCCTGGAAGCCATGCCCTATGAGGATAGACTTAGAGAGCTGGGTATGTTTAGTCTGCAGAAGAGAAGGTTAAGAGGGGACATGATAGCCATGTTTAAATATTTGAAGGGATGCCACGTAGAGGAAGGAGAGGGCTTGTTTTCTGCTGCTCCAGAGACCAGGACAAGGAGCAATGGATTCAAGTTGCAGGAAAGGATATTCCACCTGAACCTCAGGAAGAACTTCCTGACGGTCAGGGCTGTCCAGCAGTGGAATATGCTGCCTTGGAGTGTAGTGGAGTCTCCTTCCTTGGAGGTTTTTAAGCAGAACCTTGATGGCCATCTGTCGGGATTGCTTTGAGGGTGTTCCTGCATGGCAGGGGGTTGGACTGGATGGCCTGTGTGGTCTCTTCCAACTCTAGATTTCTATGATTCTAAGACAGGCTTACGAGCTGCTCTTTGCCCACTCTTCAGTTAGGAGGTGAAGTATTTTAGGAATATCTCTGCCTAAGAGACCTGAGAGACATAGTCATTAAGCAGACACAATACTAGGATAAATGGATGAACAGTTATGTTCCTAAGGTGAAATGAAGATAAATGTGTCACAATGGGTTTGGGGGTTTCCCAAGACTCTGATTCATGTTCAAAGGAGGTTGTGATATGATTTAGTTTGCATGTAAGAGACTGCAAAATTTCATCTTGTTGCTCTAATATGAATTTCCAAATTACTGACGAGAACTGAAGTTCAAACAATTGTCAGAACACTGTGATGTGAGGGACAAATCTACTGATCCTACAAGAAGAGAACAATAATCATGGTAAACCGTCCCTAAACAATTAACAGAGCCGAATTTTTGATAAAATTGAATTGGCTGATATGTGAGTAATTATGTTTAAAATATAGTAGCTTAAAATAATTAATCACATACCGGCCAAAGCTTCTTGAGGAAAAACTCCATTCTGAATTGAAAGATTTTCACTGAAATACTTCCAAAGGTCATTATTGTTCAGCAATATGTTTTGTTTGTCACCTAGAGGAAGCTGGAACTTAACCAACAACTCATTCTCTGCCTGTGAGCCACTTCTAGGAAACAGATCTAACTATCCCCTGAAGGAGGTCTACACCACAAATTGTTAACAAGCTGGACTTCCTGAATTTTATTCCCTCCCTGAAGAGTACAATTTGTATTCTTTCTGTCCCTTGCAGCTATTGAGAAAAAAACAAGACAAATTTGGGGTCACGTTCTTCAAAGTTCTCAAAAAATAGAATGGATTTCTTACATTGAACATTATGACCACATTCGATCAAGAAAGCCCCTGGCCTTCTACTGCCTTCCATTCACTGCCTTTGCTGCTACCTATCTGTTATTCCCCAGTGTGTTTCATGTGGACTAGCTTGTTCCCCAGAAATCCCAGGGGAACAGGAGAAATCTAATTCCATCAAACTCTCAGAAACATGCTTCTATGTATCTTCAAGGTATTTTCTGACTTATGATGATTCTAAGGCAATCCTGTCATGGGGTTTTCTTGCTAAGATTTCTTAGAAAAGTTTTGCCAGTGCCTTTCTCTAAGACTAAGAGAGTGTGATTTGTCCAAGGTCATCCAGTGGGTTTCTATGGCTCAGTGGGGATTTCAACCCTGGTGTCTAGAATCCTAGCCCAATGCTCAAACCACGGCTCTTGCAAATATACATTCACCATTTATTTAAATCACCATTATGAATTTGGGAACCCACAACTTCAATATTTCATTTGCAAAGCTTGTCTAGGGCCCTTTCCACACGCGGTGAGGGAAACGCTCCCTGCCGCTACTCACCGGCTTTTTGGTGGGTCCGTTTGGGTTCGTCCTGATGAGGAGCAGTGCGAGCTCGTCGCTCCGCACTGCTCCGGTGTCCAAAATGACGGCTTCCAGTTGGTGAAGGCTCTCCACCAACCGGAGAAGCTCGCCAGCCTAAAGCCCACCCCCATCGCACCGGAGCACGGCGACAGAGTGACATGGGGTTGCGTGCTCCATACTTTTTAAAAACCTCTTAAAAGAGGTTTTTAAAAAGCACGCTGCATGACCAGTTCTGGTTGCTCCGGAGTGGACTGAGGTGCGGAACTACGAAAAGTAGTCCACCCCAGTCCACTCCACAGTGCAGAAGACCTCCGTTGGAGGTCGCTCTGCACCGTTTTAATAGGCCGGTGCGGAAAGGGCCTAGATTAAATCTTTTCCTAATGCTTACGCTTTCTATACATCTTAAACCAGACCAAAAGACATGATTGCTTAAGGCCACAGTGTTGCTACTCACTTGGCTGAGAGTTATAGTGCAAAACACTGAGCAAAGCCTGGCAAAGAGAAAAAGGGCTGTGAGACCTTTTGCTTCCAAAAGCATAAAACAGAACTGACTTGTTTTGGCACCTCTGAATGCTGTTCTGAAGGCTTTGCTGTCAGGCTCCTAACAGAATGAATCTTGCTGTGTTTCCTGAAGAGGGAGGAAAAAAACACATATATTTTACAAAAAGCAACACACAAAAAACAACACAGCCCACCATATCATTGCAGCCAAACCACCACCACCACCACCACCACCACCATCATCATCATCATCTCCAGACCCATTAACAAACCAGTTGTGTATCTGAGCAAAAAAAAATTAAAAATAAAAATAAAATCCAGCTTTGACAAGGCTTCTGCCCACAAAACAGATTTCCTCTCACACAATATGTGTGTCAACTTTCATAAAAGGAAAAGGACAGAGTACTGCAGAAGTGATCCTGTGACTCCAAAAGATGACTCAAAACACAAACCTGTTGCTAGAGTCATTATGCAGTTTACCAAAAACACTGAACTCGCCCTGTCCCACATGAGTTCGGAAAGGTATTTCGCAAGAACTCACTGGAATTCAGTCCTCCACTGTTAAGACACTTTGCTTCCACTCATCTGCTGTGCCAACTAGTGGGATAAATTTGCTTTCTCTTGGTTTATTGTTTAAAGGAAGGAAAAAATTTCATTAAATAAGTACAGGAAAGCATGCCTCTCCAGGCAGGGTTCAGAAATTGAGAACTATTATTTATACTCTGTAACTATAGACATTTTAGCCAAAAAAAACCCAGCCCTCCAAAATGATGTTGACTTATCCTTGGGTCAATGTAAGTACTGTATGTTAACTCTTATAAAAAAAAGGAACCATCTCCTTCTCTGAAGTAAAGTGGCGAAAGGTGAGAGCTAAATCTATCCCAGAAGAATCTAAAAGACGCACTGACCCACTCTACTCTCTCCACTGCAGCACTTCTTCTAGCCTTTCTGAATGCCTGGGTGGGAAAATGGCAGCAGCAGAGGCTCTTTCGTGCTTCCCCTCCAAGAAGTGCTGAGAGAGTAGAGGGAGCTGGTGCTTCTTTTAAGTTCTCCTGGGATGGACTAAGCTCTTGTCTTAGTCCATCCCTAAGCCCTGCTTAGAGAAAGGGTCTATATATATAGTTAATACTGTGCCTTAACTTTTATCAAAAAAAGGAACCATCCCCTTCTCTGACTAGAGTGCAGAAAGGTCTTTTTGAATGTCTGGGTGGGGAAATGGAGACACTTGTGGCCAGAGATGGTTGGTTCCTTGAGGTGGCACTGGTGCTTTTCTCTTTGCACAGATGACCCTTGACTTATCTATGAGTCATATCAAAATACATAATGTTGGCAGCAAAACCTGCCCTCAACTTGTACATAAGACCTATATACAAGAATATACGGTATGTGCACATGTATGTATGTGGCAGGGGAGAAGATAACTGCTAATTGGCAGGTGTGATTTCAATTCTCCTTCCATACACCATTGTTCTGTTCTAGGACGTACAGACTGACTTACTTTTATGTGCAGGGAGGAGGTGAAACTGTGCTGTCCCCAGAGGTGAACATGGAAACATGTGTTGTCACCAGAGGTGAACCTTCCCACCTCCAAGCATTTGCACTTACAGTACAATGGCCATATGTGAGTTGACCCTTCCCTCTGCAGACATTTATATGTGAATATCTGGTGTGTGTGCATGTACGTGGTCTACATAAAGGACATGACACCAGAGGACTGTGCTATGGAGGCATGTTCTGAATTCCTGCTAGGTTTATTTCTTCATGCCCAAATAAGGCTCCTATCTACCACATTTTCATGACCACAGGAGCAGTGATTTGAACAGGTTTCTAGGGATGTGGCCAGAGCTAGAGTCTGTATAACTAGGAGGTAATTTTTTAAGGTACTTCTGGTAGACACCAAGCCAGAAGCTAGCAATATGCTATTTGGTTAGCACTGAGTTCTTGACATAAGGCAAACATGCAGAACAAAGGGCAATATGATTAATTAGTAAGTAAATAAAAATAATGTTCATAGACTTCTTTTTTTAAAAAATCTTAGTGTAGATCTGGAAGAGCAAGAAGCAGTATCCTGGGGGCTGGGCAGGGAAAAATACAAAATGCAGTGTATTTCTCTATGCACCTTGTTGATTTCCTCTTAGAGACTGTGGAAACCAAGTTTAGCCCCCGTTTCCCTGCAGCTGCCACTGGCCTGAGGGAGCTAAACAAGCATACTTATGACCTGAGAAAGCCCTTAAAGGCAAACAAACAAAATTATTAGTATTAAAATGTCACTCTAACCTTTCAAACTGCACTTTCTTGTGTCCTCCTTCTTTAACATAGTCAAGGACCTGCTTTTGAGTTCGGCCACTGGGAAGAAAAAAAATGACAAGCAAGCCAAAGAGTTAAAATGGGGTACATAAAAGTGCATTCTTCTTTTATTCTACTTTCTTACTATGGAAGCTCCTGATACCAATATGACTGCTGGCTAATTGAGATAACTTATAATGTGCTGGAGTGCGTCTTACAGTCATAATGAAGATTCCCAAGAAAATCCAATGGGGACGAGTCATTCCTTCCATTTCTGATCCCTAGGAGTATCATGAGAGACATGGGTGGAGAGGCTGTTTTGGCTGACTCCCCTTGACAACCGTTACATACACTCTGCTGACATTCAGGCTACTTGCCATGCATTTCTTTTGTGGACAACAAACCATGAATTTGTACCTTTATGTCCAGTGTAAAAACATCCTACACAAAAAAGTGCCAACCTGATTTGACTTATTTCCACTACTTTGATTCAAAACTGTGTATAAAAGTTTATCCTACAGAGCAAAGCAATTTTTTATGCTCTCCAACAGCTTCAGCTGCTCACTGTGCTGTAGCAGGCATTCACAATTGGTAGTTTGTCAGATTGAATGCTGCCCTCTGGCCATGTGTGCTGGCTCTCTAGGGGCTTAGTAAGCCATTTTATTTTCATTCTGCCTGAAGCTGCTCAAACAGAATCACTGTCAAAATACATGAATGGCAAGCAGTATTCAGCGTGGTCTGCTATACATTCCAGGTTTCGTCATTAGTATTTCACCATTGCACACGTTATCTTTTACAGCTTTCATGTAGCATAAGCTACTTCAAGGTACCAAATGTTTTCTTACCACAAGCTCAGACAAGCCAAGCATTAACTATAGTTCAAACTTTAATAGATGTGTATAATCTGAAACAGTGAACCTAGAAGTTGGTAATCAGGATGCCTGTCCAGCCACTCTTATGGGCAGAAAGACAGAAATTAAGCATTAGAAGAAGTCTTGTTTCTCTTCAGTTCTCTTGTTAGATCACATGTGTATTTAAAAGTGAAGCATAACGTTAGCTTTGCATACATACAATCTTCTGTGGCTAAAAAGTGCTAGATATAGATGTAAGAGGTCTAAACTCAAATCTTCATCAAGGACTGCTTCACACATAGGCAACATCACAAAAGAGATAGATTTCAGTCAAGAAACGGCATTACAAGCTTTTGCACTGTCCATCACGATGAACAATAAATGCTTATGTGGTCATTCTTAGGGCTTTAGTCAGTTGTTTATATATACAGAGGAATCTGCCTCTATCACCTCCTATGGAATGATGTTTATGATGAATAAAGAATAATTAAGTAATTTTAAGAGCACTGCTTGTGTAGACGGGTCCAGTTCAAAAAATCTGATGTGAAGGGGGAAATCTTCTGGCTGCTACTGGCCAATGTCGTATGCATCTGATTTCCACCCCTCTTCATAGCACTCTTTGGTGGGTGAAATGTGTTCTACTCTGTTAATTTACAGGTTGTTGTTGCTGTGTGCCTTCAAGTAATTTCCAACTTACAATGACCCTAAGGTGAACCTATCACAGCTGAGGGCTGAGACTGTGTGACGCACCCAAAGTCACCCAGTGGGTTTCCATGGCTGGATGGGGAATTGAAACCTGGTCAGGGTTGTTAGAATACTAATTGTACCAGGGGCGAAAAAAAAGCACAACTCTCTCAGGGACAGATCTTGAGGAGTTTTTTTTTCTCCTCCATTCCAGATGCATGTAGGACAACTGAAGATGCAAGGGAGAGGGAGAGTCTCTATGGAAAGTATACTGAACAACAGCCCTGCCTATAAGACATATTAAAGCAAAGGAGAACTCTGAGTTCCTGGAATACTTCTCTTAGGCTTGAAACTATCCAGCAGTCAATGAAATCACCCTTCACTTGTTAAAGATGCCCAAAGCAAATTTTTGTTATGAAACTGAATAATTTCTAGGATATTCAGTGAAAAGTGTAGAGACCAGCACAAATGGCTACCATAAATTACATGCTTGGGAAACTGCATCCTCAGCTATCTCAAATACAAGTATGAAAAAATCAGTATGCTGAGGAAACATCACACGCGAAGCAAGTTGCAGATACAGGCAGGAAAAAGGAAACCAATGTAGGGGATGAGCCATAGAGCTGAGACAGCAGAACAGACACAGAGAAGTGTCGATTTAGTGTTTAATTTGAATTGATATCCCTTGTCTTTTATCTAGAATACAAGGTAATTAAAAAATCCCCATGAAGCATAAAAATCCACTCTTAAAATACACTATACAAAACATATAAACTATCCTTAATCAACAAAATAAATTTAAATCCCAAACAAATTTCACTTCCCATCACTCAAGTTGGAAGCCACCAATAGAAGGGTAGAAATTCAACAAACAAGCAAACATAAATGCACTTAGATTTGAATGCATGTAAATTTTAAAGGAAATTTACAGTGCTTGATATAACTCCATTGTTATATAAACTTAAGAGAAAGACTCCCACCTTTATAATCAATTTGAAATTATTTACATTAACCAAAGACTAAGGAGACATTGTTGTCGCATACCCTTCAATTATATGTCTGATGAAATCTAAATATTATCACTGAATAAACCTAATTATCACATTTTCAATACATATTATTTTACCTTCTCAAATCAAATAGACTGGTTTCAGATTTTTATGACAATAAGCCAACCCTCCTGCCCAGTAAAATATAATATATCATATCCGTATCTATAAGACATTTTGCTGTATATAGAAACTACCTTGTTTCCCCGAAAATAAGACATATCCATAAAATAAGCCGTAGCAGGATTTCTAAGCATTTGTGCAATATAAGCCATACCCCGAAAATAAGACACAGTGATAGGCGTGGCTATGCAGCGGAGCGGTAAAGAAGATGGGCAGCCCTTCTCATCTGCCCCATCGTGATAGCTGCTATCTCGGAGGTGACCAGAGAGATGCGGGCAGCCCCATCAACAAGGTCAGGTCCCAGTTATTCTGTGCGTGCTGCAAGCTGAGGCATAGAGGGAGACAGTGCTTTTTTGCACTTTGTAGGGAAAACAGGGCGTTCTGATACTTACCGGGCTGGCGTGCTCCCCCAGCTGATCCAGGCTGATCCGGAGCTGTGCGTGCCCGCGCTACACAGTTCTTCGGAGATGAAAATGGCGCTTTCCGGTTGGTGGAACCGGAGAAGCTCGCCAGCCTAAAGCCCACCCCCGGAAAATTTGGAGCCTCACGCATTAGTGCAGCGACAGACTGGGGCACGCTGTGCTATTGAAAGACCTCTTTTAAGCGGTCTTTCAATAGCACGGCGAACCACCAGTTCTGGGCGTTCTGGAGCGGGCTGAAGTCTGGATATACATAAAGACGACTTAACTATATTAGAATAAATGTAGATTGTTGTACCATACTTAATAAAAATAAGACATCCCCTGAAAATAAGCCATACTGTGTCTTCTTGAGGAAAAATAAATATAAGACAGTGTCTTATTTTCGGGAAAACACGGTAGGTTTGAAATGGTAATAAATGACTGTTCAAAATCCATTAATTAATTAATTAATTATCTTATCTAATATGTTTTTATATAGGTGGTGGCTTACTTTTTAAAATCACATCATGGTGTTACTTCCATTGGTTTTCATTCTGTTTGGCACTCTTACCTACTGCCATAAATGTGACCAAATTCCCATTCCAGTGAGGAAAACTGAAAGAGATCCCTGTTATCATATTTCAGAGGTATTAAAACTGATAATCTTCTAGACCAGCATTTGCTTATGACAGGATTCTCTGGAACTGGACCTCAAAACTCCATGGAATGGGTAGGGTTTCTTAACTGATCTCAAACATTTCCCTACCATTTTTAACTGGAGGCAATCCCCTTATAAGTATGTTCAGAACTAATCTTAAAGGCCTTCAGAAACATTCAAGGCCTTCTGACAGAATGATATTAACAATGCAATCAGAGCATAGTGGGCAGCCATGCCAAGCCACACACTCCTCTTTCTTTCCATCATGAGGCATCTCTGCTTATTTCCAAGGAAATCAGTGGGGACCAAAAGAACAAAATGAAACAAGGAGTAAGAAGGCTTCAGCACACCTTGTTTTAGGCCAGAACCACGGCTGCTTATGGGTGATAGTCTTAAGGAGTCTAGGAGTCTAGGGCCACACTAGGGGCCTTTGTGGATCACACTATTCCCCCAATTCTGAAATAGAGGGAAGCAGGGAAGATCAGGTGCCATGCCTTAAGATCACTCTCAGCTACTAGCTAAATTCCAAAATCCCCTTGAAGTTGTCATTATTCTACATATTGCACTTGTGTGTTAGCAAACCCTAAATAAAATCCATGGGAAAAGCTAGATCTTATACAGTTATGTTTGTGCCTTACTCAGTAAGGCAGAAACCACGATGGCATTTTTCAAACCGAAAAAGGTTGGTTGATAGGAATGTTAAATACATACTGAATTGAGTCTTGTTTCCACTGCAACTAGTCAACAGTTGTTGAAGCAAGAGCATTGCAGCAATAGCTCAGGTTGAACATTAATATGCATCTAAGGCCATTTCTGCACTACACTGTTATACTGCTATTATTCCACTTTCAACATCCTGTGGAATTCTGGGATTTGTAGTTTACTGAGGCCAAAGAGTCTCTTCCTAAGAATTCTAAATGCCCCTCTCTAAACTGTGACCCCAGGATTCTACAGGATGTTGAAAGTGGAATAATAGCACTATAGCAGTGTAGTGCAGAAATGGCCTAAGTATCATAGTAGTGGACAGCCCTTTACATAAATTGGTAGAATGAAGTCAACTGTAATTTACCTGAACCTAAAAGATGAACCCCTGGTAAACAAAACAGGTTTAGGCTTTGGTTTGGGTTCCTCAAATAGTCTGAAGAAGGCATGGTGCTCAACACAGATCTTCCAAAAGGCCTTGCAAAAATCTCGACTGGCCATTAAGAATTCTAGGGTGTCCTGGAAGTTACTCTGAAAAAGAAAAGAGGCAGGACTAAACACTGGAATTACAAAGGAAAATGCAGACTGGACGTAGATGTAACAGAAAGGTGGATGCCTCCTTTTAGTCTACTCAGATTCTCTTGTGGTCACAACCTTCTTGAACAAAATTGAACACACATCCATTAGACTATACATACAGAAAACTCCAGTGCATTAACCACAAATAAGCAATGAAGATCAGGCACATGACTGCTACAATTATTTGTCCTAAGAATGAAACAGCCTTTGTATCTACTCTGTTCTTAAGTCTTTTTTTCTAGACTGTGTGGCATCCAGGAAGAAAAAGAAGGATGTTACTGAAAGGACGAATTACTCTCTTTATTCTTTAGTTGGTAAAATAAGAGCACATGTTGGGCAGTAACTTTCATGACACATTGTTATAATAGGAATATCTCACAGGAAGCCCTTCAACTATATCACCATGACTATCTCTGTTTCCTAAAGTAATGCTTAATCATTTCTGTTGCTGACCTTCTTCATCTTCCCCAAACATTTTAATCGGGTTTGATGTCAGGCTTCAGACATTTATTTTCTAGACTGTTACAGGAGAAGTGACAGGTAATATTTTAGAATGGTAAGAAGTTTGTAAGTTATGAAGGATGACTGGAAATATCTGCTCAAGTATCAATCTTTCATATTAAAAATTAAGACAAAAGAGGAACATGTGGCTCTCTAGATATTGCTGAACTGCAATTCCCACCACAACCAAGGGTGAACATGGTCAGCAATGATGAATAGAGTTGTCAGGTGTCCCTTGTGCTATGGGATGTCCTTTATTTCAGATCCGGAAAGCTTGTCTCTTCTTGGACTGGCAGGTGTCCCTTACTATAAGAGATGTTCCTTATTTGAGGGTTGGAAAGCTTTTCCTTTTATGTTGGCTGAACAGATGCCAAAACGTCCTGTAGTCTGGGGTGTGGGCCTTCATAAAGACAGAAATGTGTGCATTGTGTAATTTATGAATGAGGACAATGTATAAATATTACAGAGAAACACATGGCTAAGTTAACTGAAATCAATACTTTCATGTGGGATTTAGGCAGAACACAAACTTGTTAATAGCTGCTTCCTGATTCTCAAGCATGAGTGTCAAGAATTTTGACTGTCCCTTACTGCTGTTTTGAAAACCTGACAACACTAATGAGGAATAATGGGATTTAAAGGTGAATGGTGTCTGGAGGGCTACACATTTCCATCCAGGACTACAATAAAGATATTAAAAAAGTAGGTCTAGTTCCTAAGGAAGCAATCAAACTATTTCTGGGTTGTATCATTTTGGACTATGGATGGGTGGGTCATATGATTGACAACTTACCTCCACAGAAACAGGATTAGGGATTTTATCTAGCTTTCTCCCTGATATCTAGTTTTATTATGCAGAGATATTTTAACTGGAAGCAATATCCAATTATGTAAGATCCCACTTGTAATCTGAAAAAGTATTGCCCAAACACAGGTTTAGCAGTTTAGTGAGATTTACGACACCGGACTAAATTAAAACAGATGCAATGTATCATCAATAAAACAGGAACATGTTATTACATAATCAATTTATGAATAGAATTAAAAACAATTTAAAAGCATATCCAGACATGAACATGTGAACAGAGGCAGGAGAGTTCCAACCCCTCACATGTTCTCTTCATGTACATACACGCACACATACACTTTCTCACACATACACAGAAAAGCTTCTGCTAAGCCTAGAGATTGTTCACACAATCAAGAAACCTTAGAATTAAGAGTTTCTGTCCACGTGGAAAGGCTAGGCATGCAGAAGAGGGTTTCTTTTTTAGAATATTACTCTTAGGGCTATGTCATTCTCATTAAGAAAGTGTTTCAACACTTCAAGATACTCACTTGAAAAAATGGTCCACTACCATGAGTTTATTCTAATTTGGGGTCTGGGGCTGAAATTCTGTTAATTTTTTAAAAAGCCTTGTGTGTGTGTTTTGCATTAAACAGCATAGTTGTATAGAAAACAATTTATTTCGCACAGAATATAGTTTTCTGCTATTTCCAATGAAAATATTTGGGTTTTTCCAAGAAAAGTTTTTTCACACAGATTTCTTTCTCTCTTTTTTTTGGTGCAAATGAATCCCTTGCATCCCAAAATAGAAAAATATCCAGTGGAGGAGGGAGCACAATCCCCCCCTCATATTCTCACTCAGTAGTGAGAAAAACTGAAAACATTAATTCTTGCATGTAAGAACAAAATACACAAAGATTTACATTCCTAATTGCTCTTCAGATGTAGAAAGCAACAGTGAGGAAACTGGGGCTAGCACATTCCCTTTGCTCTCTTATTTTGATTATTTCAGTAGGATAACAGAATATCTGTACTCTAAATTGCACATCCTCTATCATTTTACTGGGATGTGTGTGGCCAAGCAATATCATAGTGTGGTTAAGAAGGAAAAAGTTATAAATGAGGATGAACACACAAGCTAAGAGAGGTTGCAGCAAATTGATTTGTCTGAGCCTACAGGGACGGGTAAGATTCTGATCTCATCTCTCTTTTCCCCTTTCTGAGTTAACTGAATGCAAACTACTTGTGCACCTGGAATCCTGCAGCAATTAAAGGACAAAGGGGGAAAATGAGAGAAGGACAGAGAACAGAGAGGAGGACAGAGATACTTGGACATTTTAAAAGCAGGTGAAAAATTGCCCAATTACAACAGTTGGAGGTTACGCAATCGGTGGAAGGTACTGTTTACTATGTTATTCCGTAGGCAGAAAATGTACAGGGGAGAAAGAGTGGCTTGCTAAAGATAACTACAGCCAACTTTTGTAGCTGAGTGAAGATTTAAAAGCTTTATCTTTTGGAGAACAAAGTACAAGCCCACTAGTATAAAAATGAAAAATAATAAATGTTTGATTGGGTTTGACAATGTCTTTTCTACAGCGGATCTAGAATACTGGCTCATCTAACTTTCCTTCCCCTTCTCCTTCACTGCCATTTCATTCAGTCTCACACCCTGAACATTTTCAGACCGTTCTCTTCAGTCATTCCTATCCTGGATTGGTAATATGTAACCCACTGGGAAATGTTTTGTAAAAGGTATCAGTGGTGACAGATTTAAAAGAATCTGAGTGAGGCTGATATTACAGGAACAACTACAGTCATCTTCAAACAGATACAGTAGGCAATAATGGATGTAAATGTTTCTTTATTTGTCCCCACATATAAAAATAAATAATTTCAAATAGTTTCTCCTGGCTGTGGAAGATGACAAGAACTTTTGTGCATTTTTCAGTGATTTTTCACATTCAGGATATTTGTTAGAGTAAAAAACTTGTGAAGAAAGCTACTCTGTTGTGTAGAGGGATTTGAATATAACTACAAGTTTTATGCATAAATAGATTTTTTAAAAAAAAATCTGATTTATGATATATCATGACAGTTGACCATTTCTCAAAAGGGTGCTTGAATGAGTTAAGACATACTTTCTTGTTAAGGATGAAAAAAAATGTGTCTGTCTGTCTGTCTGTCTGTCTGTCTGTCTGTCTGTCTATCTGCACACATACGTGTATACATAGTAAGTAGTACATCCAATTGTGATCTGCCTGGCATGGAGAGTGAGTTTCCCAGGTGTGCCGAGGACCTGGGAGGTGAATGGTTGTGAGGTGAATGCCTTTATTCTGAGAAGAGAAGGATCTGCTCTTAAGTTAACATACAAAGCTGATGGGATAGGACATATACTTACATTTGTATGAAGCAATGAAGAGAAGGGGGTTAAGTCACCTAATATGAAAAGCTGAAGAATAATTTTAAAATTCTGTTGAATATCTGACCAGTGAGGTCTTCTATGGATTAGAGTCACTTGAAATTGCCTTTTGCCATTCAAGGAACTTACATTTACATCTGGCCGCAGCTTAATAAGAAAACGCTTCCTCTTAAAGCTCAGTTTTCGAACTTTAGCCCAGTTGAAGGCATTGATCTTGGTGTGACCCTAAAGATGATTAATAACAGTAATAAGGAGGGGAAAGTTATATAAATATATTTGCCAAACAGGTACTCATTTGTAAAATTCATTTGGAAAAGAATCACTTTCATGCAAAGTCTGTTAATATTATTACACTTACATATTTGTTTAGTTGAGTAAAACAAAGGAGACAAAACCATTTTCAGTGGCACATTAAAGAAAACTGTTGCTATAATTAAACATTTCTAATTTTTGCTCAACTAGTCAATAATAAGGGAATTATCCATGCCAACCTACCCCTAGACAAGTGGTGCCAGACCTTTTTAAAAAACTGAGATATGAGCAGGAGCTGATTTTAATCCCCTATTTAATTTGATTTCTTTTTTGAAATTTGATTTTTCTTCTCCTTTGGATGCGTACAGTTTCGCACTGTTCATGTGGGAATGCTGATACAATTGTTCCAACTGCCTACCACTGCTCCCATAAGATCCTAGTGGTACCGTAGCTGCCCTGCATTTCTCAGCTACCATATAAGCCCAAATCAAGGGCCCTTTTCGCATCCTTTTTTTCTTGTGCGAGCGCCCCTTGAGCGTTGCGTGAGTGGGAGTGTCGCTCCATATGACGCACTCCCCCTCGTGCGACGCTCACGAGGCTAAAGCAGGGCGTGCGCGCATTTTTTGATTTTCGGCTTTAAGCCAAAAATGCCCCGCGCTCGTGCAATGTTTGTGGCGCCCTCGCGCACTTACTTCTGTGCGGTGTGACGGCAAGGCAGCCCGGTAGCGCTTCCTTCCCCCAGCACAGCCTACAACTCCCAGACTGCGCTGCGGAACGAAGGGGCAGGGCGCTAGGGCGACGGTCGTGCTAACAGGAAGCGACCTGCAGTATGAAGGAGCAGGGAAGTGGCAGCGTTTCGGATGAGGCTTCTCGCGCGAGACGCCCTCCCCCATTGCGCAAAAGGGTAATGTGCGAAAAGGGCCAAGAAGTGTTCTATGAAATTTCTGCAACATGGCATGCCATTTTATTGGTAGGAGTCTATCAGGCTGGATCTCCTGAGATAGAGATAAGCCAACTTCTTCTGTGTGTGACTTAGATGCATCTAAAAACAAAGCCACTCACACACCTGGAACACCAGAATGCCTGTATGGGCAACTGCCAAATTGATCTTAGTTCCTTCTCTGTCCTTGGCTGGATGCAAACGGATTCCATACATTTCCAAACGACGGGCAATCTCAAGTAGCTGGAAATCTGATTCTGCTGGTGTTTGTCCACTGAAACAATGACAATTGATTTTACATACAATGAAGCAGGTTTAAAGAACCATGAGGGAGTTAAGTTTCAAAGCAGTTGATGTTTCCCATTCATATTCCAATATCTTGCTACTCAGTGTAAAACAGACCCTAACAGTAATTACACTGTCTGTATGACTGAGAACTACAACTTTAAAGGCTCCATCTCCCAACATACTTTATAACATCCTACCCATGCAGTAGCTGGAATATCTAAATGTAACTGTTTACATCCTAAGCATTCAAATAATGGATACAAAAGGAACTGGAAGCACAACTACCTTGCAACTGGAAGCTATTTTCAACTTGTGAAATATACTCTCTGGCCAACAATGAGAGAATAAGATTTTTATTTAGAAATTAACATTATTTTGTATGCCATGCACTGCAGAGTGAACCACCACAGAAATGAGTTCACAATGGTTTGTTAGATTTTAACATATAAATAGTTAAAATTGCACAGAGGCAGCTTGTCTTGAGGGTCTCCTTACAAAACAGGTACCGGTAGATATATGTTGAAAAACCAAAACAAAACTACGTAAGCCAAGACTTTTTAAAAGTAATACAATTTTTTAAAGAAAAGATACAATTTCCCACTGTTTCTTCGTAGAGAACCAAACTTTGTGCTTTCTATCCTCTTGGTTTCAGTAACTCTGACATCCCCCCAACTCTTGTCTGTAATGCTTTATCCTTCTATCAAAACCATATTGATATCTCTACAGCTTTTCTTTTCAGTGTAGCTAGTTAGCCATTCTCCCTCTCTTTTTCTATCTCATTTACCAAGGCCTGCCCACTTCCTCCCCCTCTTTTCTAAGTTTCTTATATAAAAAGGAAATATCCCTCCTGCTTTATATGCTGTACAGTACTCAGGGTATCATGAAGCAGTAATACTTACATATGATTACGATGAAATTCCATGATTTTGTCTTCTAATGCTTCTTGCTGAGGTATATACTTGTTCTTCGCTAAGTGTTCACGATCAATGGTTTCATCAAAATCCCCAATCTCAGCTGGTGGCGGGGGGAGGGGGGAGAAAAGTGCACACATTTAGAAACACAGTGAATCCTCACTGAAGTTCCACTGAAATGTATGAAGCACCTTATTCCTATGCATATTAATTATCAGAAACCTTTTCAGAGTTCAACAGGATGCAATTCTAGGTTGTCTGGATTCTTACTCTCAGAAGGGCACTAAGACATACATCTTATGGAAGGTTCTAGTGAGAAGCAGGCAGCAGCACAATGGATTCATGACCTGGACGTTTCACAGGAAGGACTGGAACACAAAGTCTGGACACAAGGCTAGAAAGCTGATGTTAACCAGTAAACTACTCTCATGCTTTGTTCTTAAACAAATGTAAAGTAGATATGGGGTCTTCCAGTTATATGAGCTCAAACTGAGGCGAGCTGCATTCCAAAAAACAAAACAAAACCCTGGAGGGTTAAACATTCCCCAGCCATCACATAAATTTACCATTAGACTCAGATGAGGACAGTGAGATTTCCAAAGGTTTTCACGCCTTGTATAACCAATCACTGCTAGCTACTTCACAAAGTGAATACAAAGATAACAGGGCAAGAAGACCTGTGCATGCTGCCCGGAGCACACTGGAGGAATGGTGGAGTGTAAATGTGACTAATAAATAATAAAAAAGTATATACCACCAAATCTTCTGCCTCACTCTGCAAAACAGCAGGACTGGTCTAGATCTTTGTTTTCAAACGATACATATGAGATTCCATATAGGTAGGTCTTATTGGCTCAGGCACATGGCAACTGCTGAATGATATTCTGATGAAAACTCACTTTGAGATATAGGGGAAGTCGGATGATGAAAAATAGTGTCATATGCCTCTTACTGCAATTCTCTTGCAGGAATATCTTGTGGTGCATATCACTAGTACATTAATGTGGAAAGACATTCACATAGTTCTAGCAGCACATATGGTAGCATAGATCAGTGGTTCTTAACCTTTCCTTTACAGAGGAACCCCTGTAAATATAATTTGTTGCTGGGGGCTCCCGAGACTTAAATTAAGATTCAAGTACTTAGATTTAAACATTTAAATTCAAATATTTATTTATTTAAGGCTTCTGGAGACTAGGATTCAAATCTTTGCTCAGACACTGGGTTATCTTGGGCAAGTTGCATTCTCCCAGCCTCAGAGGAAGGCAAAAGACAAACTCCCTCTGAACAAATGCCTCCCTCGCAAAAAACCCTTGTGATTAGTTCACCTTCAGGTTGCCAGAAGTCAGAAGTGACTTGAAGGCAAACAACAACATCATGTCACTGATAGGGGGAGAGTCTTTCTGGCCATCATGTCTCTCTCTCCTTTGAAAACTGATTTATGGTGACCCCTAAGGTGAACCTATCATGGGGGCTTTCTTGGCAAGGTTTGTTGCCTTGCCTTTTTTCTGAAGCTGAGAGAATGTGACTTGCCTGAAGTCACCCAGTGGGTTTCTGTGTCTGACTGAGGATTCAGACCGTGGTCTTCAGAATCATAGTTTGCAAACAAGGGAGCAGTTGGGGTGTGCGCACATGCCTACCACAATGTTTCCCAGTGTCCACACACCCTGCTGCTGCATCCCTGAGGAAAGGGACATGGTGGCAGGCCTATGTGCATATCCAAACTTCTCCCTTGTTTGCAAATGAGGGAGCAGTTTTGGCACTGTACATCCTGCTGCCATGTCCCTGTTGCTTCTGCTGTTGCTGCTCTCCAGCAGCAGCGCTTTGTAGAGCCCCTGTGAAGACTCCGTGGACCCTCAGGGATCCACAGACCCCAGGTTAAGAACCTGCGGAGTAGATAATCTCAAACTGAAGTCCATGGAAAGGCTGTGCCTTATATGTGTAGCATATAAAATGCCTCAGATCACACCCTGGCACAAGTGAACTGCTAAATCTAACAAGCAAATTATGAATTAGGCAGAGAGAAAAACAATCCATTTCAATAATTACCACTTTGTTAAACTGAAGGAGACAGGAAAGTAAAATACAGTATTAACTAGAATAGCAATAATTTGTGTGTATGTGAGTGCATGTGCACATGTGTGATAATTAAAGGACAATCTCTTCCAACTATTCTTTTGACCCTGGCATTTTGAAATACAATTTCTGAAGAACAGGCAGATTATACATTGGAGGCACTTCTAATGGATGCCTTTCTTTTAGAATCTTTGTTTCAAATCCTGGTTAAGCAGCCTTAACTATAGTTAATACTGCTGTCAGCAAAATCACTTTGCAAGTTATGTTGAGGACAGATTTGTCTCCAAGAGGCAGGAGAGGGACAAATGACCCTACCATTTGTTCCCCTACATCAATAAACAAAATGATCCATATCAACTGGATTAGCACACTGCACAAATTAAAAAAAAAAATCTTGTGGAAGGTAATAGCCATGATAACATCTGTAAACAAAAATTACACCTTTGTTAAGAACTTTAGTTTCTCAGTAAGATAATATTGTTGCAAAGAAGTCAATGAACTTAACAGCAGTATTTAAAAGTACATAATACCTATAAAAATAGCTTTTTCTAATGAAGACCATATTGGTATATACCAGTATACTGCACTGATGCTTATTAATTTATTTTTTACTCTACAACAGTGGTTCTCAGCCTTTCTCACTCTTTCATTCTCCACATGTTTGAAACATCAGCCCCCAGAATTCCTGAACATTAGCATACTGGCTGAGACTTTTAAGAACTGAAGTTCAAAACATCCGGAGGACCAAAGGTTGAGAATCACTGCTCTACAGCATTCTCAGCTTTTACTCCTCCAGATGTTTTGGGCTTCAGCTCCTAGAATTCTGGAACATTGGTCCTACCAGCTTGGACTTCTGGAGCTGAGGTCTGAAGCATCTGGAGGACCTAAGATTGAGAAGGACTGCTCTAGAGAATATGCAAGAGACATGATATGAACTGAGGTACTAATCTGGGTGGTAGCATGGTTTTAACTCAAGACTCTGCAATCATGTGAGGAATGTGCACAGCAAAGTAGTGATCCCAAAGTACATGGATCACTGTTAAATAATATAGATTGCAGCATGGATTCCCCTATGTAGGTCAGGATGGGGGGGTGTTTAAAGCCTCCCCCCACTATGCTAGGATCCTAATCAAGATTAAGCCATCTGTACTTTTTCCAGAGTAAAAACAGTAAAAGCAATGCCTGCTTTCATTCTGAATTGCCTTAACAAAAATGAATTTCACAAAATCTGCAACTACATGTATTATTCGTGACTCAGGCAACCTATGTGCATATCACATCCCCATGACTCTAACAGACTAAACAGTTCGACAATTCCATTTAGTGAGAGGAGAAATAAAGGAAGACAACTTTGTAGCAATATGGTACCCATTTTTAATGTATTGTCAAGAACTGAATGTTGAAACTGGACCTCCATCCAATCAACTGGACTTTTGGCCTGGCAGATATTCCTATATTACAGAACTAAAGCAACTAATAATAAACATCATATAAAGACAGATATATAGTTAGACCTCCATATGCACAAATTCTGCATACGCAGATTCAACCAACCATGGCTTGAAAATATTTTAAAAAATGTCAAAAAGTCAAACTTCAGTTTTGCCATTTTATATAAGAGGTGCCATTTTACTACACCACTGTACATAATGGGACTTGAGCATCCACAAATTTTGATATTCACAGGGGGTCCTGGAACCAAACCCTAGCAGATACCGAGAGCCAACTGTATTGTTCAAAGCAAATTTGATAATGTAGGTATTGGTGACTTGACAATGTATGTACATCAATCTATTTGACATATTGTTATAGTTATAATGTTAATTTTGGAGAACTGGGTAACAGGGATTGATCTGTTTGTTACAAATTTTAAAAAATGGATTTGATGAAGCACATTGTTAACAATGGTGACTCATTAACAAAGCAGGGAGGAACCTCCCTAACCAATCTGAGCTCCCCCAAGTCCCCAGATGTACCACTGGTAGATAACAATTTTCTGTCAGTGCATCACACACCGAAGTTATAGCTCCTCCTTATCAGTAGCGACAAGCCCTACCAGTTCTGAGGCTGCCCTTCTTGATGATTCAGAAAAGCTGGCTTGGTCCGTTGGCTCAGCTCAGGGTCTGACAATCTCTTAACTGTGGTCTTCCAGGAAGAGAAATCTTTTTGGATGTTCACACCACTACAGATGGTTCTTGTTCCAAATTACACAGTTATTTAAATATCTTCTATTTCTTAGGGGGAGGGAAGTCTCATATTATGCACCACCACTTCAACATACATTTGCTACAGCCCGGAAAAAGTTATTTTTAAACTACAGTTCTGCACGATCTTCACTCAGCCATGCTTTTATGGGATTCTGGGAACAACAACAACAACAATTCAAAGCTGTGGTGTTTAGGAGTGGATCTGGGGATTATCTGATTTCTAGGTGTTTATACCACTTTGATTTTAAATCTTGCATCCTACTTTCCGGCTATTTAACTAACAAGTGTCAAATTTCACTGAAAACAAAAAGGTTATTATACATACGACATGACTCATGGGCAAGAAACACTGGGGAAAATTCTGTTGTTGTTTTTTCCTCCACAGTGCCAACAAGATCTGGGTTTTTCTTTGCTTATTCCCTGACAAGTGGCATAGTGATGAATCCTTTGTTACAGTTCACCTAAAAAATTGTAAACGTGATCTTTCTCAATCATTGCCCAGCCTAGATTTTAAACTGCCTGAGCATCTTTTTTCCTTCAGTTTCAAAAATATAGGAAATGTTTGAATTGCGGCACAGCCAGGGTTTCTGACATACTTTGCAAGCTCTGAATGGTACTAACAGCATGACATACTGTAGGAGAGTCTTGCAACAGAGATCAAAATGATCCCAGAACTTTTTTGCTGGGTCACAAAGATGGTTTTAACCTTTAAAAAAATAAGTATTTTTGCCTATTAGGAAAACAGACAAATCATTCTTATTTTACCCTCTATGTTCCTTTTCCAGAACAAATGATAATAACAAGTTCTGTCTAATTAATTAACATTTTGTGAGGTTAATTTAACCTCTAGCATTTTATGAGCATGCTTTCCCTCTCAGACTTCCCAAAAAGCTGTTACATACGTTTTCCCACTAGATTTAGAGGGAGTGGAAGTGGCAAAAACATTATAGTTCAAATCCAGGAGTGTAGCTATGAGGAAGGAAACAAAATGAGGGCACTGGCCCCAAATAAGACTTTTATTGTCCTTCAGTTCCCAAATTTCTAGCACTGCAGAGAATGAGATACTGAAAACCATGCACTCTTGAGCATTTATATCTGATATGTTTGCATTCCTTTGGAATTTTTGCAGGTCCCTTTCCTTTAGATGCCTATATCACATTTCTAAATGCTTGGCTAAGATTCTAGGCATTGCTAGAAATTTGGGGGTTGGAGAAAAATTAACTGGGGGAGCATAATTCTAATGTGGGGAATAACATCCTTATTTTACCTCCCCCCCCATAGAATCATAGAAATGTAGAGTTGGAAGAGACCACACGGGCCATCCAGTCCAACCCCCTGCCATGCAAGAATACCCTCAAAGCACTCCCGACAGATGGCCATCTAGCCTCTGCTTAAAAACCTCCAAGTTCAAAGCTTGGTTGAAGAAAAAGGAAATGGTATACTTAAAAGAGAAATCTTACAATTTCTGGAACATGTGTGAACTCAGCTGTTAATGATGGGAAAACCAAGCATAAGAGTACATGTGAACTATCTCTTTTCTGAAAAGCCACCTGATGAGAACACATACAATCAACACAATCTAGAATTGAACTACCGTAACTCTAATGGAAAAGAAATGTTTCATAGTATTTGCATTTGGGAATTGGGAACACCTCTAGTACAGTTCTCACAGTTGAAGCCCACTAACTATAAGATTAAAGTTCTCCACTGAACTTTTTTAAAAATTCAGCGTTGTATTTAGAAACCAGGACAGAAAGCAGAGCATACTACATTCAGATATCTGAGATGACATGCCCACTTGCAGCTGTGTTACCTCCTTAAACTGCTTGGCTTAGAAAGCTCTGACACGCATGATACCAAGCCTCTTCTTTTTCTCTGATCTGCTTAACCCAATTCCTGAATAGCAAGAGTTCCACTAGCAGAGCTACCTGCCTTAGTGGCAGGTGGGCGTGATATAACCACATTAAATGCCTATAAACATGGCATGTATGAGACACTGTGCTAGAATGGCCCATGCCTCTTTCATCTGGCACCTACTAGAAAAGGTTAATGACCATAACCAAAACAAGGAATTGGCTTGGTAGAAATCACATATTCTGATTTCTATACCAAGCTTCTAAATCCATGGTGTAAGATGTGTGGATTACTGGCATCATGTAGCCCATATGACTTTCCTGTGGTCCTCAAGTCCCCTTGGACACTACTTACCAATTCTTGAGGTTCATATTATATATATCCAAAATAATTTCAGCTGAAAAATACCTCCAAGGATCTGGTTTGGCACTTCATGCTCCACTATCCTCAAACAAGCCTTCCCAAAATAACTACATACTGGGGAAAAAGTGGTGGCGGGCAGTGAGCATAGGGTTGGAAGAGCTCAAAAATGGACCTTGGTCTTTCTGTGCATGCCCATCGCTATTCCAAATATTATTCAAAGTATCTTTGTTGAAAATCCCTGCTCTTTTCCCACAAAACAAGAATATTTGAACATGCTGTTATGTATCTGGCAATTAATGCATATCCCACATCTACTATGCAGGCAAGAATGAAATGAGAGGAGGGAACTCTTCTGATATGACACTTTATATTGCATTTTATAAACTATTTTATAAATAATTGAAAATCCTCTTCTTCCTAGAATCCAAATGCCTACATATTCTTCAAAAGGGGTTGGGGATGAATAAGCTTTACTTACACTGTACAATGTGTGAGATTAAGAGAGCAGCACTGGTATCATTACAGGTTAACCTTCCTTGTGCCAAATCCTGCTTTACCTGCAGTGCAAATAAGTACCTGAAGTGAGACAAAAAGGAAACAAAAGGAAAATGGATGAGGTTTTTATGGAGCACTATGGCCTCTTGTAAAATTGACGTCTTCACACATTATTTATGAACATATTCTCAGGACAGGGAACCTGTCGGTGCATTAAGATCTTCAGATGAGACCCATCATCTTCAATTACTGGAACAAGCTTTCTGTGGTGGAACTCCATCCCTGGAATGCACACAGATAGGAAATTCGCCTTGTGCTGGCATTACAGTATTCTTAGCATCAGGTTTGCTGGGCTAGGATCTAATGATGCCAGCTGGGGATATTAGACAGATTTATACTGCATGGTCAGATTTTGTCTGAAATGTCCACTCTAAGATCTACTATGTTTCCCTGTTAAAGACAGAGGCCATTTCCGCACTATAGCGCTATTATTCCTCTTTCAACATCCTATGGAATCCTGGGGTTTTCAGTTTAGGGAGGGACCTTTGATGCATTCTTAAAATCATGTGATATTCATTTGATATGATTTATTTTTCAATTACCCAATGACAGCTTTCATGTACTATTTTCTTCTGTTTCTTTGAAAAGTTGCCTATACCGGACAGTCATGTAAATGTTTGAATTCTGCCTACTTGCTACCTACCTATGTCTTCCATTCATTTACCACCCTTTTAACACATACTGAAGGACCTCTAAATATAAGCTAA
The DNA here is from genome assembly GCA_948474755.1 of Ctenosaura bakeri. Lineage (NCBI taxonomy): Eukaryota > Metazoa > Chordata > Lepidosauria > Squamata > Iguanidae > Ctenosaura > Ctenosaura bakeri. The sequence goes on from CAOLHI010002325.1 coordinate 65,594, forward strand.
TAGAGTTACTGTTGAAATTTAACACACAAAATTAGATATTCTTCTGTCATAAGGTTATCATCACTCCATTTATTCTTCTATCAGCATGTATATCTACTTAGCAGCAAATTGTTTTAAGTAGTGGGAAACCATGTAGCAGGAGAAATCTGAAGTGGAAATTCAGTGTGGATAAATGAAGGCCTAAATACTGTAAAGGAACTAGATCCCATCTGATCATGGAAGTTTAAGCAGGGCCAGCTCTGGTTAGTACTTGGATGAGAGACCACCAATGAACATCCAGGTGTTGTAAACTATATTTCATAGGAAGGATCTGGCAAACCGCCTCTGAGTATTCCTTGCCTAAGAAAACCCTATGAAATTCACAGGGTCACCATAAGCCAATAGGCGACTTGAAGGCATATATATACACACAAAACTGCAAAGAGATGCATTCTGGTAACAACAATGCAAATTACTAACACATAAGGCTGGCTTGATGTTACATAGTAGCAAAACTCACAATATTAAGTTGCATTGGTGGCTTGGTATGAAAATACTATGAACATTTAATAGCAATAAAAACACTAGAATGTGTAATTTAACACACATGGAAGGGGATACACTTTCTTAAAGTTTTAGTTTTCACAAATAGATTCTGCAAAAAGAAAAATGGCATGGAAGTGACAAATACACGGACAAAATAAAATACTATGTGGGAAACTGCTTCGATGCATATCACTGAACTATGTTCTGGAACTTAGACCTCTCAAAGATGGAGGGGGCAAGAAGAGCCTGAAATATAGTAGGGAGACTATGAATGCTATAGGGGGGCATTGAGTCCTGTTGAGTGGCAATGACAGCACGGCCTTGGTTCAGGGCCTGTGAAATCCTGACTCTGATTACAGTCTGAACCCAATTCAACCCACCTCCCTGCCATAATCTGTTTTATTTTGTAATTTAACAGCAATCTATGGGGATGCTTCTTGTACATGTCCCTTTAATAAAGTCCATATGAAAATGGAAGGCAACACTAACCTTGTTAACTCCTCTTGCAGTTGGGCGTGGTCAGGTGGGAAGAATTTCACCACAAATTTTAGAATGACATGCTTAGGTCCTAAGGAAGAGAAAGGAAGAAGAACCCTCTTAATCATTCTGGCCCATCTGAACATCTGTGTGCGATCAGACAAAAATACTGTACGAGGATTGGATATCTGCACGCTTCACTGCTTTGGAGGCCTTTTATCACAGTGCTGTTCTATACAACATAGGGAGACATCTCAATATTTTGCAGTTCTAATGGAATGAGTACTGGCAAATGAATGAGGCCATGGCCATTTCCGCACTAGCCTGTTATAGCGTGATGATTTCACTTTCAACATCCTCTGGAATCCTGGGGTTTGCAGTTTCGGGAGGGTCCGGCTGCCCCTCTCGAAACTGCAAACCCCAGAATTCCAGAGGACATTGAAAGTGGAATCATCGCGCTATAACAGGCTAGTGCGGAAATGGCCCGTGTAAGGAACACAGGAAACTGGCTTACAACAACTCTGGCCACTGATCCATTTTGTTCACTACTGTCCACACTAACTAATAGCTGGGTTTCAGGCCTTCAAGGGTCTTTTCCAGCCTTGGTTGAAGCTGCTATTGGTAATTTTTATATGTAAAGCACATGCTCTACCACTGATAATAAATGAAGGAGAGGTTGTGTGTATTAGAAAAAATGAGAGTGTTATGAATTAATAGGTATGTTCCACTTTGCTTTACACAACTACAGCAAGTACGTCTTTGCCAAACCACAGTTTGGATTGCAAGATTACCGTAATTTATAATGGCATCATGCATGTGTTCACTGTCATGGATATTGGCCACTTCTACAGAATACCTGGGAAAAGTCTGTGTGCTGTATTTACACCTCTATTCGGCTACTTATCCATATATGCAGAAACTGGGAAATCATCAGGCAACATGGCTATTGGCCATGTTGGTTGGGTGAGTCTGGGAATGATAGTCCCAAATAGTCATTTCTCCAAGCTTTGTACATATGACTTGAGGCAGTGTAACAATGGGATAAAAGTATAGTTGAAGCAATAGTCTGGGAAATGAATACTTGTTTTAGGGAATCTATAAAGTTATCACTCTTTTGTGTTCATTATAAGGTGGATGATGGATATTTACAAGACACACACTTCCACTTTTCTTTTCCAGGAGTCCCACTTTCCTAAGAGTACCATTTTGGATATCTGAGAACCAATGCACACAACCATCTTCTGACAAGAGCAAAATGTTGTGCTTATTCCATGTGAGAGCCATTAAGACCTTAAATATTTTATAATATTGAAAAATATGAGCACTGGACTACATAACTTCTGCATCCTTTAACTTTACTTGCCCTGATTTCATGTGGTTATTGCCACAGAGCGACTAATGGAAAAGTCACATGTTATGGGAGACAGCATTTAGACACTTATGAAATCATCTGGAGGGGGAGGCATTCTCTTCTCTTCAGAGAACCAAAGATGTGACTACATGTCTCTCTCATATTAAAGGTAATAGACCTGTGGTCTCCCAAGTTCTGGCTTCACAAATCCATGCAAGCTGAGGATGTTCGGTTTTTGTCACATCTCTGTTCGATAGGCTCTACAGAGCAGCAACAATGATGTGTATGTTACCAGATTTAAATTCCACATTACTGGTGACTTCACAAACTCCTTCCAATGTCTTTTCCCAGTAATTTTATTCCGAATATTGTATTGTTATAGCTTTTTCTCTCTCAAATGAGTCTTTCATTGACATCAGAAAGAGCTGGACTTTGTCTATCAATATTTTTCACTTGCTTTTATTTCTAAATTAAATTAACATCCATTCTAATTCAGCAGCATGGCAATATTTTGTTTCTAAAATGCCCTAGGCTGCACTCTTAAAACAGAAGCAAGAGAAAAAACATTTCCTGTGACAGCAAGTAAATCTAATTACAGGCTAAATGTTTAGGGCCAGGATATTATTCTATCAACCTAGCATATGTTCTTGTTTTGCTATCCCTTGCAGGAAGCAGATGAACCAATTCATATTCATATAAGCCTTACTGAGTTCAGTGAGGCTTACACTCCATGATGAACTGTTACCCAAATGTTTCTCAAATGATCTGAATTCTGGATGCCTTACCTGCTCCTTCCCACCCCAGCACCAGTACTAATTGCCAACGCCAAAAGCTTTCTGCATGCATCTTAAAACCATGTCTTAGGAAGAACTAAGAACAGCAGTAATTCTTCTTCCAAAAGCAAGTAGGCTGCTGGATAAGTGGAAGACGACTCAGTGCTCATGCATCTTCACAGACCTCATGTGCACTGAGAAGAATTCTTCGCCAGGAGACATTTGGCCCATCTAGGACCCTTTTCGCACTTTACCTTTTCGCAGTGCTGGGGTGCAGGGCTCGCATGAGCAGCCTCCAGAGGAAGGCTCTTGCTTCCCTGCTTCTTCGGCTGTGAACAAGCTTCCTGCTCGCGTGAGAGCCCTACCTCTTCCTTTCCCAGTGCAGCCTGGGACCTTTCCAGGCTGCACTGCACAGGAAGCACGACCGGCCCAGTTCCCGAGGCTCTGCACACAAGCTAAGTGCGTGCAGGGCCCCGAAGCGATGCGCAACCAAGCACCATTTTCGGCTACAAGCCGAAATTGAAAAAATGCGTGCGTGGTCCGCATCAGGCCCTTGAGCATCGCACAAATGTGAGTGCGTCATGTGGACCGCTTCTCACATTTACGTAATGTTCAAGGGGCCCTTTTGCATCTGAAATGCCATGTGAAAAGGGCCTAGGTCTTGGAGAGGCAGTTAAGTGGAGAGAAAGGCCATTTCTGCACTAGAATGTTATAATACTATTATTTCTCTTTCAACATCCTATGGAATCCTGGAGTTTGCAGTTTAGGGAGGGCCTGCAAACCCCAGGATTCCATGGGATGTTGAAAGAGGAATAATAGCACTATAACAGTCTAGTGCAGAAATGGCCAAAGCCTCTCCTTTCCTTTGGATCATCCTTCTTAGTAGGCTTTTAAACCTAGGGTACCCTGAAATGCCAAGGAGAAAATCACTCCACAATCTGAGAAATGTTACACTATATATTATGAAGTGGTACAATTCTGGACTTCAGTACTTTAGAAGGAAAGTAGAAGAAGCCTTCTAGCAAAAAAACCCCTCTTCGTCTCTATGTGTGAACTATTGGTTGTGTGGTAGTGAAATCAGCATATCCTCTTCTCTAATAGGGTAATCCATTAATTCAGGGAATCATATATATGTGTCAACATTAACTATATAAGGTCCTGAAGCTAATTCAACCACCTCATCTGTGAAGATAGGTCTGTAAGACTGTGAAAATAAAACTGCCACATGACGTAGCATCTATTCTTTCCTGCTTCTGTCAGCTCTAGTGTCTCGATGCTTTGCTCACAAAAAGTGAGGGAAAGGACAAAAGCATAGCTCCATTTCCCACCATTCATCCCCACTGCACGGCTTTCACTCAGGAGCAAGTAAATGATTTTATTACTTGCAACATTTTCTACATTCAAAGGATTTGAACCAGGATAAATAAAACATTCACAAGAAGACAGATGGCCTGTTTTGTTAAAGCACACAAATAGGTTGCTAGCAGTTATTGTCAGACCTGAATGAGAATAAATATCTTATTGGCTGCAATCTGAAAAAAATATATGCAGAAAAGGGACTATACTGTATAATGACTTGAAGACAAAAACAATGTACAATGTTTAGAAGGAAGGAGGACTCATCAGCTGCAAATAAAACAAATTATGGCTTGAACTGGTGGACCTCTGTCCTTAATCTGCCTTAACCATGTGATGAACAGGGACCTTCCTTTCTTGCTTATCTGATCTACCCTCCCTGCTTCCAATATCCATGGACATTTGCATGAGAGTGCAACTTCCAAATGGGGCCCATACACTGAAAATTCAACACACATGCACCCATGACCCATAATCAACAACTCCAATAAGATCTGGGCACTGCAGTGTGTATGTGGTCAGATGCTATAAATGCAGGTTTAGAGAGCTACCACATGGGCATCCAGGGAGCTAAGGCAAGCATACCAAGGTGGGTAAGAGAGAAAGCATACTCTTCCTTCACAACCAGTACTGTGGGACCTGGGCCAGTATTTTTGAATTGTAAGAAAATTGTCTATACGTACTTCTGATTTGTTTCACAATGGGTTTCAAAACATCCAGCCACATCTGAAAGCAAAACAAAGCATCATCAACAAGAACATCCATGCAAATATAATGATAAATATAGCTCTGCAATGAGGACCACAACTAAATTATTCAATACATGTAGCACATTCCACCATATTAACTGGTGGCCCCCTTCCCAGTGATCTACCACATTTTGTACCCTAATATTCCTGATTCTTTGCCAAGAGAAAGTGAGTACCTAAACTGTCATCATGTTTCAACCAGGACCTTGATGTGTAACAAGAGATATTCAAAATGTGACGTCTTAAAACAAAAACACAGCAGCATGTCAACAAAGAGTGGACTGAACAGCCACATAAAGCGACAAAGACAATTTGAAATAGCTTGGCTTATAATTGTTTTTCAGTAGTTTTATTCTGCACTTCTTGGACTATCTAGGGAATGTAGAAACTACACAAAAGATTTGCAAATCCAGTGGAAAAAATCATGGAGCACCTGAGACCAGACAAGAGGGACATTAGCATGTTTTTCCTCATATAATCTTGGGGCCTGTGTCTGACTATGTGGCTTACAAGGCAGGAAGTCAATCAGAGACACTGGCCATTTCCACACTAGCCTGTTATAGCACTAAGACTCCACTTTCAACGTCCTATGGAAGCCTGGGGTTTGCAGTTTCAGGAAGGGCCTGCTGGCCCCTCCCGAAACTGCAAACCCCAGGATTCCATAGCACGTTGAAAGTGGAATCATAGCGCTATAAAAGGCTAGTGCGGAAATGGCCATTATTTGCAGGGTAAAGAGTTGCTGGTTCTTGCCCTGATTCAGCAGGTAAGCAAGTGCTGTATCTTTCAGCGCAGAATAATAAGGCTATCAGTGACACAGACCTGCAATGAAAAATCTTTTTTCAATAGTGTAGCTGTTTTTAATTTATTTTTGGGTGCTGAATTAAAAAAACACACAATATTGATGTTCCAGTATGATTTCTTTTAGTGCTTTTGAATGGATTTTCATGTTTCATATCAGCAAATTAAAGCCTATTAGAATACTTTAACCCCTTTCTTGGGGGGAAATTCAAAGCTTTGGGATACTCAATGAGTACACAGGCCTGAAAAACTGAGAGCCATAAAACCTTTTTCAAAAATGTATGCTGGTTTTATAGGAATTTGGCATTCTAAATCCAAAAATAACCTCAGATTTCTTCCATCACATACAGATTTTTCACAACTTGCTTTGATATTTTTCGATAGTAATATCTGACTGAATATAATCAGTAGTGAAAAATTACCACACGGAACTCTATTTTGTGGCCCATTCTGAATAATTTTTTTTACAAAAACTATAAAAATTTGTTATGTACACCTGAAGGTTTAATAGTCTTATTCAAAAGGCTTAGGAGTCCCTTTTTCTTTTGCCAGTGAAGCAGTGTCTGTTGCTTTTCCTTTTAAGCCCTGCTTCCCAAGTTTCACAATGCAGCATCCAGCAATAATCTTCCACCATATTAACATTTCACCAGCCTTGGACTCTCTTTTCCATCTCAACGTCTTGATGGAAATGTTCTCCCTGTTCCTCACTTACTGCACCCAGAGTTTATGGGAAAAAGTCAAAGTGCACATTCAAGAAATGAATTTTAATATGTAAAAAGCTACTTTTTTAAAAGAAGGAACACATTTATCAATTAAGCTTGAACTTGAGGAGATTTTAATCAGCAGAGACAGAAATTGTGATAAAAGTCATAATTGCAAATAACCTTTTTAAAAAGTTTGGTGTGTGGGTGAGTGAGCCTGAGGGAGAGGGCTACATTATTTTCTTTCAGTTCCCCCGCCCCAGCAATATGTTTTCAACATTACCTTACTGAAGAGCTAAAACAGCAATGCAACAATGACACTTTCAATTCAAGGTTCTGTATTTAAGCATGTGAACAATTATAAATCATCCCTCTATGACAGAATTTGAAAAGCAAGATTTTAAAACTGTATTTGAAAAGCCAACAAAAACCTTTAAGCTTTGGCAATTTATTTATTATCGAAGTGTGGGAAAATAAAGAGTTTTTCAGATGTTTTAAAAAATGGGTCTTGACGTTTCTTGGCATTCTCTTAACTCTGCATCTTGTTTTTGAACTTCACATTTGGCACAATGTAGAACATGAGTACTGCCAGATTTCCAAAGATTTAACTAAGCTCCAAATGCTTGGGCACTCTCCACAAGAGTAGGTGGCCTTACACTGTTAGTTTTGGCATAGAGATTACAGTCTTAAGAGGGTAATATACAGCTCAGACCAGAGTCTCCTCAATAGTGATGCATGATTTTAACCTAGTCAGAGACTAATATATAAAGCTGTTAAGAGACAGTAAAGGGTGGACATAATCAGGATCATTCACTGGCATGTAATTTGGACAACACATTTCAGACTATATGGAGACCAGTCAACCCCACAGTGTGGCAAGTATTTATTAAGACCAGACCAGTCTGTCTGGCTCAGACAGACAAAGTGAAACTCTTTCTTTCTTTCTTTCTTTCTTTCTTTCTTTCTTTCTTTCTTTCTTTCTTTTAGGTTTTATATTTTTGTTACCCTAATGTAGGTCTACACTGCAGATTTCTTGATATGGAATGTAATGAATGGAAAACTGCAGTAATACTGTTATCAGTTTATATAGACTGTTTATAGATGATAAAATTGTGTGTACTTCTGAAATGTGCAAAAATATGTACATAGCTGCACAGGTCAATTTTTTAAAGTTATTACTTCTAATTTCACTTAGAAAAACAAAACCAAGAATTTTAAATGCAACTTGCTAGCAACACCTCCTCAACATTTTCAAAATATAAGTGGGAGGAAAATTATAATAATAATATTTAAAAAAACATAGAAAAATGATGAAAAATGCTGCTTTACATACCATGATCTTTTTATGATCCAGAAATTCAAGGCCAAAATAGTCACCTTCAACGAGGTTCAGATGATTGCAGACTGCATCTAGCAAAACCTTTCCTGGAGCTCTTTGCTGTAATAAGAACAACAAAAGGTTGTTTGTCCTGTGTTTATGCATGAGATCCATTAAAATAAAAGCTCTTTATAAACAAGCCATATAAAGGTACTGATGTTCTATTTCAATTATGCCTTTGTTATCATTTATCCTTGGAACAGCCTGTTGAAAGAGAGATGGGAAGGAAAGCCAGTTATGGGCTCAACATCCTCAGTTCTAGGCTCTGAGAAATAAGGCTAATTTTGGAGGATGCACACACGTCATTATTCCATACCTTCTTCCCTGCATAAGGACATAGTCCAAGTGAGCTTGCTTTCCCAGACCCAATCAGAAGACCTGTAGTGGACCGTCTATATTCAGTTTAGTATATTTGGGGGGAGGGAAAACTTGTCAGTATGAACAAATGTATTTGTGACCCTACATTGCTGTTGTGCCTTAAAAAAACTTGCAGGTTAAATAATAACTTGATTGTATCAATAAACCATTGTATACTCTATATTAATTTAGCAAAACTCAGCATAATTGAGGAGAAAGGCAATTGATTATTCCTAAGATTTCTAGACACAGTGAATTTAAAAAAAATCATCCTTATAACTATTCTATGGAAAATATTTCTATTTTTCTTAATATGCCCATACTGTAATAATTTTAGGGACCATAACGTACAAAGGTAAGGTGCCTCGCATACAGCTCATAGAGAAGTAAAGCTGATGACAGAAAATGTAAGCAGCATACCGACTCTTTAAACTGCTTGGAAGCAGATTAACGTTTAAAGCACCAGGTTTCTCATGCATGCACTATACCATGATTGCAGGCCTATGTAAAACATACAATTCTAGGAAACCACCAAAGAGACACAACAAAGGAGCACTGACTGTTGAATTCAGTTTCCCAGCAACACAAGCCCAATGAGTAGCCAAAGTAAGATTGAAGTTGACCAGATATGGGAGCTTAAGTGCTGAATTTTCTTCTCGTGACATGAAGAACCAGAATAAATTATGTAAAACAGTATGTAAGTGGTGAACAATTACACCTGTCTACATCTTTTTTTTAAAATCTTTGCCTATTGTATCTACTTCAGTCACATGGTTATCAGAAATATTATTCCAATCCTAACTCAAAGTATAATTTACATTTAAAATGACAATTAATAATAGGACCCAAATCCAGTCTTTAGCTACATTCTTAAACACATTTCCATTATCTGGTGGACATAAAATTCATAACAAATGGAAAAATTTGTTGATGAGGACAGAAATAAATATTTTACACCAATAACACTAAGGAGATAAATAACATTTTTACTCCACTCTTGCATAGCTAATTTTATTGCAATTATCATGAACTGAGTTATTTCCTTAGGAAAGTCTACCATTTAGGAAGCAATCCAATATGTGCACTGATCTGAGGGTAAGTCCTATGTGGTGGGATTATGTCTGAACAAACACATAGTGTCTGTTGCACCTTTCTTGTCTTTTGAGCTGGCTTTAGCATGTGTGACCTTTATTTATATTTAGACTTAGATTTTGTGGCAAGTCTAGGATAATTCAGAATTGCATCCCATTCTGTTCAGTAGAGCTCACTTCTTTGCATGTATATGCATTTAGGAATGTCACCTGAGGTATATATTCCACATTCATTACATCTGCTAGTCACTTCCACTATTAGAAAAAATTCGCAAAACTTCGTTTTGATCCCTGGGGGATTCAAGGGAGCCCCAAACATGGTGGAAATTCCCTCTGCATCCCCTAGAGGTCATTTGAGAGAATTTTTGGGATCCTGGAGGCCAGAAAAAAAGACCTGGGTGGTGCAGTTTGCTCACCGCTGTAAGGAGATAACCCTATCCACTGTGGTTTTGGACTGCTTCCCATAGGTACCTTTTATTGACAGCAGAAGAACTCAAAGTCAGGAAACAGTTGTCCTGAGACTGATATTGCAATAAGCACTCTTGAAAAGGGCAACTAGTTTTCCTGCAAAAGCTCAGAAAAACCTGGCTAATTACAAAGTCATGTGAGAAAAGTTTGCCCATCATGACTGGCTCTCACCTTGCAAAAGACAGAAATAAGGAAAGGCATCTTGGAAAATGTAGTCATAAATTAACTAAGTGACAACCTTCCATTTTTATTGGTACCTCAAACGCTGGCATCAGGAGGGAGGCTGCCTCAATTGTCTAATAGCAAGGCTGGCCCTTGTGGAAAGAGCACAACAGCAACCACTATGATATTCAGCAGGACCAGCTAAATAGTATTTGTGTAACTCAACAGACATTAAACTTGCTTAGCTTCAGGAAGGCACTTATAGAATTTCACACAGTCTATTTAAAAAAATCGGATTTTCCTCCCAAGGCTAATTTCATAATAGTCATATAGAAATTAAACAAAGGACCAATGTTATTGTTTCTCTCCCAATATTTCTTGCATGTACTGAATAAAGTGTGTCCCCTTGGCCTCCAAGCTATTCAGAAACACACTGAGTCCCTTGTTTCTTCATAGGAGCTGAAGTGAGGTTCAGAATGCTCATTAAAAATACTTCAGATTGAATTTCATAGTCCACAACTTCTAGAGAGGAATATAATAGTGCCATTCAGATTAGCTTAGCTATGCGGCAAACGCTGTGTAATGAGGTACCTCCTCCTCCATCCTGCCCCAAGATGTGCCTCCAGTGCTGGATGGGAGGAACATTCCAGTTTTATTGCTATGAATTTATTTTATAGACAGTTTATAGCTTGACAAGATGTTCATAAGTAATATCTGCAGGCTTTAGTTTCAACCTACCTCCCCGCACATGCTTATCTTCCTTTACCTGATTCCATTCTGAGACTAAACTTTACTGAAAACCATCACAACAGACTAATTAAATTATCAATGGAAGACAGCACAGCATTCACCTCATAGTCCAAATTTAATAATAAGGACCATGGAGTTAGTGTGATTCCTGCTGAAAGCTGCTGCCACAAGATTCATCTTCTTCTATAGTCTTTCTCCGCCAACTGTAGAACCTAATAAACTAAGACCCTGCACCATGAGGTTTTCCTACAAATAGCAGGTAACAAGTTGCCAGTCATTCTTCTTTCAGGAACTGCATTTCCACATGAGTAATGTGTCAAGGGGACACAGGTGTGTGTGTGAGGGGGCTAAAGACAGTGGCGGGTCAAGTCAGAACCAAAAATGCAAAGAGACACCCCTCTTATCTCTCTGTTTTTCCACTACTTTTTTGCCTTTGCCTAATTCTTCTGACAATCCCTTCTTTCTCTCCTGCTTTTCCTCCTGACTCAGCAAGGAGAAGGAAAGATTTCTCTTGGCAGAGGCCTGAACTGATAACTGGCACAACACTTTTGAAATTAATCCAAGAATCACACATAACCTTAGAGCTACTAAACCAGAGATTTGACATGTTGTCTACAGATGCGAAATTTACGGAAATTCTAATACAATGGGGGGGAAAGTCTTTTCCAAGTTGTTTTAAACAACAGAAAGTTGGGATAAAACTGGAATATACGTTATACTTATTTACACATCAAATCTAAATTTATTTTACTGCTTTGGCAACAGAAAATATTTCTTTTATGGTATAGAAAATTGTGCTATTTGGTACACTCATGAAATTTCAAAATCAAAACTTTAATTTTGTATAAGCAAACTGGTTAATATACTCCAGAGGACCACAGCAAGATGACCACTTTCTTCAGTGGGTCTTGGTTAGAAATCAGGTTTTCCCAAATCTTGAGATTGCTCCTCTGAGTCATTTGTAGCTTCTTCTGCCTCACTTCTTTCTGACCATTTTATCCTTCTACTGTGACTGTCTCTACAACTAGAAAAAAGATCATGAGAAGGGAGAAAGGAGCAATCCACAGGCTCCTCCTACAAGCTTCTCTCATGAAGCTTGAATGCACAAATTAAGCCCAGAAATCTATCTTGGATTTGAATATTCTATTTGTCTACAGTATACACAGGAATTAACATTCTCTAATTGCATGGTTTCTTGTAAACAAATCTTAATATTCATTTGCATTGTCTTAAAAAGCATGTCACAAATTCCCAAAGAGAAACATATGTCACCACAGATTTTTTATATATTACCCAAAGTTTCCATTGGAAAAAACAAACATTCATTTTGGGAGAAAAAAGCAAAAAAGCACCCCCCCTTTTTTTCTCGTTTGAGAGGGAGCTTCAATGTCTAACAGATCCCTTATGCTTTGGTGATGCAGGCAGTGAAGAAACCATATTTCTCTATCACCACTTTGGTCCTTTTCACACAGCATTTTCCATGCGAAAGGGCCCCTCGAGTGTTGCGCAAATGTGAGGAGCGGTCCACATGATTTGTGAGATCCTCCAGGGCCTGGCAGGCACCGCTCGCGCACGTTTTCATTTTCAGCTTTAAGCCGAAAATGGTGCATGGTTGCCTTGGGAGCCTGGCCGGTCGTGCTTCCTGTCTCAGTGAAGCCTGGGAAGAAGTTGCTTGCGTGAGCACCGCACCCTAGTGCCGAGAAAAGGTAAGTTGCGGAAAGGGCCTCAGTCTGCGCAGTATCATGACCCTTTACACTCTGGTTCACAAGAAGAAAACACAGACCATTTGAGAGTCTGTTGTGAAGAATTTGCAAGATATCGCACATAATATTGTTTAGATTCACTCAGACTTGGAAGGCTGTAGCTGATATAGGTCTAGTGGATATAACCTTGGCACCTGTTTGTCCTGTATTCTTGGTAATGTTTCAGTTTGTGCAGCCTGAGGATGAGGACAAAATCTTTGGTGACAGCCACCACATATGTACCGGACCCTTGCCCTCCTGGCTCTTGAAAGTGGCTAGAGAAGGAATGTCTGAGTGGGCAAAGGGAGTGATGAATGCCTCACTGCAGCAACAGATACCCATTCTCCATAAACAAAAAGGTTGTGGCGAGGCCACTACTTTAAAAAAAAAAGGTAGTACTGGAGAACTCCCATTCAATGTCCTAGTCATTGGCCTCTAGGATTCTGCAGGGCATGCCCTCCATGCTCTTTAATGTACACATGAAACTGCTGGGAGAGGTCACCTGGAGTTTTTTGGGTTCAGTGTCAACTCTGCAAACTGATTCAGAGCTAGGCCAAGATCTGACACAAACCAAGAATGAAAACTCACAATTTCTGAACAATTAATGGCAAATATCTGTGTTATCTCATAGCCTGAGTCTACCTGAGAATTTAAGATATGATTTGTGGGGTGGATCAGATCACAGTTAACCTAATAGTACTTGGTGCAGGTAATCCAGGCAAGGCATAATCTGTTAGAAACGGGCCTGCACTATAAATCTGGCACAACTCACTAAAACTGATCAGAGTATTGTATTGCTTCGGTCAAGCAATACTGAACTTTCAAACATTTCAAACTTAACCACAATACCACAATATTCTCTGTCCCACAATACTTACAGGTACACCTAATGGGAACACAGGAGAAGGCCTTCTCAGTGGTTGCCCCAAAAGCTCTGCAACTCTCTTCCCAGAGAAGTTAGACTGGCACCCTCCCTGCTTTCCTTCTGCAGACATGTAAAGACATTTCTGTTTGGACAGATCTTATTAGATGACCTGTCCCACCAAATAATGTGCAGGATCTTTCTAACTGTTGTGCAAGTATGCATGTGTGCGCACATGCGTGTGCATTTTAATGATAAATGTTTTAATCCAGTTTAAATCTTTTAATTTATGTTTAATATCATTTTAATTTTTGTATCTTGTGGATTTTTCACATTTTTAAAAATTTGTTGTAAGCAGCTTTGAGTTCCAAAGTAGAAAAAAGGTGGGATACCTTTTTAATAGTAACAGTAATACCGTTAATAATAGCAATAGTACCAGCAGAAACGGCACAACTGAAACCGTTAAGATTCAGCTTCTGACTTTTCAATTCTCAAATATATGTGAAAGAAACTGGATAAAATTGAGCAATAAGGAAATGTTACTTTACAGCAGGAGACAGCATTTCCCGTCCCTCCCCCGCTCCCTTGCTGACTCTTGGCCACATCAGCATATCATGATGCATCACAAGTGATATCACATGATTTTCTATCAGCATTCTGGGCTGAGTTTTGGTCTAAGAAAAGTGTTTGGACTGAAGAGGAAGCAACCACTCCATCTGCATATGGTGCCCTGGAGGGTGCTTTCCAGCCGATAATCTTGAAAAGAGGGGGGTCAGGGACCTCCGTGAACTTCCAAAGAGCTTCAGAATCCACAAAAGAAGGGTCTGGGGGCTGCATGTAATGCCTGGCCCACACCATCCCTATCCCTGCTTTAATAGAATACAATACATACACAAGAAGTGTACTGTGCTATGATTAGAACTGCTGCAAGATAGTCTTTCTTACTTCATCTATCTTTTCTTAAAATTCTTTTACTAATCACATGAAATTAAGGAGTAAAAAGATCTGAGATTAGAACACTTGGAAATAATCAAATTATACCTCCCTCCACTACACATGTGTTTCATGTGACTTGAATTGTACTTTAGAAATGACCTTCTAGAAGTTTTGATTGCCAGATAAGAATTCCAATTCAGAACCAGGAAAATTATTTTCAAAAAAGAAAGAAACAAAGAAAAGAAAGGGAAATGAAAATGATGGGTTGACTCATATATGATTTTTTTTCTTCATGGAGACTTGCAACTGGCATTATTTTAAAATACTGGTTACTACTACAGAAGCAATAAACCAAAGTAATTTCACAGCAAAAATGAGTTAAATAGTTGATCGATTCCTTAACAGGTTTATTAGGGCTAATATAGATATCAAGAAACCCATGTGGATCAGCTGAAAATAATCAGAGGAAGTGTACACCTTATAGTGAAATAGTGGAAGCTAAGAGGAAATCAGAATTTGGAACAATTACTTTTTCTTTTTCTTTTTTGAACCACAGAATCCCACAGCTGGCCAAGCTGCCTGGGGGATCTCTAAAATTGTCCAAAAAAGTAACTGTTCCAAAATTTGGAAGGGAGCCTTAATCTTTTCCTCCCCTCTGCTTTTCCTATGCAACTTCTTCCCTTTCCTACTCAGCCGCTTTCTTTGGCAATAGTTCTGAATGAGGAGAATCAGCTGAAGAAAAGAGGTTAAAGTGGACGGTGGCAAGCAGCAGTCAGATTCTACTTCCAGCCCTGATTTTGTGCTTCCCTACAGTGAAGTAAACTTTGCAGGTGTTTACTGCACAGTTTGGCCTTTAGCTCTAATGGGAAACAAGAGACATGGTGCCGCTTGCCAGCTTTGTGACTACAGCTGTTAATGTTTCCACAGAAAGCTCAACAGTGGAAATAGAGGAAACTTTTCCCCTATAAGGTCTAGCTAGCCAGAGTGACTTGCATGCATACTAAAATACTGAGGCAATAAAGATGTTTCAGACTGAACGTATGAGCTGTTGAAATTATTTGCAGAACAAGCTCTGATTTAAGAACCAAGAGAGCTCTTCCCATTGCCTCAGATTTTTGGGAATAAACACCACACATAAAAAAAGTCAAGTTCATTCATGACAACCCAGAGTTCTTCTGGAACAGCTCCTTATCCTTCAAAGCAGTGTAATGGTGCATGCTGCCCAGTTGCTATTGCCTGCTGTGGGAGTGGGTAAAGAAGGTACAGATCAGTTTATGGTATGTTTAACAAAATGCCTCTGGAAGCTGGCATTCTCCAAGAACTTGCTCCCTTCCTGTGCAAGAGAAGAAAATACTTCTGTTTACACGTAAGAAGAGGGAAAACCGAATTTCCTTCTACTAGTAGGCCTCTTGTGCCTCACATCATGATATTCTAGAGGATTCCCAACCATTGCAAGATGGATTTTACAGGATGCTATGTGTGAAAATTTAAATTCTGGTCACTGAGCTTATATAGCTAATCCCAACACATTCAACAGCATTACAGACACCTTCAGCACAGCTACCTACCCCCCTGACTTAACAAAATATTCTGTGTAATCAGAAAGTTTGTAAACTCTAACAAAAAGTAGTAAAATAAAATTTGGGTAACAAGAGTTATTTCCATAGACCTGGCAACAACTTTCTGCAGGTCATCATTCCTAACTTAACAAAGAGTCACAGATCATCTCCCTCTGCATTAATATTTAGAGGATGACAAGAGGCCGCAGGGCATGAAACTGCTACTGGAAAGCATTATAAAATGTATGGTCACCTCCATTTCATATGGTTCAACACAGTGGCATGACTAAGATGTGACAGCCATTTCCTTTCTTTGGGTATGCTGTGGACCTTTTAATGCTTTGCAAATGAGGAACTCTTGGCAGCAGGCATAACCAGAACATCCATGACTAATAATATTCAAGCAGCATCTCAAAGTTATACACTTTGATAGAGACCACGAACAAAGTATTCCTATGATTTCTTTGGTCTCCCTTAGATCAGGGTAGCAGCATGTGACTCTTGGGATCTCTGACTGTGCCCCCTCAAGCCCCCCGGGCCCCACAAAATTAAATTGTTTTAATTTTTTTCAGGCTGATTATCAGGAGATTTTTTGCCCCAAAGCCAGCCAAAAGCTGGGGGGGGATTAAAATGTAGTTATTTGTTTCCCAAAAACCCTTCAGAGCTCCCCAGTCCCCCAAAGGGAAAAATCAGCCAAAAAATCAACTCAAATGGCATCTGGAAGCGATGATGTGTCAATTCAAATGTGCTAGAATGTGTTGAAAGAAGTCATCTATCACTACTGACATGCAGATTAGCTATGTCCT
Source organism: Ctenosaura bakeri (assembly GCA_948474755.1). NCBI lineage: Eukaryota > Metazoa > Chordata > Lepidosauria > Squamata > Iguanidae > Ctenosaura > Ctenosaura bakeri. The sequence continues at coordinate 82,435 of CAOLHI010002325.1, forward strand.
ATATAGTGGCTGTTAGGGAAGTATAATCTGTCCTATTGGTATGATACAGGACTGCTTCTCTACTCCCATCTCATCTACCATCTTCTGACAGCCTTATGAAGAGAGTTTAGCAACATCTCCTAGCATAAAAAAACATAAATATCCATGCAATATTAAACTTTTATAGTACCTTCCAAGTTGCATAAAGAAACCCTGCAACTTACATCTACTAATCTCTTTAGTTACTTTTCTATTTTGTCTTTCTTCCAACGAGAGCAAAAGAGCATGCAGGGTTCTCCACTATATCTTCACAATTTCCCTCTGAGGCTGGTCAGAATGTCAGAGTGACAGGTCCAGGGTTAACCAGTGAGTGTTAGGTCTCTACGAGGACTTGAACCTGGGTCTCCTAGTCCAACATTTTACTCACAACATTTCAGTGGCTATGATGAGAAGTTATGATCCTTGGGGACAGCCTGTTTACTCTGATTATGAGCTTGGGTCTAATTCTGGATAATGTTTGAAAACTTGACCAATAATTGGATTAGCTTTGCACAGCACTGTGATGGAGTTTCCCAAGCAACATCATGGCAAAGTCTTCAACTGCAGAACTTGGAAAAAGTTCTTTTTCTGGGCTGTAATTCCCTGAATCCTCTAGTCAGCATGCAGCCAGCCAAGTAGAGTTTTATAACTGTTTTAAAACTGTGTACATAAAAGGTACTGATGGAATCTGAACTAATAAAGTTTGTTTCAGATGTTACTTGTACAGCACAGGAATTGGTTTGCATAAATGGATACCACACCATAATTTATTATGTGTATAAGGATCCAGCTCTCTTAGCCTCAGAGGAAGGCAAGGGAAAACCCTCTCCGAATAAATTTTGCCAGGAAAATCACACGACATGTTCAGCTTAGTGTCACCATAAGTCAGAAACAAAATGAAGGCATACAAAAACAACAACAAATAAAGAGGAACAGGACAAAATTTGCTCAGAAAACTCATGAATTTCTTCTTTCACAGATGTTGCAACTACTGGTATGAGAGGAAACTACAACAACCAGTCACATAACGTGATTCCTTCTTATAAGTGATATTAAGGTGGTCTTGAGTCCAACCATGTGTAAATGTCAGAATGCTGTTCAGGTAAGGTATCAGTCTGTCCTCAGTTGTAACTAAGCAAACTAACACCTGGCAATGTACTATCAAGGAAGGTGGAGGAAATTCAGTTCACATTTATACCCTTTAAGCTTTGTTTTGTCATGTAGCCCAGTGTCTCATACAGAAGTTCCAAAGCTCTACACAGAGGCTCTTTGTTAATTGCTTGCCAAGCTATCAGCCTGAAGAAAGGATTTTTGTCCAAGATAACATATATGAAGTTAAATGAAATCTTTCAAGACAGAGGTGAAAACAAGTTTTTTTTTTTAAATGAACTGAAAACAAATATAACTGGTACAGCTATAAGCTATCAAATAGATCACTGAAAGTTCCCACATTTCCATCTTTCAGAAAAGTCAGACAAATCTCTACTCTACAGGGCCAGTGGGGATTTTTCAGCGTGCTGAGGAACTTCTGTCAAGTTCCTTGTGCTCCTGGACTTGGCCAATTGTCTCTTGTCTCCCTCCCCATCTGTACGGTATTCTTTCTGGCTCATGATGTTTGCTGCATTTGATGTAGGGCTTGATGCCATTAAAAAAACTCTTTGCCTTTTGCACTGCTTTTTCTCCTCTCCCAAACAAAGTACACTGCTGCCACAATGAATATCTCCTACTTTATTCAACTTGGAAAGCTTACTAGCTGTACTGACAGCAGTTTGCATTCCTTCTTTCAGTTCTGCCAACAGAAATATTACAGGGTTAAAGGAACGGTTGCATTTTGGTTTTGCCTACTTTCTTGTACAAAGAGACAAGCTTCTACCCTGTACCAAATCTTCCACCTAAATTCCTGTGAAAATTCCCACATGATATTTCATGTATTTTAAATTATTGTTATTTGATTAATGCAGCCCAATCCCAAAGGCTCAATGCAGCTTATAATATTAAAAAAAACCCACAGGATAAAATGCTAAGTTGAAAAACAATCCAAACTTCTAAATGTGATTTCTTTGTTTAAAAGTCCATAATCACTAGTAAGACACCCTGAGCATTTCTTCAGCAAATTCTAAACACTCTCAGGCTTTGTCGGGGAAGAATCTGACTGTTGAGGGGCAATCCCAAGAAGAACCAACTAGATGCTCTTGCTGCCTGATCTTTTTGCACACAGATTGGTTAAGAAATAAGAGCAAGCACTAGAACCTAAGCAAGGAAGTGATTTGTAAAGTATGTTCAGGGTCTCTGTTTTGGTTTAAGTTGTCTTTTGTTTAAACTCTGTTTGGGTTTAAATAGTCAGACCTCAATATGGGGGCAGGGATGGGCCACAGATGCTTATGTTTCTGGCCTCACCTCATAGGTTGAACCCTCATGCAGGCCAGGGGATCTACTGCTGGGGAGACAGTGAATCCTTTCCAGTGTTATAGCTGCTCTTCCCACAGCTGCTCCAAATTACAAAGGAGCTCTACTGGTGCTGAACCTCTGTCAGGAGATGGCCCAGTACTTGGAGAGTTCCCATATAATTCACAGGAGTGGCATAAGGAGGGCCATGAAAGTGGATTTGCTGCAGATCCACTGGTGAACCCTGCCCACATGTTCCGGGGAATGTGTGAAGAGACAAAGAGATTTAAAACAGAGATCTTATAAGTTATATGAGGCAGTATACTGAGCACAGTTACAGAAGAAATTGTGGGGATAGCAGACCTTGGAAAGTTACTATTTTGGACTCTCCCAACATTCTCTTCGCCCCTTAGCCCAGTCAGCATAGTCCCTTCCATGATCACTGAGTGACTCTGGAATCTGCATTCAAAAAAGTAACTTCCCGAAGCTCTGGAACAAATGCAAAATGGCTCCTTGATTCTTCTCCACCTCCATAGCTGGTCTGTCTACCACAGTGGCTGGACTAACCAACTTAACAATCAAGTCATTTCTGCACTACACTGTCAGGGGCTCCGGCCTGGCCGGCCCCTCCGGAGCCGCGGAGGCCGCTGCGGAGGCGGCTTCCGAGGGCGAGGAAGACCCGGTCTCCTCGCGAGTAGCGGAGGAGGCCTCCGACATCGGGAATGGGTGCCCGGACGCCGTCGAGGCCCCCACTGCCGCGGAGGAGGCCGCGGTTTCTCCCATCGTCGCGGACGGCCGCCCCGAGGCCGTCGGATCCACCGCTGCCGAGGATGAGGCTGGGGAGGCCTCCGCCGCCGCGGGAGGCCGCCCGGATGGCGCCAGCCCTGCCGCCGCCGAGGGACTCACCTGGGAGGCCGCCACCGCCGAAGGGGACGCCGACGGAGCCATCGCCTCGGAGGAGAGCTACCCGGACACCGCAGCAGAGGACAATGAGGCTTCCGCCGCCGGGGAAGGCCGACTGGGCGCTCACCCAGGGAGGGCGGGGCCCAGGCTCCACTCTGGGCCGCCGCCCACCTGCGGGCCCGATCCGGAGGAGACCGTCGACCTCCCTCCCACGTTCCTGCAGCAGCGGCAGGCCAAGGAGGCTGCTCATTGTTCCCGGCGGCTGCTGGAGCGTCGGCTGCAGGCTGAGGGCTCGCAGCTGGCCGACGACGCTCAGCTGTGAGCCGGGCTGAGGGCTCCCAGCTGCGCAGCAACCCCGGATTGGCCGGTGCCGGCGCCGGGCTCCTTCTTAAGGCCGAGAGGGAGCCGAGCTCAGCACGGAGCAACAACCAACGGCTTACTGTGTGTTGCCTGTCTGTGCTGCTTCCCGCCGAGTCCCAGCCTTGAAGCCCTGCCAGTCAGCCGACTCCTCATTGTTTGGGTGAGGAAACACTCTCTTTTGTTTCTACTTCATACCTGAAGCAAGGTCTGCCTTAGTTTATTGCTGGACTGCCTTAGTTTGCTGCTGGAAGCGCTGGCTGAGGCTCCTGAGTCGCAAGCTTTGACCTGAGCCTGGCCCTAGCCTGCCCGGCCCCGCCTAGCTGCCGACATACACTGTTATAGTGCTATTATTCCAATTTCGACATTCTATGGAATCTTGAGGTTTGCAATTTAGGGAGAGGTATTTAGAATTCTCAGCCAGAGAGCTCATTGGCCTCAGTAAACTACAAGCCCCAGAATTCCACAGGATGTTGAAAGTGGACTAATAGCACTAAAACAATGTAGGGTGGAAATGGCCCAAGTTTCTAACCATCAGATCTCCGTTCTTGTTGTGTGCCTTCAAGTCCTTTCTGACTTATGGCAACCCTAAGGTTTTATCATCAGGTTTTCAGGGGCTGGGAGTGTGTGATGCACTCAAGGTCACCTAGTGGGTTTCCATGGCCAAGTGAGGAATCAAACCCTGGTCTCCAGCACTAGTCTCACACTCAAACCACTATATCATGCTGGCTCAAATTTTCTAAGGCAGACAGAAACGCCTCATTAGAATCCAGCTATGCACTAGGCATTGCCCTTTGGTCTTCAGTTATACTATGTTTATGTAGAATGACATTTTTAAAAAAGCCCTCTAGGAAACCAAGCAAATTACAGTCCATTGGTTTTACTACCATTTGCTTCTTAAATCACTCTTGCACTGGCCTAGTTCCAGGCTGGCTGGATTGACACTTGCAAATGAAGACACAACTGGCTGAGTGATTGGGCAGTCAGCAAAGCTTGTAAAATGCTCTTAAATGCTCTCTACAGAAAGCACAATCCCTTTTAAATGAAACCGTTAATGTCTGTAAGGTAATGCAGTCTGCACTTGAAGCAATATATAAAAAGCACTAAGTGGTATCATTAAGTTACTACAAAAGAGGTCAGGTCAGGAATAAATCATACTGCCTGAGATTTGTGACTGAAATATATATTTGTGCTTATTACAGTTACATATGCGCAACACAGTCCTATGTTTATTTACTCAGAAGTAACTTCCACTGAGTTCAATTGGCTCTTGTCCAGGCAGGCACGAACACGACTACATTGCCAGAGCATGCTGTCCACAAACCTTAGGAATATCACCAAGATTTACATTAATATATATATATACACATACACATACATACATACATACATACATATATATATATATGAACTCATTAGCACAACATGACATCATTACAATCTTGCTTTCCATGTACTGAAATGTAACAACAACAACGTACACATGTATAATCATTCTTTGGTTCACACTTCAGATGTACACCAGCTTTATATTATTTTATTTCACTATTTTTAAAGTCTTTTTAGACAGGGTCAACAGAACAGATCCGTAGGTGCACAAACTCTATTGAGCTCATTTATATGTGGAAATAAATTTGATTTAAAGCAATTACGTTTGCATCCCAGTCACGATTGGAGTGTCAGTCCTAAATACTCTTCTAGAACACAGCTCTCCACTCCTGCTGCTTGTTTTAGCTATTTAAGGGCAGCTGCCAGCTGCCATATGATAATTTCAAAAGATTTTCTAAAGCTGCAAGAAGCCTGTTCTTCTGACCTCCTCATATTCCTTCAGGCATCTGCTTTTGAGAAAATACACTTCATACTACATTCTTTTTAAAGCTACTCCCTGCTTTTCTTTCTCTGTTTGAGATATTGCTTTATGGCAAAAAGTTATACTTGGAGACACAAAAAATGCATGTTTAAACTTTGCAAATTTCAGAATTATTTGAAAAGCACAGAAGAACTATACACACAGTTGCAACAACTTCTTGACCCAAATTCAAATACACCAGAATCCAATGCAGACAAAAGACTGAAGCTCAGAAGCAGGATGGAAACCTCATCTCTTCTTTCAGCCTGCATGCGCCATAAAAATCTGTTCAGGAGGACTGGGAAACCTGATGGAGGAGATTTTCTGCATCACAGAGGACTGAATGGGGAGGGGAAGAAAGTTTCGACACTACCATAAGCACAGGGTTTAGCCCATAAGTAGAATTTACTGTCAAACATCTAATCTAAAGCTTGTTCTTCTGAGGATTCAAACTCAGGTATTCCATAATACTTGGATTTCTCTAATGCCTGTTTTATATTGGATTTTTCCAGTCTAAAGTAAACTGTTTTATTAATAAGCTTATGCAGAAGAGGTTTTATATAACTTAAAAAATAAATGCAATAACGCAGCATAGTATAGTGGTCTGAGTGTTGCATTAGGACTCTGGAGGCCAGGGTTCAAATTCTTGCCTGGTCATAGAAACCCATTCAGTTAACCTTAGGTAAGCTATATTCTCTCAGATTCAGAGGAAGGCAAGGACCTCTGAACAAATTTTGCAAGAAAACCCAGTGATAGGGTTGGCACAAGTCAGAAATGACTTGAGGGAGCACAACACACACACACCAAACCTCCTGTGTGGATATCACTCCACAATTTTTCTTGGGAAGGATAACTAATTTTGCCCTTGCGTTCAAATATCCTTTCTCTTAAACAGAAAAAAAGGATCCACTCTGTATTGAATACTATATTTAAACATAATGCAGTAATATATTTCGACCATGCTTCACAAACCAGCTTTACATTATTAAAATATAATCATTTAACCATAAAACAGAATAATAAAAATCGCACACAAGTGCGCATACCCTCCCTGAAACAGAAATACAGAGAAGATAGGACTTCACTGGAATAGCTCTGGTAATTTTTTACTATTCATTGCCAGCTTTCACAGAACATGTGGAGCTCAACAGTCCTATACACTTCTTCATTTATTTTCCTCCCTGACAAAGCACACTTGGTGTGAAAATACAAAAATTCCCCTGTGAGAAATTAAGTTCCTGAGAGAAGAAAATAGGGTAACAAGCCCTCCTGATGACCATATTAACTCATGAGGTTCGCTGCAAGTTAGGAAGTAAGCTTGACAAGCAGTTTGTACAAATTCCAGCACACCACAGTAATATTTTACAAAGCAAACAAATGCCTATTTAGACACTGCTGCCACTGTTTTAAAATCAAGGAAGGGGGGAGGTTAGAAAACACACACCTACATACATAATATTTATTCAAAGCTTATATTGCAACCATGTAAGGCAGAACAATAGAACTATTGTGTCCACAGCCAGCTTGCTTGATGGTCTGATGCTTCCTATCTTTTCATAACCAGCCTGACCAGTTTTCAAGCTCTTGATTACACACAGTTCCAGGACTACTTTCTTGCTAAAAGGATCCACTGCAGATTGAAATAAAAAGGGGTAATGTAACATCGAAGGGTAAAATAGTATGTCAAAAATTATGTCTGACACCTACAATGTCATATATTTGTCCAGTAGGTAGACTATGGGAGCTAATCTAAAATGAAGTTTCTAAACAAGGCATATTTTTGTCAAGTGCTCAAAGTAACTCAAGATCAAGAAGGCACAAGCATCACAAAAGGGTGATACAAAGGTAGAAACTATATGAAGATCAAGGAAGAAAACAGTATGGGTACTGGGAAAGAATGGGGAGGGGGGATAAGAAAAACAGAACAAGAAGATGGCAGGAGGAAAAAAGATTGAAGTTGATGCAAGGTGCATATTCTGCAGCCAGAATACTCATGGTGGGATATTCCCACAATAAAACCCACAATCCGGGGGATATTCACACTACACAATTACAGCACTATGATTTCAATGACAATATTCTATGGAATCCTTGCATTTGTAGATTGATTAGGAATCAGAGCTCTTTGGCAGAGAATTCTAAATACCTCTTCCCAAACTACAAACCCCAAGATTCCATGAGATGGAACTATGGCAGTTAAAGTGGAATCCTATCACTATAATTGTATAGTGTGAATGGTCTCCAGGATATGGTTCTGTATGTAACTGAGATGGCAGGACAGATGACTAGATGTGTATCCTCTAGTATATAAATGTGAAGGTGTTGAAGGCAGGATACAAGCATGGATGGCTTAATATGATCATGTGTCCATACATGCTTGGGAATAATGAATACACCTCCCATGAGGTTCAATGGTTGTTTTCAGCTACCACAATGAACATGATACTGGAGCCTCTGAATGCTCACTATGATAAATTGGCTAAACGCTCTGAAGACAAATTTGCTAACCTTAAGTTGACTTGGATGCCACCACTGAAACAGTGCCTTTGAGGTATGTTATGTGTTGCCTTGTCACATTTTGTGAAATCAGCATTGAGTGTTGGAATCTGAGGATGGGGACAAGATACTTGCATCTACATGATCTACCATGTGCTCTCTTGGGTGTTAAGCATCATGGCATCTTTGACCTAGCTACAGTGGACTGACCAGATGGATCGAAAAAGTGGAGAATGATACATGATGGTATGGTATACTGCCTTGCAGGAAGTAGAGGTGTGATTTTCCTTTTAAAAAATCCTCTCTTGATCCAGAGATTTATAGTATCATCTGATCAAAAATATCCCCTCCTCATTTGAGCAAATTAAGAGAGAGTGGTATCCCAGCTCCATGAACACTTGGATGAAACTTATTACTCTGACTTGCTATAAACCTGAATGCTTTTTAAGATCTTCAGGGGACAGATTCCTCCCCATACCACCACCATCAAGGTATGACTGTGATGCAGGAGAAAGACTTCTCAGTGGCTGCTGCCAAGTTGTGGAATTGGGAGGCTTTGTTGCCTTGCCTCTGCTCTCTTTCCAACAGCAGGTAAATACCTATTTATTTAGGCAGGTCTTTGGATCTTAACTCACTGTGGCAGAAGAAGCTTTTTGTGAGGAGTCTTATGCTCTTATTCCAGGTCCTGTTTCAGAATACTAGTTTTCTAGGGAGCAACATGGAGTCTATTTATAGATATCTACAAGTTTCATTTTTCATCTGCTTTTCACTTCTGGATACCCAGGATATCTCAACTCCAAATTTCTACACACAGTACATCTGTCATATCTGCATGAGATTTCAACTACCTCTGCTGAAATACTCTGGACTGCAAATAATGGCTACAACACAATCTTCCTCTTAGATTCTAAAGTTCTGTCCAGTTTCAGAATCTCCTCTCCAAGCTGTATACTCATGGGGGATATGTTTTTGGACATATATCTATATCCTCACTGAAAAAAATAGCATGTGCCATAATTCTTTTTTTCTTCTTCATTATCCATGGTAAGTCCAAGAACATATCCCCCACAGATATGGGTGACATACAGTAGAGCTCTATCTGCCCATCATTACAGGAAATAGTCTATAATTTCCCTTTCTGCCATCTTCCCACACAGATTTTCTTTAACCACACTGCTTCTCACTCTTTGGTCCTCCAGATGTTTTGGACTTAAGCTCACAGAAGTTCCAAACACCATGGTCAATTGTCAGGAATTCTGGAGGGCAAATGTTTGAGAACCACTGCTTTAAGATATAAACAGATCTTCATAATTTTCTCATTTTGTTTCTTAGTTTACAGAGATTCGTGACTTGACTGATACAGAGCATCCCCTAGTTTGACCAGCAACCTAGTAGAGAGAAGGTGCTAAGAACAATTGGGTTGGGAAGGGGACCTCAGCCTTATAAACACAAACTCATTGTCATTGTCATCATTGTCGTCGTCATCACCATCATCTTATTTATACCCAGCCTTTCTGCCAGATCGGGATTCAAAGTGGTTTACAAATTAAAATGACTACAAGGCATCCCCCTTTAGCCTCAGCTTCACTGCTGTTCCAGAATCAAGGCACTACGTGCACGAGGCAGCATGGTATCATCAATGGCAAGAGGTGTCATTAGAGGACAGATTGTCTTCCATTTATAGAGACTGAATCTTTAAGTAAACTGGATAAGTATCAGCTTAATCCACTACATTATATGTCTATTCAGAAGCAAATCCCATCAATTTCTGTGGGGCTTGTGCCCAGGTAAGCAAATATTTTTATTTTATTTCATCTTAAAAATAGGCTGGTTCAAAGTAAAACCCCAAAAGACCAGAGTCTAAATCGTTACTTAAGGCTTCAGTATTGAAGCGAACCAATTGCTAAGACATTTGTAAAAAATCAAAGTAAACATTCCTTGAGGCTCATGGGGCATCACACAGGATTGTCGGAGTGAGGAACAGAAAGGGTTCCTACAACTTTAATGCTTGTGTAGAAAAGGGAATTTCAGCAAACGCTACTTATTATCTGGCAGCCTGACAAATAACACTTGCTGAAATACCCTCTTCCATGCAACAATTAAAGGTACAACAGCACCCTCCGGTTTTTCATCTGGAAACCCAAGGTCATGAGTGATGTGGCCACTAATTCAGAGACAGAGGCGACTGCAGACTAAAAAGGGTCCGTAGTATATAAAAGAGAGGCAATGGACTATTGCCCTTTCATACGAGTCTCCTAAATTACAGGTCTCTGAGCTGTTGCTGGATTGAAGTCTCCCAAGCCAGAAAACTCCAAGCTAGAATTTGCAGGTGCCATGTTATGTGGAGCTTGTTCACTGCTGCTGGCAGTATAGCCATCAAGAAAGATCAATTTAATTTATCTGGAGGCTACTCCGAGATCCTGTGATATAGAGAAGGACATAAATATTTTAATTAATGAATAAACTTGATGCCAGACTCCAGGCCAAAGACATTTAATGCTTCCCATTCTTCAACAAAGATGTGGGGTTTGGGATATTGTCAGGCTCAGGGATGATACAAGTGAATTTATCAGAGCAAGTCCTTTGCCCTCTGGGACAATACTTGTATCCTGATTCTAAGTTACCAGCTGGTAAACAGATACATTGTCCCTCCTTACCATGCCTTACTATGTGAGCCTGCCTTTGGAAACTGTCCGGAAACTTCAGCGGAATCATAACGCAGTAACCAAAATGCTGACCGGGGCCAGTTACAGGGAACACATAACTTCCTTGCTAAAACAGTTTCACTGGCTACCTGTTCATGTCTTGGCACAAGTCAAAGTGCTGATTATGACCTATAAAACTCTAAACGGCTGAGATCCAGGCTACCTGAAAGACTGTATTTCCCTGTACGTACCATCGGGAGCCTTAAGATCTGTTGGGGAAGGCTTTCTCTTAGTCTCATCAACATCCCAGGCTCACCTGGTGAGGACACAGGAGAGAGCCTTCTCAGTGGCTGCTCCCACCCGGTGGAACGCTCTTCCACAGGAGGAAAGGTGTACCCCCTACCTGCTCTCCTTTCACTGGCAGGCAAAAACTTTTCTTTTTAAACAGGCTTTTACGTAAGCCAGGGAGCTTTATTTATTAACTTGTTTTAAAGTGAATATTGTTTTAGGTTTTTTATGATTTTGTATCCTTTTAATGCTTTTAACTGTTTTAAGTGTTTTTAATGTGTTTATTTATTGTTGGAATCTGCCTTTCCAGGGGAAAGGAAGCCCACAAATAAAATAAAATAAAATAAAATAAAATAAAATATAAGCAAGCCATCAGCTCCATACTTTTTCCAGAGTTACCTGTGCAGGCCTAGCAGGACTGGACAGATTGCAAACCATGGTATTTATTCTTAAATACTAAGTGCAACACACACACACACACACACATTCCACATGAACAACAAGACATGAGCTAAGGCATTCTACTAAGACACACTCTGTTAAATCACATTCTTTGTTGCCACCAGAAATACCTGCAAAGCAGCTTCAATTGCTTCAACTAAACCAAAGGCCACTGGGGTTAAATGGAACAAAACAATTCTGACATCAGAGGCATAGTCTTGACTCCCAGATTTCTGGTCTGCAGCAGAATTCCTGTCCCAATATCCCTTGAGCTCCCAAACTCTAATGCAAAACGAGGCCCTACATACTCCTTAGCAGGGCAAACATATTGTAACCCTCTTAATAAATACAGATTTCCCTTCCAAATACCTAACTTCAAAGCACAGCATGACTTTTCCTGGGGATCAGTGTTATAGCATTGATTTGCCAGTTTTATTATAGGAAGCCTAGCTTGGAATTGTGACCATTCAGCTACAATTACTTTCAAAAATTGAGAGAGGAAATAGCTACCAGCCTAGGTTACTCACTCCACAACTCTGAAATTTACAAGACAAGGGACAAAATCCTTAATAGGCACTCCTTGACACCGAACATCAGTTTAAACAGGCTAAAATACACTGACTTTGCCACATTCAAAATCAATGCTATTTTAATCACAGCAGAGATACACTTTTTAAACTTAGATTTTTTTTTTCAAATTAACCTCTCTTGAGTTGTGAACATTCAGTTTTCAAACAGAAATATAAGTGAACAAAATCTCTGCCTGAATTATTGGGCTGAACAACTGATCAGAAAACAGAACGTACTGCTTAGCTCATACGTCACTGTTGTAATGATGGAAAAGTTTCCTCCTATCTTCCTCCCGCACGTTCTCTCACAAAATATCTAGAATATGTTTTATTTTTATATTTCTAGAATGCCTTGTAATGGTTAAAGTAAAATATGCTTCGTTTCTATAACTTTAGACTGTGTTGGGCTCATACCTCCCAATACGAGCCTGACTGAGTTTTAAGATCCTTGGGGAGGGGTAGCTCTTGACTCCACCACCACCACAGGCACTTTGGGTAAAGACGCAGCAGATAGCATTCTTGGTGGCTGCTCAGAGGCTATGGAATTCGAGAAGCTGGGATGTCTCCTCTCTGCTCAGTTTCAATTGGGAAGTAAGGACTTTTGTGTTTCCACAGCCCTTTGTCCATTGAAGATAGTTTTAGTTTTTTTTCCAAACTGGGATGTGCTGTATTTTTATCAGTATGTTTCAACTGTCTTTCAAACTTTTCTTAATTTTTTTAAATACAATTACTTATTTAATTGTTTTTAATTTCTATGTTACCCAGTGCACACTTCATATATGTGGGGGTTCTGTTCCAGGAACCCACAGCTAAAACAAAAAATGCAAATGCTCCATCCCATTATCGTCATTGGATATAACATACATGCATTCACGTCCAACACAAGTGCGTGTCTGGCATGGCCACTGATGATAAGTGGACACGAGACTTCGCGTGGCTTCATATTTGTGTGTGCAGAGGTCACACTAGCAGAGGGCACATTGTATTTTGTTCTTAACTTACTTTGTGGGCTGCCTTGGGCCCCCATATTGGGAGAAAGGTGGGGTATTAAATACATAAATTAAAGTCTAATAATGTTTAAAGAGAGAGTTTTCAGTGTTCATTCTCTCTCCCTCTCTCATTCTCTGTGATTGTAAGTAATAGCTGAAGTCAGATATTCAAGGAGTGCCAAAATAAAGAGCAACATATCTTGGAAGAGAAATCCTTGTAAAATAATTATTCTGTTTTTTACTTAGAAAAACAAGCATGACCTTTATTAAAGGTTACTTTTGATGCTGAACCTACCTAACACTGAGCTGTCATCACTTTGTCACCTATTTAATAACTCTTCAGGAAAGTGAAAACTTCTGGTAATCTTTATCCAGGAGTAATTCTGGGACTGGCGTGCACTCAAGTTATCCAGGCTATCATCTCAAGTTGGGCACTGTGACAAAAAGAAGTTCACTGATCTAACTGCTATGGGTCTTAGGGACTTAAAGAAGAGACATAAGATGGAGCCTATTTAGAAACAACACACTGCAGGATTTGGTAAGCTTAAATCAAAGCCTGTCGAACTGGTTCCCTAAAAAAATGCTGAACTATAACTCCCATCATCCCAACCAGCATATTCTCAGAGGCAGAATTTAAGGTAATATCTTTAAGAGTTCAGAAAGCAGGTGGGAATTGACATATTGGAAACTTTCTGAATCTGTACCAGTCCTAAAACCTTCCACAGTCCAACTTTTTTAAATGTCTAGCTTTTGTTTCAGTTTTTTTGGTCTAGCAAAAGATTTTTTTTAATCTGTATAATTAATAAATGATAACAAGTTCTCCAGAAAGAAGCCAACATATTAGAATTTAGGTTTCCCGTGATTTCTCAGAAAAGTTTACACTGTGCCATTACCTAACAGATTTTGCTGAAACAACCTGCAACATATTGTAATTCACATTCTTCCAGTTAAAATGGTTGTTTATGTGGGGAATCAATTTATGTCTCACCGGAGAAAACTGAAAATCACTGACTTTGGATCTGCTACTACTACTACAACTATATTAATAAAGATGTGTGTGCGTGCGTGGTGTGTGTATTTGCATCTATGTGTGATTGCAACTTAGCATGGATACTCAGGGCACCCTGAAGACGTACATCTTAGTGATATTTGTTAATAGACTAATTAATTTTAGTTAATTGAAATTGTCTGTATCCTTTAGTAATATCTTTAGTTACTAGGCAGCAGGTTCCCTAACATTCACCAATAATTAGACAAGCTTGAGGCAAGTTTAGGATATTAATTCCTTTGCAGGGCCTATAGGCAACGCAGCATGGTGCTTCCTTTCGCCTGCTCTCTGAGCTCTTAAAGCAATGAAAAGACGCACAGGAAGGAAGAGCAAAGTCTTGTGCTTGGAAATATGTAAGACAGGGTAGAGAGTGAATAGTGAGAAGGGCTTAACAACCATTGCAGTGGAGAGAAAGAGCAGTAATAAAGTAATAATGAGAGGAGGATATGAAAAAGAAAGGAGAGAAAAGATGGCTGGGGGGGGGATGAATTTCTAACATTTACTGCTTCTGCTAGATTTTAAAAACTGCAGTATGCACTTTCGTGCATATGACCACCATCCATGTCCTAAGGAGTCTGCAGCTCCCCATTTTTACCAGCAGTATGCAGGGTATTCTTTTTAATAAGATGGAATAACATTAACATCAATTTTACAACACTACTGCACTTTAATTTTGAAAGCTATGTCATAATAGTCAAGAGAAAAAGATGGGAAGATATAACAATATGCAATTTTTAAGAAGCAGGATAATTATTTTGCTCAGTCCAAGTGAACATTTTGTAACACACATAGATGTGTGATTCTTAGTTTTAGTTGCACTGTATTATTTTTACTTCACTATTTGACACTGATTTTATAATGCATTCATACTATTTGATTTTATAATAGATTCATACTATAATATATTCATATAATATATTCATACTGATTTTATAGAGAATGAATAATAAAGGTCAGATGAGTAATTCCTAATAGAAAAAGGGAAGGCAGGGCCATTTCTAAAAGTGCTAATCATTTGTAGTTGATTTTCTAGGTAAAGAAACAAATTTGTTCTACGTCATTGGTACAATCAATGCAAGGGTTAGATATGCTACAATATTCTCTCCCTGACTGTCACATCATTCAATTCAAAACAATTCAAACAGAAGAAGTTAGATTACTATAAGCAGTGCACTCTACTTTCTCAAGGACTGAAAACCCATTAAGGGAATGAGAAAACTTCTGTTGGCCTTCCTTAACCCAGTGTCCTCCAGATGTTTTTACTATGGCTATTTCTTCACTACACTGTTATAGTGCTATTATTCCACTTTCAACATCCTATGGAATCTTGAGGTTTGCAGTTTAGGGAGGAGCATCTAGAATTTTCAGGCAGAGAGCTCTTTGACCTCAGTAAATGAAAAACCCCAGAATTCCACAGGATGTTGAAAGTAGAATAATAGCACTGTAATAGTATAGTGAGGAAATGGCCTACAGCTGCCATCATTCTTGAGCACTGGCCATGCTTGCCCATGCTGCTATGGAAGATGTGCTCCCAAACATCTGGAGGGTGTCAAAAGGCTGTTCTCTGCCCTTTCATGGAAGCCTGCAGCTGAGCATGGCTTTCCTGATGTAACAGAATTACAAAAGGCAAAAAGGCACAAAGATAACATGTTTTATTGTTTGCAATCAACTATCTGAAAACCATCAATGTGGCCGTCATATTGTAACTTTTAACTTAGAACAAATATTCAAGATAAATATTTGCTAAACTCTCCAAAGTCTGACAAAACAAAACAGGAAATCCAGAAGATTGAGAAAATTTTCATCATAGTTAAGCTGCTTAAAATGCTTGCAAGACAGGTAGTGTCAAAGGGCAGAGGTTATTTGCTATAAGCAACAGGCAATAGCATGGTTCACCACTTTACTTTACATACTATAAAACTGTGCTAAGTTTATTTACAGTCAAAGACTGTGACCCATAATGGGATATCAGATCTAGGTTCCTGCTTATAAATTTCCTTTAATAATTTTATTGAATCCAGAGTGGAATTAGCTCAACAGACATTTTCAGTGGAGAAAGCAAGAAAGGTGATTTTTCTATTCCTTCTGCTGCTTTGAGTCCCTTCATGTACCAAAAATTTCTCTTGAGAGTAGTGTGGAAATCAGTGGCATAGCTAGAGCTTTTGCTGCCTGGGGGCTGTCCCTGAGTTCACTGCCCGAGGGTGGTCCCTGAGTTTGCTGCCCCCTCTCAGGGGAACGAGAACCTATCCAAAATACCAAATAAAAACTGCTCGATTGGCATTGGGTGATTGGGCTCTGGGTGTCTGCACTCAGAGGGGGCACTCTTCATGTGCTCAGAGACATACCAGCCTTCCTGTGGGGTGAGCGCCCTCTCTCTTTCTCTCCCTCCCCTTCCTCCCTGGAGGGTTGGCTGGGCTGGGCTCATCCCCAGTCTTGAGGGAGGGAAAGGCGAGCGCCTCTCTCCACCTCCTCAGGGCCTCTTCTGTCCTCTCCTCTCTTCCTTTTCTCCCTCGCTCCTTCTCTGTCTGACCCGGAGGTCTGCCAGTGTCGGCACTGCTGCTTTGGCTGGAAACAGGTTTGACTCCAGATTGGGAGGGAGAGAGGGAGGGGAGGAGAGGGGGAAGGACACTCCTCTTTCCTGGGGTGGCATACCCCTCCAGCAGACCTCTCTGGGAGGCTCCAGTGTCCATCTAGTCTCTGGATATCTACCAGCGTATGGAGGGTGGCCCAGCACTGCCTCCAATAACATGCTGCCTGGGGCGCTGCCCCCCTTGGTATGCCACTGATGGGAATCTAGTGATGTAGAGAGTATTTACATTTATAAGTTTTCTCATCCTTGGCAAGAAGGAATGTCTCAACACACCCTGAGAATTTCTGTGCATTCTTTGGGTAATTTTTCACTTTTCAGGACTTTTTTTAAAAATGCCTGGTATGCCACCAAAAGAATACCAAACGTTGTCTGACACATATGGAGGATGTCAGGTTAGGAAGGCTCTAGTATATTTTTTAGTATTCAAAAGGAAGGCAAGCAACAGGTTTCTCTGTCCAAAAGAAAAAACAGCATTTCTAGATTATACTTTTATTCTGGCTTTAGAATGCTCCATTCACAAGTTTGTGGGGTATCTAGATGACATCACTGCCTTCTCTTTGCTGTTTTCTTGTGTTTTCCCTTGGCTTTGTCCCCTTTTTTCAAAAAAATAAAATAAAGAATATAAGGGAAAAAGATGAAACAGTGCTGTTTAATTACGAGCAACTCATGTTCTGAAAGCTCCTCACGACTGTGGTTAGAAATACTGAGGCATGTAATGTATGGTCTGCTATCAGTGCTTGCAAGATATTCCTTTGAAATGTTGTCTGAATCCTTCAAATCCCCAAAGTCCTGTTAAGTAAAGAAAGAAGTAATACCACATCATCTTTAAACTTTTTTAAAAAGTGTATTCACTTATTCTCATGCTCTTCTACTTTCAACTGTTAGAAATTCCCAGGAAAACTTCTCTTTTTTAAAATTTATTTTTATAAATAATACATGTAATAAAATTGTAACATACATATAATTCGTTTCTGTTTGCTCCAATGTACAGTTATTTACATATTTACATTTTTTCACGGAAATGTTTACATATTTTCTCCTCATACATACATATATAATGTTATTTGTTACATTTCCTTGACCTCCTAGTCCTCTCTACCAGAACCTTATCCCACGTTATTTTACTTTCTTGAAACTCCTCAATATCTTATTGTATACCTATCAAAGTTTACCCATAACTTTTCTCTCCAATTAATCAGTATGGCTTAACCTTTTCCAAAATATTCTTTCCTCTTAAGACATAATTTTAATATTAAATTTTAATATTATATTTAAACATTTCTCCTATAAAATACGTTTATTCATGTGTATGTATCTATGTGTTCTTATACCCCCCTATAATAACCTCTTTCATAATATCCAATTAAGAGTGTCCAAGTTAACCCCAATATCCTTTTATCTTCATGAATTGTACTACTTGTTGCCACTCTCTCTCTCGATTACATCTGTACTCTTCCCTTTTAAATATGAAGAGAAGACATCACATTGTTTTAACTCAGTTATTTTTTGGAGCCATTGTTCTATCTCTGGAATTATCGGTAATTTCCATGTTCTGGCAAAAACTATTCTCGCCGCCGTCACTAGGTAAAGTATTACTCTTTTATTTTTCATTTGTTGAGTCTTATCAAACATAAATGTCATATTTAGAAGAGATCTTCTCTGACATAAATACAATTATGTGTTTGCACAGATAATATTGTTTCAGATTTCAGCTGGACAACTGGACCAGAAAGAACTATCCTACTACTTAAATATGGCAGATATATACAAAGAGAGGTCCAGCATGGAACTTGCAAAAAATGACATTACAGAAATAATTTTATCTTGGTAAGGTGGAAAGGAAACCGATGAACTCCTACAACTTCACTAAATTCTAAACACTCTTTATATTGTTTTTCCGACAACAACAAGTCATTTACAATTGATGGAACGCATCTTGCAACAACACTGGTTGGCAAAACACAGAGCACATAGTATATGCTACTCAATACATGGCTCACTTTTGAGACTGCAACTGAATAACAATCTCCCAGCTAAATAAAGCTCTTCGGCTATGACGTTTCTGAGCTCCAAGTTGAAACTGAGAACTCAAAAAGCAGCTACCAAAGATGAAAGAAGCCAAAGCTGCCCTGTTTCATCTAAAATATGGAGAGAGAACATGCAAAGGCACAGAGTAAGAAATTAGATCTACTGTCTTCCAGGGCTACAGCCTTCCTTTTTGCCAAAGTAGCTGCCTGGAAACAAAATGCTTGTTAAATGTGTGTGTGAATGTATGTATGTATGTATGTATATGTATGTGTGTGTGTATATATATATATGTATATGTATATAACCTGTATTTCCTACCCTTCTAGTGCTAATGGGCTATTATAGATATCACTCAACATATATATTGAAAACACTGAACACACTAAAAATTTTAGTGGTTCTTTCAGTTATATTTTAGAATACACAGATGCTTTGAATGGATTCACAGAAGCAGTCATTCACTCCATATCTCTTCCTTCTTCATCCCTCTCCCCACTCCACTCTTATTAAGGCCATTTTCTGCACTACAGTGTTCTGATGTTATTATTCCACTTTCAACATCCTGTGGAATTCTGGGGTTTGTAGTTTACTGAGGCCAAAGAGCTCTCTGGCTGAGAATTTGAAACACCCCTCCCTAAACTGCAAACCCCAGGATTCTTTGGGATGTTGAAAGTGGAATAATAGCACTGTAACAGCATAGGGTGGAAATCGTCTAAATCTCATGTCTGAGCCAGTCTCAGGCATGCAGAGAAACAGCTCTTCTTTCTCTAAACTACCTTTCACAGAGAGCTCACACCAACCTAGTTAGTCTGAGTGTGCATCCTGTGCCACTGTTTGGAGGAGTCATCCTGTTAAGGCAGTTCCCCTTTCATTTTTCATGCAGTCACACTGACTCTCCCCTTCTCTTTCTTGTAGTGACAGCCTTATCTTTCATTTAGGCAGAAGAGGAAGGTAGAAAAGCAAGATAACTTTTTAGAAGTTTTTTCCATCTAACCCTGGTAGAGGTCATACATTCTATATGTCGTTGGCATGTCCTCTGCTGCTGCTGCTCCTCCTCCTCCTCTCTTTCTCTCTCTCTCTGCCTTCCCTTCCTTCCGGCTAGCTCTTCTGCCCCTTCCTAACTGTACAACATTCCACAAAGAAAGGTCACAAGGTTTATCCACCATTAGACCTTTCCTAATGCCCCACTCCCACTGCTCAAACCTGGCCAGAACACAGCCAGTAACAGGTAGAAACCCCATTATGTTACTCTGAAAACTAGTACATAAAGCCTTGGTAATTATAGGCAAAAGAACAATACTGTTATGGCTCATTAGTGCAAAAACTAACTAGTTACTCATAACTAATGCTGCTTCAAAGCTTTGGGCCCTTCTGCTGTAAGACTTACACATTTAGATAATGGAAAAAGCCTGGGGTTATATGACAGGTGTTTGCATGAAAACTTCTCCTGATGCCAAAATTTCTCCTTCTAGATTCTTTGGATTCTTAGGAGAAGCCCCAGTGTGGATTATTCCCACAAGATCCATGACATTTCATGTCAGTTTATGGTGTGGGGAACATACACACTACAGTAGTTCCTGCTCCACGAAGATAACCTAAAAGAAGATCTCATAGAATTCTGTTAATTAAAACCTTTGCAGGCTGTTAATTAAAACCTTTGCAAAAAAGGAATGATGAAGAGGAAATAGAAGGGGCAGAGTATGACTCACAGGCCTATCAAGGTGCTAAAGTGTTATACAATTATAGAATCTAGTTAATTTTCACTAATCTCCAAGTGCTAACTCAGACTTCATTGGTATTTTATGTGATACACATTTGCAAAGAACATCTTAAAAGGCATGTCTCTATCCAAAAACTTGGGATTCCTGGAGGAATTCCCTGCTCATAGACAAAAGTTTTAGGATGGGGTGGAGAAAATCTAGCCCATAAGCTGCATGCAAACTACTTAATTCTCCCCCCAATTTTTAATTTTTTTTTTTTGCACAATTTTGGGTGACTTTCAACCAAACATCATGCCATTAGCTCTCCAGATGCATGCAAATTCTCAAAAAACCTTCCCCAACTCCAAACACCCTAGAATTCACCCCCCCCATAAATACCTCTGTTTTCCCTCCAAAGTAGTGGCAAGAAGTGATGCAATGTCACTTCCAGTTGCCATTTTGGAGGAGACACAGAAGAAAACAGAAGTCTTTTGGCATATCAGGCAAGCTGCAGGCTTCAGATGAGGTGTGCGTGTGGAGGGGGGCGGGGGTAGAATATTGGAAACAGTCCCCATGCAGTTCCCACACTTTGTTTAAGAGAAGATTATCATTACTGAATCTAGTGCTGGTAGGCTGCTCACTTAATGAGACAGGGATTAAATTTGCCATGTTCTATGTTATTGCTTACAAAACAATATTATATAAATTGACTGAATTGGATCCAGACTAAATTAGTCCCCACTAAAATCAACGGGACTTAAGTCACAAATACATTTTCCCACTGATTTCAATGGGACCTAAGTACAATTTGGTCAACGTCCAATCTATTAATTATTTTGAAACTGTAGCACTATTATACATTATTGCATATAAGTGTTTACAATGTTTACTGCATTTTTCCTCCTTTCTCAATGATCTCATTTCCATCTTATTATACAAGAAACCATATTTTAAACTTTTCAGTAAAATGAGCCATATTTTTTTTCTTTCAACATGTTTGGTACCCAATAATGATTGCCAATATCCAGCTTTTTACTAGGTGTTTACTACTGAAGTTTAAAACAGCCCCCACTGTAGCTTTTCACTGGTGTACTAGCAACCATGATATCCAGCAGTACCCATGACCTTTCCAAGGTAAAGTGTATGAAGTAAACATTTCAGATGGCATCAGATTCCAAGCATTTATACAAAGGGTTACTTACTTACTTTACTGATCACTACATTTTTGTAGAATATAAATGCAGCAAAATCCAATGTCATTCGTAAAGGATATTACTCCAAGGGAAGACTTGAAGTTAAAATACATGTGCACACAGAGTAGATCACACATAAGGTAATCACAAGCAAGTGGTATTTACAGTGCACCCTGGGTATATATGGCAGTTTCATTGCAGAAGGACCCTCTCCTAAAACAAAAAGCACAGCTGCTCCATCCTATTAGCATCAATGGACATGTGCACACTCACACCAGCAGGAGTGTACAACCAGTGCATCCACTAACTTCGCATTCATGTGCGTGGAAGTTGGGCCAGCAGAGAGCGCACTGTACAGTAAGAATTTCTACTGTATCAATATGAAGTAATGTCTTGTAATTTATCCAAAATGGGCTGAAAGATGCATCACCTATTTAAGGACCACAAGGCACACATGTGGGTAAAAGCAACTTTTTACAGTCCACCTTTGATAACAGGGGAATCTCATTTGCTTTTGTTCAAGCATTCTTGCAGAGGCTTGATTGCAGAACAGAAGAAAACAAGTTTTTTCTTATCTCATTCTCAAACTGCTATGCAATCCTTCTAAAGTTACGACTGATTCTCATTTGCTCTGCTTTCAGGAAGAGTAAGATGACATACCCTCTTAATCTGGCTAAAAGTATTTTATAGCTCTCAATATTGTTTTTATCGCTGAATTGGAGGGGTAGTTTGCATGATTATCACTTTATTTTTGAATTCTTTTTGAATGGCAAGGGATTTAGAAAGGTGAGAAATACCTCAAATACTCTATATAAAAATGGGCTTCATGATGGTATTCTAATCAGAAATGTATGTCTACCTTTATGTCTCTAATTAGATGTTTGACTATTATACATTGGCCAATAATATGACTCTAATTAAATATATGATTATTATACATTGGTCAGTGTCTAACAGTATTATTGTATGACAGCAAATGATGCCACTGTTATACCAAAGTCTGGACTCTGCACATGGGGGGGGGAGTCAATGGTTGTACAACTGGTTGCAGAACCAGTCTTACAACTGGTTAGTGAATTCATTCCAGAAACAGTTGCACAAGCAACAGTATACTTAAAGACCATAACAGATAATGGGATATTGACTACATAAATGGTAATATACTCTCCTCCTCCACTAACATTTGGTTGGATTTAGGTCACTGTCTTCCATACAGTGGATTATAAACTATGTATGCTGACTGAGGCAAATTTTTGAGAAGATCCATATTGTTAGCGGCTATACATTTATAAGAACTTATGAATCCTGTAAAATGCTCACTATGGCTTAGATTTCCCAGACACTCTGTTTATATAAAACTGCTTTATGGTAACAGAAATGAACCTTAGCCTGTAATTCAGGCACTGTGATTCAGATACAGATGTGATTCTTGTCATCATATCATTAAGGTAAATATAAAGGGGAGCCTCCATCCTGCACATTGTTCTGGTTACAGTGGGATAACTAAATGAAACAGTAAAGTTGCACCAGAGCTTTTTGCTACATTCTCACTTGTTTTCCACTTTTAACTGCTGCCTAGAATTCACCTTCAATCTTCTGTTCAGGTCCTCTTGGCTCGAAATACAAACTGTCATGAAAGATACATCCTGCCAGCTTAATTCAATCATGCAGCCAGCTGAATAACTCTTTTCACTGGTTTTAAATAGTATTTTTCCACAGTATGAAAAGGTGGCCTTGTAGTTTCAGCTTGCCTATCATTTCCAAGCTGCTGGGAACATTTTATACATGAATTACATAACCTTGAATCTCTCTCCTGTAAGGTTACTTGCATGTAAACTCAAGTAACATGCACCTTTTTCTTTCTCCATTTAAACAGTATTTCCTTTTACTAGTCACAGAAAGAATGTTACCTTTCAAAGCTCATCAGGAGGAAAACAGTGAATTGTGTTCTAGTGAGTCCCAGTATTAACAGAGTTGGCATGTACAGTAATTCAATTTGCTGGGGAAATCCAAATATCAGCCATCTCCAGTAGAAAACTGTACAATTGAAGATCTAAAGAAATGGCCACATCTCTAGGTATCTGGCTCCACTGTGGATGTGATCTTAACATCAGAATGTTCTTCCTAATGTTCAATCAAAAATCTATCTTCCTAAACCCTGTGGCAGTTACATCTAGTTGTACATGTTGGGTAGCAGATGTAGTCTTTGCTTTCCTTTAGATGGACACAACTTCAGGTATCTGAAGGGCAATGCTTTAGTATTGTGTTTCCAACTCAGTATTTTCTTTCCGAAGCTAAACAAAGTCAGCATTGACCTTTGCTCAAAGGATTTATTCCCCATGCCACTAAACATCTTTGCTGGTCTCATTTGAACCCAAATTTATCTGTGCCTACATAATAAACACTCCAACAAAAGCTCTGCAAGACCTGCAGACAAAGCAAGTCTTGAGGAGTTTATAATTTTATATGTAGTGTGTGTGTGTGTGTGTGTGTGTGTGTGCACTCTTTGGCTCCAGGGAAATTCCAGACCTTAATTTCAATATTATTGCCTTCTGATCTTTCGTACCTCTGTTGAAAACACCGGTACCACAAAGAGAGAAAGGGAACAGGAATGTCCCAAGTTCTGACCAAGCTTATTCTTCAATTCCATGCCCCATGTGCTGACAAAAAAGCTGGAAAGCTGCACCAGTGATCGCAGCATGATCATCTCATTCTAAAATGTGGTCTTTTAAGACAAGTTCAAATTGATACCAAAAGTAGGTGAATCAAGAGTTGTCTTCATGTAACAAGAAAGGCCAATCAGGGAAAAGATTTCTGCATGCATTTCATCATTCTAGAGATAATATCATGCATGCAAAAATGGGCTCTATGGGGAAAAGATAATATACTTCTCCTGGGCTGCAGGAGTGCAGCTCGAGAACTTTGCCAATTGGTCCCAGAGTGAATAAGTACCACGTGGCTACCAGTGACTATATTAGTGGTATGCCTTGCTTTGTGGCTGAGATTGTATTTGGATCTATTTTTTTCTCTCTAAAAACATCTTCAGAGGGGGAAAAAATTATTTCATGAAATAATGGACATGGAGCCCATAAGCTGAATGCGAAACACGTCTGAAACAATGTAAGTGGATTAGAAGGAATTTCAGATTACTAAAGTTCAAATAATAGATGTTTGAAGAAGTAAATAACCTGAGAGTAGTTTATCCAAAGCAAGATGTGATTACATGGCCTAAACATACATGCCTTGAGTGCTATGTAGAACTATAGCCATTTACTGAATTATGGCACTATAAATGAGAATTAGCCTGTCAGATATCAAAGGGAAAAACTATAAGCCATTTGAGTCAACTAAATCTGAGCATTGATCTAATATTCTGCCAACGATGTTACATTTCACTGGTAGTATAAAAGCTTAAACCAGGATCAGTCTGTAGAGCTCCCAAGTCCAGTTTTTCTGAAACAAAGCTTAATACGCAAAACCTCCAGGGAAAAGCTCCAAGGGAAGGAGTGTTGGCAAGCTATGCAAAGGAAAGATCATAAGGATAACTAATGCTAGAATACTTCCATTGCCAGTGTGGATTTTGTTGTCAAAAAGTCAGGGTAACTTGGGTCTAATGTATACTGTCTGCAAATTCATAGTACGTTTTCTTTTTCAGGACCACGTCACTTTATGGTTGTATGTTCTCCCACAGGAGAAAAAAAAAATCCAGATGGTAGAAGCAAAGAGTTACAGATAACATAACTGCCTAGTCCTAGGTAAGGACTTTTGGTAAAGTATAATGAAGTTGCATTCCAAAAGTAACATCATGAATGGAAATGAAGCTACTTTATTGATGGAGTGAGTGAGTAATATTTTCTAGGTAATTTTTGAAGTTACATTTAGAAGGAATTTTGAAAGGACTGAAAGTTTTATGCCACTGTTTTATCATCAAAGCTCCCTCATCAAAAAGTAACAGAAAGCAATGGAAAGCACCTAGGAATGAGAAGAGAAACATAATGATTTTTTTTCTTAAACACCATAACAACTAGGAACTATTAATTCTCTTTCTACTCTAACAAGCAATCAGGGCTGAATAGGTGATTTGACCGGATAAATTTAGAACCAATCCAAATCCAAATCAGTCCTACTCATTGACTTGGACTGGAAAACCAGGTTTGGCTCCCTTTCCACACATCATCTTAAAATTTGGAGACACAAATATGGGACTGAACCAATCCCATTTCAAACAGATTTTTTTTTAAAAAATGCTGGGTATTTATAAAATGAGTGTTGGAATAGGACACTGGAAGACCATGGTTTGAATCCCTGCTCAACCATGGAAACCCACTAAATGACCTTAGGCAAGTCATACTCTCTCAGATTCAGAGGAAGACCCCTCATGGATAAGCCCCCTCTGAACAAATCTTGCCAAGAAAACACCATGATCGGTTTACCTTGGGGCCACCTTACCTCAGAAATGACTTGAAGACTGAATGCATATTTCATTAATCATTCTGTGAGAGATTCCATGTTGAGAGTGTGGAATAGATACAAACTAAAGTTATGTCCTAAGACATGACTGTGAATGTCACCACAAGAGGCCTTTTACAAGAAGAATACAACAGCAAAGGAAAAATGGGTGATAAGATAAGAGAAAAATCATTGGTGACTATTTTGAAAGACTAGGAATCTTTAATAGGCGTTTTGCAAGAAAAAAGAGGTACAATTTTTTGACTGTAGGCTTCAAAAATTAGCATTTTTGGAAAATCAGCAGTTGAAGCATTTGAATGGTATTTGAAATTAGAGAAACTATTTTATAGAATTGTCTATAATCTGCATTAGGAAAGCTGGAAACCTATTTTTTTCTAATATTTTTATTGTTTTTAGTTAACTTGTAGAATTTATTATTTCCTTTTTCTATACTCTTTTCTTTGTTTGCTGGTGCTGAATATTGCTTGTATGTGCATATCTGTGTGTGCGTGTGCGTGCGCCTTCATGTCACCTTTTGACTTAAGGCAAATCAATGAATTTTGTAAGGTCTTCTTAGGCAAGGAGGTGCTTTTGCCAGTTCCTTCCTCTAAAATATTGCTTAACAAGAGCAAATTTGCTGTCTGCAATGAAGGAAGATAGTAATCCTGAGATCCTTTCCTACACAAAAATGTGCACAATGTTCTATCTTTTCTGTAATGACTGTCTTTCCATCTAACAGTTGAGTAACTTGTTTGAGTAACAAGGGACAACAAGCATGGGGGGGGGAATAAGTTTTGCTACAAACACACGAATTTCATTAAACAGGAAAATTAACAAAAAAGACAAACAAAAGACTAAGCAAATCAATTCAACATGACAAAGGGGAATTACAGAAAGACTCAGTGAGACTAGTAACTTTCCACACTTCATCATTGTTCTTTCATGACCTGCTACTAACACAGAATGAAGAAAATACAGAGGAGACTTACTGCATCACTTGAATGACCTTCCACAATCTCTCTCCACACAAATCCTGTGAGTAGACTATACTGGTGAGATTAATTTCCACTCTGCATCATATCACCTTATATGCCCATGATGGAAATGCAATGTTTCCCTTCACCCACCCACCTATTTCTGATGTCTGGATCAATTTGTAGTATTTTGAACTGTGCTGATCTGCTCTGGAACCAACTTGAGCCAATCCAATAAGCTCCAAAATGAAGCACTGATTTATGTCATTATTCAAGATTCAACCAAATTGTTTGCAAAGCCCTAATGGGGATGAATTATTTTGAGGATAAATAACTTTCTAAGTTCTGAAAAAATTCTCCTCACATGTAAGAAAATAGCAATTTAGGATGAAATTAGACCAGATCCATCCCCTATTTTTATGTATAACAAGCTTCTAGATCAGGGAAGACATCTCTGTGAGAACCAAGGTCCAATTTTCCAATCTTTGATCCCCTAAACATGACAAAAATACCTAGGCCATTTCTGCACTACATTGTTATAGCGCTATTATTTCACTTTCAATATCCTGTGGAATTCTGGAGTTTGTAGTTTACTGAGGCCAAAGAGCTCTCTGGCTGGGAATTCTAACAGTCCCTCCCTAAACTACAAACCCCAGGAGTCCATAGGATGTTGAAAGCAGAATACAGTCAGCCCTCCACATTTGCGAGTTTCACCTTTGTGGATTTGATTATTCACAGATTATTTGCTGTCACCTCTGCTGCCTCCCTCTGTCATTTTTAATAGGAACTGCAAGCCTCATAAGACTGAGAAACTGCAAATGAAGCTTGTAAGTCCCTCTTAAAAATGGTGTGCGGCAGCAGTGGAAGTGGGAGTAAGCCCCACCAGCCACCCACTTCTGCCTTATGAAGGAACCTTGATGCCTCAAAGGAATCCGTGGTGGGTTGAATATGGTGATTATACTTTTTTTGTGTGTGTTAAGTATGGTTTGAGAGAGCCTAGAGTTGTTCACGTTTTTTCTACTTTCACAGGGGTCCTGTGCCCCTAATCCTAGCGAATGTGGAGGGATGACTGTAATAGCACTATAACAGTGTAGTGCAGAAATGGCCTGTACTTCACTTCATGATTTTGGCCATTTCTGCACTAGGCTGTTACAGCGCTATGATTCCACTTTCAACATCCTGAGAAATCCTGGGGTTTGCAGTTTTGGGAGGGGCCACTTGGCCCCTCCCAAAACTGCAAACCCCAGGATTCCATAGGATGGTAAAAGTGGAATCATAGCACTATAACAGCCCAGTGCGGAAATGACTCTTGTTTCCTTTCTGTTTCTCCTTTAAAATAGTGACCAGAAGTTATGTCATGTCACTCTCACCATTTTGAAAGCAAAATTTAGGGAAAAGAAGGGTTGGGTGGTTCTGGGTGGCTGGGTTGGTTTTTTTAAAACTAAAAGGGTTCCTCAGGCTTCAATACTCATGACAGGCTTCAGGGTCCACACTTTCCCCACTCCTGTTCTCGATGGAGGAGTATTTAAACATGCAGTCCCGTACCTGCAGTCTGAAGTACTGTATTTGCTAGCATATAAGACTCATTTGTTTTCTCAAAAGTACTGTTTGAAAATGGGGTGCATCTTATATGCTGGTGTGTCTTATATGCCAGCAAATAGTATTTGCCAGTGTACAAAAATGGAGTTTGTCTTATACACAGGTGTGTCTCATATGTTGGCAAATACAGTAGTCGAGTCTACCAATTTTTAAAATACTGGTAAGTTCTGCTGCTTTTATAAGCCGGACCTCACTCTTTTAACTCACTGTTGCTATCTTTAAACATAACAAACAAACATAACATACAGTGTATAAAAAGCTGCCCTTTTCATGTTGTGCAATTTTCAAGGAGTGAACCACAACAGCAGCTTGGGTTGCAATCTGTGTTCAAAATAAAATAGTGAAGGCATGTGTGCAATGTTCGCAGCAACAAAAACAAAGAAAGACAAGGGGAGACTTTCCTCGTGCTTTCCTTTTTAAAAGAATACTGTTGTTAAAGTTTTCAATTGTGGTAATATCGGTATCTTTTAATTCCCAACATTATAATCTACATGTAAAAATAATAATCACTCATGTGGTTGAAAAGGCTTTTAAAAATTAGATTAATCAGTTACTGGTTCATGCTCTTTCCCTGAAGACAGGCTTTAATGATTAACAGCCACTGAGCAGAGCCACCTGAAAAATACTGCCTACTTTAGAAAGTTATAAAACACAGAAATGTTTCAGAATCATGGATGATCAGAGTGCTAGTATCAATTCCAATTATCAAATTAAGACTGGAGTTCAGAAGGTGAGAAAGCAAATCTGGCACATTAAGCTTCCACATAACCCAGGAATTGATGCTTATCATTCAGTCAATGTACTGAATATTCCCCTCATTTGTTTAGAAGTATTTCTCTTACATTTAAATCTCTCAAAGCAATACACAACAGTAATAAAATGGACAATATAAAAAAATGTCAACGAACAGTACTTCTGTTGCTGTGCCATTTTGCAACTTAATGGCAACCTTAAGAGCTGTGCTATTGTGTGTTTTCTTGACAAAATTTCTTCACAGGGGGGTTGCCACTGCCCTCAGCCTGGGAGACTGTGGCCATTTCTGCACTAGACTGTTATAGCGTTATTATTCCACTTGCAACATCCTGTGGAATCCTGGGGTTTGCAGTTTTGGGAGGGGCCGTCTGGCCCCTCCTGAAACTGCAAGCCCCAGGATTCCGTAGGATGTTGCAAGTGGAATAATAGCACTATAACAGTCTAGTGAGGAAATGGCCTGTGAATTGCCGAAGGTTACCCAGTGGATTTCCACAACTGAGCAGGATTCAACTCCCAGTTTTTCTGAGTCCTCGTCCAAAACTTCATGCTGACTTCCTTTTGTCATTCGCTGTTATGTGCCTTCAAGCTGATTCCAACTTATGGCGACTCTATTTTAGGGTCTTCTTGGAGAGATTTATTCAGAGGTTTGCCATTGCCTCCCTCTAAGCATGAGCAAGTATATAACTTGCTCAAGGGCACTCAGTGGTTGAGCAGGGATTCGAACTCTGGCCTTCCAGAGTCCAACACTCAAATCACTACACAATGATGCATCTGAAAATTAATATACAGTACCAAGTAACTGTCTTACCCACTAACAGAGAGTAGAACTTTGTCAGGAAGGCTCACCAGAAAAGGTTTAACTGGCAAAGCAAACTTCTTTACACCAGCCCCACAGTTAGTGCAACCCCATATCTGTGGGTCTCTTAAATACCAAGACCAGGGAGGATAAATAAATTCAGGGCAAGCAACACAGATTTCTCTAGCATTAAAGGACAAGCAACACAGCTCTGTGCCTTATGGCCTCCTGCAGTTAGAGACAACCCACAGCATGAAGCAGTGAGATAATCAGGAAAAAAGAAGTGAAACGATTTAAAATCCAAATGGTCCTTTGTATTAAACAATTACTTCAGATTTTCTGACTTAACAGACTCCATCCATCATGGAGAAGATCCTTCTTTCCAGTGCTAGAAGAAGATTTTTTTCTTTCTTTCTCAGTTAGTGAATTTGCTTCAAAGGCTCTTATTTGATCTGTCTTTGCAGTTATGTGTGTACATCTGTCTGCATACACATGAACAAAGAACCAAGATTTTTTCCTAAACCTTTAGTGGAAGAAAACAATTTCACAAAGTGTTGGTATAAAACTGCTGTCCCACTGAAAGCCAATTACTGAAATTAGAGATAGTTCTACCCACTAAAGATTTACCCTCAAAACCAGTCAGGGCTTTAGTCAGCCTTACTGAGTTTGCATAGTGTTTCAGCACAAAATTAATGAATTGCTTCTCAGTGCTAGCAGCTCATTACAGTGGAAGACACTGGTTACTGTCTACACTTCCAACAGTCAGATCCCTGGAAGCAAAAAGAACAATATCGCTGTCCAATCTTGTCACACATGGTAAATTATTTGATTGTGGTATTTAATTAAATTCCTAAAAATAGAAGTGAACTAGTAGCAAAGGAAGCTCCCTTAAGAAGCTACTTTTTGTCCATTTTGCTCAACATTATAGACATTGGCTGGCAGCAGCAGCTCTCTCAGGGTTTCAGACAGATGATTTTTCCAGTCCTGCCTGGAGATTTTAGAGACTGAATTTGGGATCTGCTGCACACAAAACATATGCCCTTCCAATGAGAACCAATTTATATCTTATTGTTATTATACAGCAAACAGCTGTTTCTGTTAACTTCTTCCTAATCAAGTATAACTACACAGGGGGGTGGTTGCAAATAAAATTCCCCCTCTCCTCCATCATGCCACAGTCCTGTATGTGAGTTGTCCTAGGCAAACTGCAAGGGGAGGGCCACAGTCCAGATAAGGACTACAGTGTGTCGGGGGCAGAGATGGATATTAAAATGTTAAAGGTTCTCTGTGGAGCTAACACAGCTGGCTCCGTATTAAAGCAGTGGTAGGCAACTGTAGGGAACTCCAGTGGGTCACCACTTCCCACAGCTGAAATCAGAAGTAACATCACGTCACTTCTTAATTAATTTGTGGCTATTTTTTGCTAGGGTCAAGGTTTTTGTTGTTGTCTGCTTTGGAGGTGGAATGGGACATCGAATAAAACCATGTATTTTGGAGTAGGTGTGAGAGGTTTTATACCACTTCTTGGTGTGGGAAACTGCTGCAACATTAAAGAGATATCCTGAGGAATCTGGGGGCAAGGGGAGTTTTCTGGGGGATGCTTTTGGGTTACAAGCAAGGGGTTGTATGTGTAACCTATGGGATGAATCTTTCCCTTCTAAGTATAAGATGTGGCTCTAAGCTATGCCACCCTCCCTAAATTCTCTTTGGGTATCTTCTCACAAGATCTTTTCTCAAGTAAAGAGCAGAACAAAAAAATTTTTTTCTTGGCAGTAGTATTCAAAACCATCGTGTTAGTTTGTATGAAGAGATCTTGTGTCACCTATGAGATGAACTGGGAGAAAGATTTTTGAATCTGTGCAGTCTGAAACTGATTAAGGGGACTGACTCTGAAAACCTCTGCCTTTCAGTCTAAAATGTACTACAGGATTCTTCTGCATCCCCCCACCTCCCATAATGATGTTTGAAGTTAGCACAGGAGACAGACTGATAAGCTGGAGCTAGTATTCCACAGTCTACAGAGGACACCTAGGTGTGCACTAGAGACCAGCCAAGATAGCTGAACTCAATCTGGAATTGGCTAAGTATTTATCAGTATTTATCACCATTCTCTGCAAGCATTTGGAAAAAGTCCACAATTTACTTCAGGAGTTCTTTTTCAGATAATAATTACTAGCGCACACATACTGATAAATCGATGTACATATATTTTTTGTGTTGGTTCCTGGGGGCTGGGAGCTCTCAGCATGACTGCCTCTCACAAAACAAACATCATTAGGAGCAGGAGAGTGCTCTGAAATTTAGTCTAAGGATGTAACTGTATTTAAAATGTTTGTAAGAAAGAAATCAATTCAAATACAGTTAGCCCTCCACATTTGCAGGTTTCACTTTTGCGGATTTGATTGTTCATGGATTATCTGCTGACACCTATGTGCTGCCCCCCCATGCCATGTTTAATAGGGACGGCAAGTCTCATGAGACTGAGAAACTGTGAACGAGGCTTGTTAAGTCCCTCTTAAAAATAGTGTGGAGGTGGCAGTCAGCCCCACCAGCCACTCACTTCTGCCTTGTGAAGGAACTCTGGTACCTCAAAGGAATCCCTGGTGGGTTGAATATGACGATCAGACTTTTTAATGTGTATTAAATATGGTTTGAGAGGGCTTAAAGTTATTCACAGTTTTTCCACTTTCACGGGGGTCCTGTGCCCCTAACCCTAGCAAATGTGGAGGGATGATTGTATACTCATTAAATAAAATACCTGGTTAGGTGTTCTACTACAACAAGAGCTTCATAGAGAATAAAGAACTTCTCCTTATGTTTCAATTTGTGTAGCCTGAGGATGTGGATAGGACCCTTGGAGAGGAGAGATCACCACCTGCTTCCTGGACTCATGCCCTTCTTGCTTCGAAAAACAGGACAAGACTAGCTGAGTAGATAAGGAGAGAGTGCCTCACCGCAGTAAGGCAGAGTTCCACCCTACCTAAAAGAAGCTGTAGTGAAGCAGAGGCTCTGCATCACAGTGAATCTAAACCCTACCAGGTAATGATTTGTTCATGTTAATGCAACTATGGAAAGCTCCTCCATACTTAGATCACCATCACCCCACCCAGCACAGAAAAGTAGGTCCAGAGTGTGTGCTGTATCATGGGTGGTACCAGATATTACTTGAACAAACCCATGGTTGTCACAGAGACCATAAACTCCTGACAGTATAGTCTCAGCATGGGTACTGATGCTCCCAGCACAACAAGCAGGGGGACTTATCACCACCACCAAGACCAACTCAGCCAGCTCAGAAGGGAGACTGTTTAGGAGCAGGGCTTGCCATACACCAACTGAATTTCTATTCTGTCTCAGCCACTCACCTTCAAATACACAAACTCAGCAGACTGTGGGATGGGATGCCTGGTGAGGGAGAAGGAATCTTGATAAAACATCTCCCTGCCCTCCCCATCCCCACTGCCTCACCTGCGGCTAAACAAGAACCCAGGCTAGCAGAGCTGGGAAAGATTAACCTACTACTGTCATCACACTTGATCCAGCTAGATCTCTGTAATACAAGACAGCCTGGCGTGTCTGTCAAGTATTAAATCAGAGTTGATTTCTCATTTACCAACCTGGCATTGAGAAGGAACATTTTCATTCTGGGGGGCTTGTGGCCAAGGCTTTCCAGTCTACTTGAAGTGGAAGGCAGTCTGGGGGCAACGAAGACCCTATGGGTCTACTCTCTCCCACAGTGACAGAACTGTCTCCCACTCTATATCTCTCTCTCCCCATTATTTTTCCAATGACTGCTCTCTCCTGCTCATTATTTACTCCTTGTGGCAAGCAGGCAGGCAGGCAGGCAGGCATTCAAGTTGTACCATAATAGGAAAGGTAGTACATCCAGAAATATACCAGAACCAGAGAGCTGGAAGAAGAAAAGTTTAACTAGCAAGTTTCTATTCAAGGCGATTTGGTGTGTGCACATCACTCTAGCAGTAGGATAACATATGTATCAAACAGAATGCTTGTCTATTGATTAATGCTTCTCTGCATACATTTTTCAGTAGTTATCTCTTGTGCAGAAGAGAGGGCAACTAAGGCTATTATCCTATGCACTTAATCTGGAGCAAAGCTCGCTAAGAAGGAGGTATATCTAAATAACCCATGCATTGAATTGGTTAAGTGAGAAGAGTTACATCTGAAGTAATATTTCCCTTATCTACTTCAATGATGTATTCAGTCATCACCCCCATCCCCAAACATTCAATTTATGCTGTTTTCCCCAAGGAAAAGATTTGTTATAGCAACATCAGAAAAAACTGGATAACCAGATGCAACATTTCTAGTTAATTCAATAACAGTTATAAATCAAGATTTAAACACCAAGACTAAACCATACACTAATAATGTACAGTACAACCTAACAAAAGAGAAATATCAGAAAGACAGAAATCCAAACAGCAGCAAAAATAATATACCATAAAGGTTAACATATTACTTATTTATGTTCTTTGCAGTTTGGGTACAACTATTCTATCAAAAATGAATACTTTCCATAACAGATTAACTTCTGATTTAGTTTGGTGTGATCAGTTTTCAAATTGGCATCCAGAGTTTTGGCCTTAGGTTTAGGAACTTTGAGATTTGAACTTCACTCAGCAATTCATGTATTCCTAGGCTCAATGCATCTGCAATTTTGATCACACCTAATTGGACTTTAATGGGATGAACCTATGTTGAGCCAGTCCAGTCATTTCAACTACAAACCTGTCCCTAAGGCCCTTTTCGCATTGAGGCTTCTCACGCGAGCGGGGGAGGGCGGCTCGCACGAGAAGGCTCCTCCGGGAGGCTGTCATTTCCCCGCTCCTTCCTTCCGCAGGCGAAGGAATGAGGGGGAAGCGGCACCGGAGGAGGCTTCTAGCGCAAGCCGCCCTCCTCCCCGGGCGAAGCAGGAGGCTCTCGCGTCCTTCCCCCTGCCCGCGCGAAGCAGGAGGTGTCGCGTCTGCCCCCCCACGTGTGCGCGAAGCAGGAGGCTGTCGCATCCGTCGCGCTAGCGCCCCACTCCGCCCCTTCCTTCCGCAGGGGCGGAGGGAAGGAAGCGCGACCCGGCCGCCTCCCCGACGCTCCACACAGGAGGTAAGTGTGCCTGGGCGCCAGGAGCATTACGCAAGCGCGGGTGATTTTCGCTTTGAGGCGAAAATCAAAAAACCCGCGATCACGCCGCTGCAGTCCCGTGAGCGTGGCAGAAGTGGGAGTGCGTTGTGCAGAGCAACGCTCCCACTCCCGCGAGGCTCACGGGGCTGTCGTGCGACAGAAAGCCCGTGCGAAAAGGGCCTAAGACTTCTACAACTAAGAATCATTGCTTATTATTGTTGCTGGGTGCCTTCAAGTCATTTCTGACTTACGGTGACCCTAAGGCAAACCTATAATGGGATTTTCTGGGGCTGAGAGTAGGGCTGAGAGTGTGTGACATGCCTAAGGTCACCCAGGTGAGTTTCCATGGCCAAGCAGGAAACTGAACTCTGGTCTCCAGGGTCATAGTCCAACTGTCAAACCACTACACCCTATCATTTCTACTACCAAATGCTTATAAAACATTGCAGGAAATATGCAAAACAGTACCTTTTACATATCAATAAGGCCGTAAGTTGGTTGCACTATTTAAACTCCACAAATTATGAGTACAAGCAAGTGAACCAAATATATTGCTTACACACAAATGCAGGAGGCCAAATCTAATTTTATTCCCAGCTACAGTAGATCCACTGAAATCAGTAAGACTTCCATCAGAGTTAGTAAGTCCCATTCATTTTAATAGTTCTGTTCTAGTTGGGAATAAAACTGGATTTGGTGGAGGAGGGAAAGAAATACAGACAGACAGGCTGCTTTCTTGAAACTGGCATGCTTTACCAGATATGCTGCTCCCTACTCACTGGTCTTTTCGTGAGGGCCAGTGATAATTTTATCTCATCTGAACCTCTCTTTAATAACTGTTGACAGCCCCAGATGCCAAGCCCTTGGTGAGAGCATCTGTTTACCTATTGAGGATTAAGTTAAACTACTTACTACTTAGCCTTCAGTATTGTAAATCCACATCTCCTACGGTATACCATAAGTATGCTAATCATACAGAGTAGAAGGAGGAGCACCAAGATACCCAAATAATAATAAGATCATTTCAATACCAAATATTTCAGGAATACACATTGTTTTCCATTTGATGCATGCCACACTTCAAGGCACAGGGTATCTTCACCATCTCACCTATGTCCACACTATGTCTCAAATTTATAAACCTTTTTTTTTTTAAGTCAAAGCAAAAGGGATTGTAATTCATGATTCAAAATCTTTGTGAAGGAACATCTCAGATCAACATGGATGATCAGCATTAGGTGACCTGGACTAATCTCAGTTCTCACGCATTTTATGCTGAACATGAAGATATTACCCAGGTAAGTCAGTGACACTTCACAGGTTATAATCTTAACCAATGTAGAACTACAGTGCTCCCTCCATATATGCGGCAGTTCTGTTCCAGGAACCCCTGTGAATGGCAAAATTTGTGCATGCACAGGTCCTATTATATTCAATGGCAGAGACATACATGTGGACACTTCAGTGTGTGCACACACATGTACATCACTGCCATTTTAGGTATAGGATGCAATGCTTCGCATGTGCTGGAAGTTACACATGCGGAGGTCATAGGTAAAAAGGGCTGACTGTATTTCTGCAGGAGACAAGTGTTGGAAAATGTGTCTGATAATGCAGGAGACTGGCACTCATGTTGGGAACATATCCTTTGACAGAGCCACCCTGCTGTAAACACAAAACACTCCTCTGTTTCCAATAATTTATGAAGCTGCGCTTTGAAGAGAGTACTAAGTTTACTGGTTGACCTATATCATACTGTTGCTAAATTTCTGTATTGCAATTAATGCAGATTTCTGTATCATTTTCCAAAAAACACTCCTCATTTGTGACTAAATAAGCATTTCAGAATTAAATTCTGTAACTAGATCCAAAATCAATTCCCTTGTTTCTCCACTGTTAAGTAAAAAGGAGTTAAGCCCATTAATATCACATATAACAACTCTCTTAGGACAGTACTGGTGTAATTAAGGTAAATATACTATCCAAGGAGGATTTTAAAAATGAGACTACAAGGGTTTGTAACAAAGAAAGTATTTTAAAGGTTCCAGCTGGGAAGATACAAAATGAGAGCTGTTATACTCGAGTGGTTAGAATAGTACGTCCCAACACAATGCCCTCCAGAGTTGTTTTTTTTTTTAACAACTCCCATAAACCCTAGGGTTGCCAGATTGAAAACTGGAGAAACTGAGAAACAAGATGTCATCAGAAGACAATTATATCTGATAACTGCTGCAAGGCTGATATATGCGCAATATTGGAAAGAAAGGAAATATGTTGATATAGAAGAATGGAAACTAAAAGTCCTGGATATGGTAGAGATAGAAAAGTTAACATTTTCTCTGAGAAATAAACCTATCCAGAACTTTTGAAGGGAATGGAGAGAAGTTTTGGATTGGATAAAGACAGAATATAAGAAAAGAAATAAGAATAAAGCAAGATTGTAAGTAATGCAATGTAATAATGTAGCAAGGTAAAATAATAATATAACAATGTACCAAGGTAGTAAGGTAACAAAGCAATTGTCTAACAATGTAAGATGCAACAAATCCATTGAGTAAGCAACAATTATGTATGAATGGAATGGACACACGCAGATTCAACTGGAAAACAAGCTTGGAAGTAGGGAGGATTTTTTATTTTTAATTAAAATCTTTAATAAAAATATTAAAAAAAGAAAAGAAAACTGGAGAAACCACTTGGTTGTTCAGAAAAGTGATTTTCACCAGGTAATAAGGAAGTTCTGGTGAAATTCCCTTGTCTTCACAACCATCAAATGTACAGGAGCCCTTTCCAGTTTCTACTCTGGCAGCCTTCCTCACCACTAGTTATATCAGCTGTGGCAGATATGAACTGCAGTAGAAAACATTTGGAAAGCACCAGGGTGGAAAAAGCTGGGTTAGAAGAACGGTCTACAAATCAGAAAGTCTCCTGACAGGATGCAGCTGTGATCTTTATTTCCCTCAGAAAGTACTTTCTAGCTACCAGTTGCTTCACATTGATCTAAAGCTGGCCTAAAATGCAACCTGTCCCATTTTAAAGCATGTATTGATTTAAAACAGAGGCAATTGAAAAACAAGCAGAGGCAATCACAGCGGAAAAGGATTGACATGTATTAAGTCTGGAAGATGAATGTTTACTAACTGGCTCTATATACTCCACCCTATCTTATTAAGTTAGCTTGTCCTTCCACATAAATTTGTTAATTAATTTCAGCAGATACTGTCTGGGATGTGAATGCAGTTTGGTCTGAAACCGGAAACAAAGTCTTCCCATAGGAGCAATACCCAATTACTGTATTTTGTACTTCCATCAATATTCACATGATTACATTTTGTGTTCAGTTTGCTTCATAACTAAGAAATGATAGTTTAAACTACCAGTAGATCTTTATAATTTTCTGCCATACTTATTCTCAAGTATTCCTAGATCCTTGCAAAGTGAAGTATTTCAGTGAGACAATTTTTGTGTTTGGCCACCCACATTTATACCTAAGATTACTGATTTTTCATAAGTAGAACTTGTGGTCCTCCAGATATTGCTGGGCTGCAGCTCCCATCACTTATCACTACTGGCAATGCTGGCTACAGCTGATGGGATAAGGAAGATTAAAAGCTTCTTGCCTCTACACACATATTCCCACAACATCCCAAATGATGTGATGAAATACTACTTTTCAGTTTCTGAAGCTGTCATTTGAGATGTTTTAAATATTTTTAAAATGTTTTCTAGTGTCATGGCAAAAAAAAAATTATAAGGAAGAAGCAGAGATGTTTTTAAACATTCTTTTTAACATTCAGGGACAAATATCATAAGCACTAGCACTGTATCTACAAAGAGCTGAGCTGAAGCAGAACATACTGCTAGACAACAGTTTTCCTGTCCAATTATTTCTTGACATGCATAAATGAAGGTCTTTCTATATACAAACAATTCCTGGCATTTCCTTCACATGCTTCATAAATAGAATCATTACAGGAAAGATATGACATTTCACATCATAAATTGACAAGTTCCCAACAGACAGGGAAGTCCCCAATAGTATTTATGTTATATTTTGCTTATTTTAACATTTCCAAGAAAACGACAACACAGAAACAAAAAAACAGAGGTTGATAGATGTATACATGTCAGACTTACAATGAAAACAGATCATTGTTCACAGTAAGATACTTCATGCAGGTTGGTATAAAATCCAGCATGGAGCTAACAGTTAGGCACCAGTGCAAGGGAACTTTCCTCTCTTCTTCTTTCCTCTGCAGTCCTTCAAGACATCTGAGGGCCTTTCTGCACTACAGTGTTCTAATGTTATTATTCCACTTTCAACATCCTGTGGAATCCTGGGGTTTCTAGTTTACTGAGGCCCAAGAACTCTCTGGCTGAGAATTCTAACTTCCCCTCCCTAAACTACAAACCCCAGGATTCAATAGGATGTTGAAAGTGGAACAATAAATCTAGTGCAGAAAGGCCCTGAGAAACAGTGCTGGAGATCTCCCAGCCCTGGTTTGCCTGTATAATGGGCATCTCACACACATTAAAACTAGAATACATTAACAAGAGTTTACACATAATAGGTGCTTGCAAGGTAATCTGTGAGCTAAAAAACACAGGTATAGCTATGATAAAAGAAGTACAGATATCATTTCAGACCATCTTTTCTTTATCTAATTCTTGGAAAATAAAATCTCTGACATCAATATGAAGCCATACTCTGGTTTCTCTTCAGATCGTATCTTACACATCAATATGAAGCCAAAGATAACAAAAAGGGAAGACACTCAAGATTTAAAGCAGAAGGAGGTCATTTTGGTGGATCTGGGAACCACTTTTCTCCCTGGCAGCACTCTGAAGGCAGCAACACTGAAAAATGAGGGTGGGAGCCATAATAGGCCAAAAACCAACTTCTAGTTTAAAAATCAAGGTGTTTTTTTTAATGTAAAACAGTGCAAGAAGCCACTGCAGCCTGTATGAAGTATGAATTGCCACTTGTGAAGGTTTGTAAGAAAGGCAAAACACCT
This sequence comes from Ctenosaura bakeri, assembly GCA_948474755.1. Lineage (NCBI taxonomy): Eukaryota > Metazoa > Chordata > Lepidosauria > Squamata > Iguanidae > Ctenosaura > Ctenosaura bakeri. The sequence continues at coordinate 122,659 of CAOLHI010002325.1, forward strand.
GCTGAGGAAAGTTGGTAAAGAGGCAGGGGTCTCATACAGTCTGGCTGGTGGGCACAGAATTCAATCCTGAATCCCTCTCTCATCTTTCTCGAGTCCCATCCCTGTAGACTGTGAAGGGGTACCAAAGAAGAATCCCTGTTCTCATCCCTGATCAGTAATCAGGGATAACAGCATGAATTTTGCTGCAAATGGGAAGGGGAGTAGCCAGAGAAACCAGACACATTAGCTGGTATCTGCAAATAGTGTTTGAAAGCACTTTGCTTCTTTTCTCCCTCTCCGATGTGGGGGACAGGAGAGAGACCTGAAACACTCAGTGTTTGCAGATACCACCTGGGTCCTGATGCCAGAGCTCATGGGTGTCTTCAAGTGCTGTTTGAGAGCAGTTTACTCCCCCTGTCTCTCCCTCATCCAGTCCCCATGTGGGGAAGATAGAGGAGAAATGAAGGGGGGAGGGTGGATTCCTGGCCAAAGCACTTGGCTAGAGAAGCTCAGCCCAGCCACAGCTGTGACATCATCTGGCTCACCAGAGGATGGCAGTGGGAGAGCGAACCCAAGCTTACTTTAGAATCATGTTACAGAAAATCAATGTCGTATTCTCAGAAAAGCTTTACACCAAATGCTAAGAAGACTTGTTTGTTTTGGTTTTTTTAACTTAAAACTGCCCCTGCAATTTATACAAGTCCAAAGCAATTTGATACTATCTGTGGTTGAAATTCTGTAGCTGAAATTATAAATTACCACAGTGTAAGAAGGCAAGCATTTCTTTTTCTCACATTAAACGGTGCTTCTAGAAGACAAAGTTCAAAAGGGATTATAAATGTCAGACAACAAATGTTCTCCCATTTCTCTGGATTAGGATTAGTTACAGTGATGAGAACTGTTCCCTCTCTGACATTTCTCCCTCCCTCCCACCCATCCACACACATCCCTCAGTGGTTCAAAATATAAGTTTCCCATAACTTCCACCATTCACCTCAATAATATTGACCCCAAGGCCAGGTTTCCTGTCATAGCAGCTAATGAACAGCTGAGTCCTTCTGACCTTTCTTTTTATAAACTCATCCCACTGGTCATTAACTGACAGGGAACTCCAGATTTGGGCATTCTGAACTGAGAAGTTTCTAGCAGAGGCATTCTGGTTGCAATAGCCAAAGAATCCATCTGTCCAGTCAAAAAAGCTTATGGCGTCAACTGGTATTTGTACTTAAAAAAAATAGGATTTTGCTTCTCCTAAGGTCAAAGTAAGTCCTGACACTACTTTAAAAAATTAACTCTGAAACAGGCACAGGTCACCAAATGTGATAAATTGAATGTAAGGCTAGGGAATCTTTGGCTCACCAAATGTAAAACTCAAGTTCCTATCAACCCTGCCCAGCAAATCCAAAGAAAGAGTGTATTAGGAATAGATCTGGCAATCTGAACGTTCCCTGCCCCCAATTTAATGCTTTTCTTCCCATATAGATTCACACACACACACATTGCACTAAATAATCTCTTCACAATTCTGATAGATTGGTATGTGGTTTCAGTCATGGAAACAGCACCTGGAGGAAGGGATAAACATACCCTACCCTATTGCTTCAGTTCTAATCAGCCTCAAAACTCCCTTCATCTATTTCTAAGTAATGACCCACACTGGGGGACTGAGTCACAGCCCCCTAACATCAGCCATGGTTTGGCCTTAACAAAGATTTCATTCTTCTGCATCTATTAAATTGATATCCAAATTACAATGTATTAGTCAGCCTTCAACTGCAATGTTATCTAGGCTTTCAACCCAAATTCTGTCTCAGAGTTTAGAAAAATATCAAGCACAATCAAGCCAATAGTTAAGATCAAAAAAGCAAGCAGAGAAAGCAGAAATTGTTCTCAATTGATTCTTTCCAGTACAAAACAAGAAGGCTTTGTTAGAGATAAATGACAACAAAGAAAGAACAAGGTTGTTCCAAAGGGGAAAAAAGCAGGTCACCTTTTACATGCTTGCTCACAATTCTATACTGTAAAGGTTTCTTCGTTCATGCACATTACCAAAATTCTCAGCGTTATTACATTGAACTCTATGTCATTTCTTCTTTCACTCTGAGGCAGCAGATCTCCAACATCCACATCATGGAGGATAATGTTTGAAGAGATTTTTTTAATCTGTTAAACTGCACTGTGGATTGTTGTTTTATGATGTTACAAAAGAGAGAGATATAATGCACTGTAAACTTGAATTATGGATATCTTGTTCACCATGGAGTGTACAAAAAAAGGAGGCAGTGATGAGTATCTTCCTAGAGAGGTGAACAATGGCTAAGTACCAACAAAATACCAAACTGAACATAGCTAAGAACCAAAATGCTGAGTGCAGGAACTTACAAATGCAGGAGTGAGGAATACTGGATTACAATGACTATGTCACTAAAATAAGTTACAGAACAGTATTTTGTAGTGGTTTAAACATTGGACTGAGACTTTGGGAGACCAAAGTTTGAATCCTCACTTGATGATGAGGACCCAACAAGTGACCTTGCCAGTCAAACTCTCCCAGCCTCAGAGGAAGACAATGACAAACCCTCTCTGAACAAATATTGCCAAGAAATTCAGATGATTGGGTCACCTTGGGGTCACCATAAGCTGGAAACAACTTGAAGACATACTACCTAACATACACATGCCTGAATGCATTAACTGTTTTAGCTTATTATATAGTTTAACGTTATTATTTTTTTCTATTTTAAATTTTAATTTTAAATTGTTTTATATTGTTTAAATTGTTTAAATTGTTAATTTTAAATTTTAAATTGTTTGATTTTACTGAATCGCATCTTGAGATTTTTAGAGACAGGGAAGAATACAAATATTTTAATAGAATAAACAAATAAAGTGTACAAGTGTACAGGAAATCCATACAGATCCCATTGGTGAAATTAAGAGAACAGATTCTTAAAAATCCAAAGGACAAAAAGAAATACAATGAAGAAATCCATAAACAGGTGCAAAGCCAAGTGGCAGAGTTGGAGGTGGGGGGATGAATTTTAGGATAAGATTAGAGCTTGGAAAAGTTACTTTTTTGGACTGTGTGGATGATTCTCAGAATCTTTCAAAGCATAGTCACAGGGTAAACATTTGAGAGCTGTGATCCCAAAAGTAACTGAAGAGCCAGGAATACTTCTACTGCTGTTCAATTTTGCCCTCCTCATAATTGCACATCTTGTCTTTTTTACTATTCCACACTTACGAACAATATTGAATACAAGGCCTCCAATCCTGAGAGAAAAACTCAGGCAGGGATAAAGCGTTTCCTCTGCTAAGCCCTACCAACAACCTCCCCATTGAATAGACTTTATTTATTTAGTGGATTTATGTCTTGCTTCTCCAAAGCTGTTTAAGGCATCATTATAAACAGCCCATCACAAAATGCTGTGCTGTATGGAATCTTCTGACTTGATATGCTTTGTGTTACCAAATTAACAAGGAATTTGCAAGTGATATAAATGGATGCATTTTCCTTAAGAACAACAACAACAACAAAAAGGACAGATAATTGAAGTAGGTGGTTCTGGGATTCGCTCCCTGCCCTTCGACATATCTTTGCTGTCATGGCAACTAGATCCAGCAGCAGCCTGGTTAGCTGGGGATTCAACTTCACAACAACACCACAGCAGGAGGAGGAGGAAGAGGAGGAGGCGGCAGCTGATAGTAGCCAGATCAAGATATGCAGTGGCTGTGTGTTCTTCCCTGCCCAGTCCCTCCTGACATTGGAGAGCTTCTTTGGGCACAGATATTTTGACTGCCTTGTTTAATAAGAAGCTTCAGATCAGCCTCTGCTGCTAGATTTAAATTTCAGCCTCTCCTAAAGCCACACTGTGATCTCGTCAAGTCTTATGTGTATTTTGCTGGGCATCCTCCAAGGACTACTGGGCTTCAGCTTCAGTTTCTGATGGCAATCAGCTTTTCTACCTTTTCTACTTTTTTTTTTTTTTTTAAGTAAAGGACAAATCCAGAGTCAGCACCTGGAAGGTGGGGCAAATGCTGACCCTCTGTTATTAGTCCCTGAGAACTTCTTATGTCTGACAATGGCTTCCCTATTAAATAGGTTTTTGGGCAACCAAGTGTAGTGAGCAGAACCACCAGGCTTTATTTTATTTATATCCCACGTTTCTCCCAACAGGGCATCCAAGGTGACTTACAACAAAATTAAAAACTGGATGCAATAAAAACCCTTTTCATGCAAAAACCATTACATTAGCCATGATGATAAAATAACCATAATTTACAACAGTATTAACATCATTGGACACACACAATGCAACCAATTAATAAACCCTTCTGACCACCCAGTTAATTTCCAAATGCCTATTTAAATAAAAGGTCTCCAGTCAGCATAAGGAAAGTGGAGAAGGCAATAGTCTGATTTCCCACCGGAGGGAATTCCACAGCCCAGGAGCAGCCACTGAGAAAGCCCTTTTATATATCACCACCAGACAGGCCTGTGACAGTGACAGAACTGTAAGAAAGCTCTCCCCTAAGGATCTCAAGATCCAGAAAGGTTTGCACGCCTTCATGACCGCAGCCCCACTATGATCACTGTGAGTGCGGCCCAGAGACTTGGAGCACAAGGAAGGTGGCTGCGGCTGCCAACCTGAGAGAGTACCAGATAGCTGGAACTGGGTTTAGCATTGCATTATGGTGCAATCATCTGCACCATAATAAATTTGTAAAGGAGACCAGTGCAGTTGGGAAGAGTCCCTTAGAGGACCCCGCACTCATGTCTCCCACGTAGCCAATGTGAAAAGGACACCAAGTGCATAACCAATGGCATTGTGTCTACAAAGAAGTCTAGCACATTAGCCCAAAGACCAGACTATGAATCAGAAAGATCCCACTTTCAAATTTGCCTCTGCTATAAACTCTTGAGATGGTCTTAGACAAGACTCTGCCTCGCATCTCCCAGCCTCCATCTGAAACGCAGGGATAGTAACACTGACCTACTTTAAAAGATTCGTCTAAGGATGGCAGCAGCAAGCAGCATCGACAACAACAAAGTACATGTGACATGTTTTGAACATTTGAAGACAGAAATGAATCATTATTGTTAAATTAAATGTGGGAACATGGATAATTGCTTGATCTTTTATTGAGATAACAGGTATACAGTGAGTTAAAATTCCTAAGCAGGATTTCCACACTGTGACTACAAATGAAAAGAGTAATGGTTTGGGATCTGACACTACGTGGAAATGTTTGGATGCTTTCAGAACTTTCTGCCCATGCTCATATCTGAGTGATTCAGTCTTCTCTACCTGTGACTAGATTTTAGCCTGGAGTGAGCAGAGCCCCCCTCGCTAGTTTGTATTCTGCCTTTTAAGGCCCATATGCCTCAGTTTATCCTTCCTACGATACAGTGTTTGGGAATTTCACAAAAACAGCTCCATCTCTGTAACTCCTTGGCTCCATCTCCAGCGACTTTGCCTTCCTCCCCATACAAGCCCCGGTGGGCATCATCCCCTGTTGCCATTAGCTATTGCCATTTTATACTTCTAATATGCCTTGAACAAAAGACTTTAGAAATTAAAGTCTGGGTGTGTGCCGCTTCATATTCCACCCTTGCCAAGTAGTAAAGAAACACATCACCCTTTATTATGCTACCATTTTATGCTCCACTGTGTAAATTAAGTTATGTACAGACCCACAAGATTTTATTACCCTTTTAAGAACATCTACAAATGGCACTGCTAATCCAAACTAAATTACACAGTTGGTTTCAGCATTTGATTCCTTAGTTCCCTGCAGCCAGAGTTAATACAATGCAATCCTGAGCTGTTCTGCGGAGCTTGTAGGTGTTGCCTTTTCAACTTAGTTATTTACGTTTACAGCTTGAGCAAGGGCAGATTGAATAATGGCATTAGGTCTAAGCAGCAGCTATTGATAGCTTCACACCCACTTGCACATATCACCTAATAATACCTTAAGTGGACCCACAACATACACATGGAAGAGAACAGAATCAGAAAAAAAACAAAAGAAGAGCAAGAAACATTAAAAGAATGAGAAACTATAAATTCTCTCTTTAAAAAAAAAATTGGAAACAGATATAACTTTGAGAGAAGACATTTAGGAAAGCTGTAATTGAGCACCCTGTAGCATTACTCAAAATGCAAACCACACTTTTTAGTTCACTGTGCAATTTTGGAATGCTCAGAATGAAATTATTAGAGTGGGCAAGTTGTCTAGACAGTTAAGCTCTCTTCCCTATAATCCCCATCCCATTTTCTTTACCCAGTGTTCTGTTAAACATAGATATTAATACCACCTCTACTCTGCTGGCACAACACTCAGCTTTTGCAGAAAATGCATTGCCAGTTAAGCAATTCTTTATCAGTGCACAGTGGCTCATTAGGATGTGCCTATTATCAAAAATCTTCCCTCAGGTTTCTATATTACAGCTAAATCCAACCTTGACGCCACTCCTCTGCTGGATTTTCAACATCACATGACCATCTTTTTCATTTTAAGAGAATGTTCCCTTGTTTATTGACCTGCTTTTGAAAAGTTGTTGCAGACAAGGGGCTGCAGATTGTCTTAAGCTTTTTAACAGAAAGGTATTGTAAGAGTTTCACATTTTCCCTTATAGATAGTGCTTTTTTCTTGTATTTCTGCTAATGCCTACAAATACCATCAGGACAGTAGTTTGGGCATGGCAATAGTTGTTATCTGCTATCACAACAACTTCAATTTATGGTAACTGTATGAATGACAGACTGCTCAGGTCCTGCACATTCAGAGCTGTGGCTTCCTTGATTTGAGTCTACTCAACTGTAATGTGATCTTTTTCTTGTCCTACAGCCTTCCAGTTTACCAAGCAGAATTGTCTTTTCCAAGACCTTTTCTGAACCTTACCTTTTTTTGGCGCTGGGGTGTGGGGATCGCACAAGCAGCCTCCAGTGAGAGGCTCTCGCATCCCCGCTGCTTCGGCTCTGCATGAGCTGCCTGCTCTTGAGCAGGTAGTGCGAGAGCCCTGTCTCTTCCTTCTGCAGCGCAGCCTGGCAGTTTCCCAGGCTGTGCTGGGTCAGGAAGTGTGACCACTGCATTTCTGGAGGCTCCGTATGCATGGCAAGTGCACATGGGGCCCTGGAACAATGCGCGATCGCACACCATTTCCGGCTGAAAGCCAAAAATGAAAAAGTGCGTGAGCGGCACCTGCCCTACCCTGGAGTGTTGTGCGATTGTGAGTGCATCGTGCAGATCACTTCTCACAATTGCGTGACGCTCCAGACACCCTTTTGCATGGCAAATGCCGTGCGAAAAGGGTCCAAGAGCCAGCGGGGTGTAGCAGTTTGAGCATTGAACTACAGTCCTGGAGACCAGGGATTGATTCCCCACTTGGCCATGGAAACCCACTGGGTGATCTTGGGTATGCCACACACACTCAGCTCCAGAAAATCCTGTGATAGGTTTGCCTTAGAGTCACTGTAACAATAGTGCAGGTTAAATTTCTCTGACCCATTTATTTGTCTTTTTGGCAGTCCATATTATCCACAAGAATAATGCTACTGTACATTAATTTCTGTAGAGAGGTTTTTTTTTTCCAAATTACGCTTACTATCTGTTGATATTTTTAGGTAAACTTTTATTTGAAATGCACTGATAAAGATAATTCCCCTGCCCCCAAAAGTTACAGACCTTTTTTTTTTTAAATCAATTTATAGTTGGCATACAGACTACATTATGGATTCTCCTGACTCTCTTCTCTGCATAAAGTCTACAAAGTGTTTGCTCCCCTCAGGAACTGCATTAATCCATTCAGCGTACCTGATCACTGAACTTGGCTCATTGATATTCATCTCCATGGTCAGAAGATAATCATACGCATGGCTTGGATAACTAACGGTCTGCTGCCTGTACATCCCAAAGTGATGTATAGTCTGACATTGCTTTCTATCAGGTCATACCCATTTTGCAGGGAGCTTGAGCATTCTCAATTCTCCTGTTTCACACGTACACTACCACAGACCTGTTGTCTCGAGATATGGGTCCTCGTATGTTCTTGGACCTCAACTCCCAGAAGCACAGCCTCCATGGGCGATGGTCAAAGACTCCTCAAGTTGCAGTCCAACATTCACTGAACCCATGTTTGGGAATCACTGCCATAAACTACTGTTTGGATTCAATCATTACAGGCCATTAACAACAGAGATTTACGGTACTCTAACAAACAGCACTGGCACTACTAAAAGAGCTAAAAGAACTAAAAACTGAGGTTCTCTCATACTCTTTCTTCCCTGAATGTGCTTGTACAGCACTGAGTGTGTATATGGTCATAATCTGCTTCCTCCTTTACTGATCTGGAGAGGATCTGCAAAGGAATGTGAGCTAGATGGAAACCCAAACTTCTCTTATATATTTCAGAATAATTCAGAATCTGGAGTAGTTGCTTTTTAAAACTGAGGAATTTTGGGCATCTTAATCCAAAATGTAACTTTTTCCAAGCTCTTACTCAATTGTGTTTTACTGTTTTATTCATGAGTTACTCAGCAGACAAATGCTATTGGCTATTGGCATGGCTTTGTATAAATATGAAGAAAGAAAGAAAGAAAGAAAGAAAGAAAGAAAGAAAGAAAGAAGCCTTATACAAGCTCTCAAGAAAGCTCTCAACTGAATGTCATAGGAGGACATGTCATAGGAGTGACTAATTCCCAGTTACCAAACTGGGAGAGAGCTTCTGAATTGCATTTGAGTAGCTAACAGTAGCAACACATGCTTAAGTATGCAGTACAATAAATATAACAAGTAGCCCCGAAATAGATGTTGTAGACATATCTTGCAGGGAAATGCTTAACAGCCTGACATTTTATATGTTGCGTCCCTCATTAACTGCACAAATTAAGCTGAGACATGCAGAGTCCAGCTGTGGTTTAAAATATGACCTAATTTTTACGCATTCCAAATAACTATAGCAAGATTATACATTTTTTCGGTATAGGCACTCTGCCCCCTTCCCCTTTGGAAAAGACTTCAATCCAAGAGATATTTAATAGGGAAAGAACTCACCCCTCAGGTATAAAGATTGGTTAGTTTTTTAAAAAAACCAGATGGCAAGAAATTCAAGGGAAAAACACTAAGAGTAAACAGAATACTCCATCTATAAAGCAACTATTTGAGATGTCCAATAGCACAATTCCACACATGTCCACTTTATTAATTGGGATTCTATTCCCAGTTGTGTATTCAGTGGCAACCTTAAAATATGAGGAAAACTATAACCATTCCTATAATTTGTCAGAAGATTCCTGTAGGACAGGAGTGGGAAATGGACAGCTATAGTATGACTGGTATAGAAAAAGTCAGTATTTTACACTGGTGGCATCTGAGCTCCAGGCTACCACAGGAAGGATCTGTAGCATAATTTAGCAGCAAGGTTCCTAGTGCCCTGTCTGAACATGCAACTTACATTTTTTTTTCTTCTAAGCACAATTCACTGTGCTTGTTATTTTTAAAGTCACAAACTGCAACTCTCAGATACTTAAGGGACCAGTTACAGGCACATGAACCTGCTAGAGAGGTTGTCCTTCATGTCCTGCCAGTAGTAGAGACAATACTAGGGGGAAGTTCATTTGCCCCCCCCATTGGCCTTCTACTTCCTGAGACACTCGCTGTGGGACAAGCATTGTTCTTGCCTTGTGGATACGTCAGTTGATTGTAGTGCTTTCATATGCTGCACCACATACTTTGCTTTCATGTTATATTCACACAGATTATTTCAATATGATGTGAGTCAACCTAGATATTGCTTTTACAACGGAAGATAAGGTTGGCCTTCCCATGCAATAAGGAGAAGTATATTTGGCCCTCCAACTTTGCTAGCATTAGAGACACAGAATCTGGCAAAAACTGCCAAAATCAAAAGCTGGTTTTTGTGTGTGTGTGTGTGTCTGTGAAAAAGTATGATGGGGATAATCGGCACCCAAGGTCCAAACCAGGCCAGGGAAAGGAGAGGGAAAGGGAGTGGGTCTACATGATGGCCCCATACTTCCTCTCTCATGTCAGTCTCTTTCCTTGGGTGTGTTGGGGGCATTAGGAGTGGGTTTGTGGTGTTGAGAAACTGGGCTGTGAGATGGAGGAGGACCAAAAGTAGGTTTTTAAAGGACTGTGAAGCCTGACTGGAGCTGCCAAGAGGAAAGGTTCCCTTGGAAAAGAAGCATCTGAAGTGGGCGGCAGGGGTTAGAGAAACTTGCAAATGATCAAATCATGAAAATCAACCCTACAAATGTGGTGGCCTGACTGTAATTTATTTCAGGCAGCATTAAAGGATGTAGATGGAAGCAAGATCTGTCTAAATGGAGCAGCATGCTGAACATTGTTTCTAACTGGAGTGGGGAAAGTTCACTGTCCTATGCTGGATGTTGGATGGGGCTCTTGAAATTTTAAGGCCTGACCATATAACCATAAAAGTCTTATGAAGCTGCATGAAGGTGTCTGCTCTTCCTTACCTTTTAACCCTGACCTTTCAGCCACACTCATTCCTTCCCAACATGGCCCTTGTCTCCTTAGAAAGAATGGGAGGAGGACACACAAATATCAGTGACGGGAACAGAGCTTGGCACTTCTCTGCTCCCCTCCACTTTCATGTAAAAATATGTAATATCTAAACTCAGTGGGTTCGTGAGGAAAATATTTTTAAGAGACTATCAAAGTTGTGCCATCTTAACTAGCAGAGCATGTGCTGCTTGAAAAATGAAAGACAATCATCCTTACTCTCATCATCCCGCCTCATCATCCAAACATGGCTTGGTATGAAACAAAGCACAGTTATCTTGAAGAGGAAAAACTGGATCAGTCACAAACTGAACTTGTGGATTCATAATGTATTTTATAATAAAAGATATTCTTGGGTTCTCCAGGGAATGTTTCAGCTGTGAAAAGCCGCATTCAGGTGAACTCTTTCAGTTCCTCCAACACTAGACAAATCCCAACACACTATGAGCTATATTCTTCCATCTGGAATAACAGGACAGGAACAAAACACCATGTACATGCAAAACACTTTTGGCTACATGTAGGACTTTATATAGGATATAAACTACTCCCAAAATATCTGGGCTCCAAAATCAGAGTCATACCGAATAAACTTGAAACTAAATATAGCATCCGTCTCTTTCCCTTGGAAAGCTTATTAGTCTTGCTTTCACAAAGTGGGGAGGAGGAAGTTGATTTTTGCTGCTACTGTCATGACAAATTGAGCTCTGGGGAAATCCTTGAGGGGCCACAAAAACAGCAAGGGTGGGCACATGACTCACAGACTGGATGCTGTCCACCCTTTGCCCTTGCTAATCACTGAGAAATGATTTGCAACAGTCAAATTTCAAACCTGCAGGTAGGAGCTGGACTCCAGAGAAGCATCTCTTTGCCTACCAAATTGCTGACAGAAAAGATTCAAGACAGATACAATCATGCAATGAAACCATATGAAACACACACACAATTTGGCTGCCACATTCTTTCCTTCAATTTCAAAGAAGATTTCCCCCATCTACTCATACAGGGAAGGGAAGGGAAGGGAAGGGAAGGGAAGGGAAGGGAAGGGAAGGGAAGGGAGGAATAAATAAATAAATTTTGAGCAATTCTTATGGTTTCCTACAACCAGATGTATTAAAGAAAAAAAAATTAATCTTCCCATCAACTTCCAAAATATTCCTGGAAATATTTAATGTAAATCTTGTAAATTATATGATTCAGGTAACTTTGCAACCATTCTTCTCACAACCCAAACATATAATCAAACAACTAAATTTATCAGCTTAAAAAAAATAACTGAATACAACTGGAAACCTACATACTGGTTTTAAAGCAATGTTTTACAGTGCACTGGATTTCATCAGTCATTCACCAGGGGCTCCTCAACTAGAAGATTAGTAAAAGCACACAGCCTTTTCCACTATAGCAGGTAATGCCATAGAACTTTCTTTTTGCTGTCCGCCATTCAGCTTTCAAAGCATGGGAGTCCTGCTGAAACAAGAAGGCTGCCTACTCTGTTCATAATTCTGAACAGTGTTCAGCAAATACCTTGCTCTTCTGTAACTCACCTCAATAGTCTACAAGATGAGGATGCCAGTAGACAGGAGAGTAAAGGGCATTTTCCACTACCACACTCTAGCAAGTCTTGGGGTCTAAATCTTCTCTCCTGGTCTCAGCTCCAGCAATATAAAGGCTGTTTTTCAGGCTTACATATTTAACTTGTGGGTTTTCCCCCTTCTTTTAAGATCTGACTTAAATTTACTTTCACTGCTACAGTGCTTCTGATGTTCAAAATGCTAAGCAATTTTACGAACATATTTTTTAGTTTCTCTAAAATGCACACTGTGAACTCCAGTGTAAGCATACAGTATATAAGAGACTTTAGCCTAGAGGTGGAGGATGTATTGAATGATAATAAAATAGATTGAAACTGACTTGTGGATTTCAAGAAAATTCAAATTAAAAGAGAACTAACAATGATCTGGAGCCAAGGCTACGTTATGTAAACCGTAATCCTATACATGTCTACTTAGAAGTCCTATTGACCTCAAGGGAAATTACTCCCAGGTAATTGCATACAGGACTCCAGGATGGGATGCAGGACATCGTCTAGACGCAGTAAGTGGTATGACTCTGCTTCCCACTCTGATTACATGGAATAATTTCATACACTCTCCTTTTGGTGCCAAAATACTTTGTCATTTCCTTAATCTTTTCTTTTTCCTGTATGATATGCTTTGATTAGATAAGATTTATTCTAAAAACCAATCTCCCTCTCAAATTGGCTTCGCCAGTCTTCCCTTGGGAGAGCAAACAGAGGGCACCACAGCAAGGAAAGACAGGGCCATACTGCCGGAAGCAAAGAGACAATTAAAGCAAGCCCAGTGCAGTTAAGAGAGGAGTTAATTGGGTCTAGTGAAGGCAAGCTACAAACCGTATTTTATTTAAATGTAAGGTCATGGCTTTCACCAGTCTTCCAAGTTTATTTGAAATAACTGGTGAACATTATTTGGGGGTTATATGTGCTTAAATCTGACATGGATTCCGCATGCTCACATTTGGGATTCTGTCTCTTGCCTACGCAGTTTGTTAAAAACCTCAGCTGTATTCCAAGATACTCCGCCAACAGTGCACTGCTCAGCAGCTGACATCAGCCAACTGATGCTTACTGGAAGTCTGGCTGCACTGCTTTGGCTGAAACAACGCAGAAGGAAGGACAGGCAACTGGCATCCAGAGGACCTTGTCCAGAACGGACCTTGATCCCAAGGGCTCTCTGGTATTACATACTCTAGCCACTTTTTCCGGAAACTTGGAAAGGCTGTTTTGAAAATCTTCCTGCCTGCAGGGCAAACAGTGACAGAGTTCGCATAGATGCACATCAGCTGTTCACTCCTATGCAAGAGCCAATACACAGGAAGTGGCAGTGAGAACTTGAATTAGAGCAGAGAAGGAACCTACAAAATCAAACCAAATTGAATAAAACTTTGAAGGCTGAACACTCCAGGGAAAACGGGGAAGCTCAGGGCACCACCACTACTAACTTATTTCCCCACAAACTGGGACAGGAACAATGCTTGGCCCCTCAGCCAGGCCCCTTGCTTAGTTCGCAGTATAGCACATCCCCCAAACCAAAGCCAGGGCTGTAAACCATGCCAGCAAAAAGCATTTGCTCTGTTTCCCTCCTCTCCCTCCTTAATGCTAAGAATAATTGGCTCCTTGCTGCTTAGTAGAGTGTGAATGAGGCGTATCGAGTATCCATTGATATTTTCTCCAGAGAACGACGTTCCAGGAGGGTCCCCTTAAATGCCTGTAGGCAACTAATTATGTTTGCATTTGGTTCCAGAAAGCTGAGGGATGGAAAAGAGTAAAATTTTGTTGGGAGGCTCTATTCATCAGTTGCACTTTCCTAAACTGCTTGAAAAGTTCATCTTGTACTTTTTAAAAAGATGCCCAAATACCATAACTATTGCACTTAAATTGAAGTGTTTATTATGTACACCAGGACTGGGCAACTCTGAGCCCTCCAAAAGTTTTAAGATGGCAGTTCCCACTAACTCCCAGCACTGGCTATGCTGGCCAGGCCTGACAGGAGTTTTAAGTCTAAGCACATCTGCAGGGGTGCTTTTGCACAACCTTGATGTAAATTCACATTTGGATTATCATGTTATGTAGCAGTGTAACTTTACAGATTAATCAGTTGACCATATCAAAGCAAACAGCATTATAAAATACAATAAAATGGGATAGGTAAAGTACAGTAAAATAAGATAAAAAATAGTCTAAAATAAGGCAAGATATGATAAAATACAATAGGATAAGATAAAGTACAAATAAAGGAATAAGATAGAAGATTATAAGAAAACACCAAAACTTACAACAATAGGTTATTATCTTATCTTGTGATAAGATGAAAAATAATAAAATACAAATACAGTATGTGTTTAGGTGAATTCATCATCTTTGCATGCAACCCCAATAGGTTCTATAAATTGTTTTCTCAGCTGAATAACCCTAACTATAAACTTAGCAGTTCTGGTGACTACATATGTGTTTATGCTCTGAGGGAAGTAAGACAATCATTTGTTATGATCCCAAGATATAGTTCTGTCAAGTTATGATTATCATGTTATGAAAACAAATAGCTGTGTATGTGAGGAATGCTTTACAAAGAGGGCAGATAACACAACAAATGCATACATCCATTCCCGTGGGGCTCAGTACATAGTGCTTTTTTTTAAAATGAAAAATCAATCATTTTTTCCACTTGTATGAACTGCAGTAACACAACTTTCTTTTCCAATAAATACACAAAACTAAAGGAAGAAAATGATTTCAATAAACCATTCACTGCTTTATTAACAGAGGAGGTGTGAGTTTCAGCAGCCCCTAGTTTCAGTGCTCATGTGAAGAAAAAGCAAGCAGCTTAATGAAACAGTCTTGATTATGGCCATGATCTGGTACCCTTTCATTCTCATCCGTTAAGATGAGATTCCATACAAGAGCGGTTGCAGCTGTTGTGGACCACATGCTTTCTTCACAAAAAAAGCGGGGAGGCTTGACACAAGCAGGGTTTTATGCAGACAGCAAAACTATGAAATTGTGATGTTCTGGCCAGTACTGCACATATATGACGGTAATGCTGTTGGAAGAGAGTTTGAGGACCAAGTGCCTTTTCGCACGGGCTTTCTGTCGCGCGACAGCCCCGTGAGCCTCGCGGGAGTGGGAGCGTCGCTCTGCACGACGCACTCCCACTTCCGCTGCGCTCATGGGGCTGCAGCGGTGCGATCGCGGGTTTTTTTATTTTCACCTCAAAGTGAAAATCACCCGCGCTCGCGCAACGCTCCCGGCGCCCACGCGCACTTACCTCCTGTGCGGAGCGTCGGGGAGGTGGCCGGGTCGCACTTCCTTCCCTCTGCCCCTGCAGAAGGAAGGGGCGGGGCGGGGCGCTAGCGCGACGGATGTGACAGCCTCCTGCTTCGCGTGCACGCGGGGGGGACGGACGCACAGCCTCTTGCTTCGTGTGGGCGGGGGGACGCGACAGCCTCCTGCTTCGCGTGCGCGCGCGCGGGGGGGACGGACGTGACAGCCTCCTGCTTCGCCCAGGGGGGAGGGTGGCTCGCGCGAGGCTGCTGCTTCCCCTCTCCTTCCTTCACCTGCAGAAGGAAGGAGCGGGGAAACGGCAGCCTCCTGGAGGAGCCTGCTCGCGCGAGCCGCCCTCCCCCGCTCGCGCGAGAAGCCTCAATGCAAAAAGGGCCCAAGTCAAATAAGTACAGGTGAGATTACACAGATATTTTATTCTGCTGTGTTGTATTCTGTTTCACTTTGATTTAATTCTGCGTGAAACCATTGTATTGCTTTGATTTTGTAAGTCACTGTAAAAGTTTTGACTGAATAGAATCTATTATATACCTTAAATGAACAAGCCATAAACAGACATGTGCTAAGGGCACATATTCTTCTGTTATCCCTCCCTTCCCTTCTGTTCCCTTCTTCTGATTGCATTCTGGATTGTTATTACGATTTCTTAAGAGACATTAAGCCAGAGTTCTCTGCTTGAAATGCAATGGGAAAGTCTGGCTAAATGCAAGCTAAGATGTTTACATTTAAGCTAGCCCATAATATGAGTGGGGCAGAGAATCCACTTACACATTCATTCATGGCTTCAGAAATTATGGTTCATGGCTAAACTCTTGTCAAATCATATGGCCTATTCAAGTATTGCAAAATAGAAGCACAGGATAAAAGATAGGGTTGGTAAATATTAAATCATTAACCTTCTTCCCCAAAACAACATTAACTAAGAGGTCTTAACTTTCATTTGCAAATATTTCATTCGGTTACTTAATTGCCAATTAGCAGACAAATTCTTAATTAATACAAAGTTTGCAGTACACTACTGAATTGATTTGCAATTAGCATGTTTTAATCCCAGAACTGCTCAAGGGTTGTTAATCATGTTCATGAATGTAAGGAGATGTTTCTCTACACCATTTTCATCAGTCAGAGCAGGCAAACCAGATCTCAAGGAAACAACTAGTTGTAGAGAAGCAGTTCAGTTTCAAGTATTTCTCATATGACAAATTAGAAACCCTTGGCAAATGTTGGAATGAAGAACAGTCTGGATATTTTTTAGATGAATAAAATAAAAAATGCAGATTTCACACATCATTTTCAGAATGCCTTTAAATTACCCATATTTGCCGGCATTTAACATGCACTCCTTTATATCCCAATAAATACTATTTGCCTATGTAAGACACAACTGACATATAAGATGCACCTCATTTTCAAACAGTATTTTTTTGGGGGAAAAATGAGTCTTACCAACAAATATGGTATTCTGCTAAAATAATTCACCGACCAACTGAATCCAGGCTTGAAAAGTGGTTCTTGCCTGGTTGCCTGTGGCAAAAGTCACAGTTCAGCTGTAGATGGTTTCATAGAAATGGTGGTTTTGGTTCAGTCTTTGGTATCTCCCACTAAGGAATTCTAGATAGTAGGGCTTCAAAAGGCCTCTGGCCTCAGACTATGAAACACTGGTACCGTCTAGAGTAGATCTTATTTTGCTTTGTGAACTAGTGGTGAAACTCCATATAAGGGAATCCTACATATTCAAAAGCAGTGCTATATGGCCAAGCAATGAAATCTGACCAAAAAAAACCCTGGGCTTTTTAAAGCAGTGAGTGACCAATAGGCAACCAAGCAGGTTAGTAAAGAAAGTAAAACAAAACAAAAAACTGTGGACTATTAATTTCATCTATTTATAAGTCTGATTTACTCCCTACTGAAGTCTGAGGGAAACAGCAAAGTACTCTGAACAACAATGTTTGTTTCTTGAGCATCTTAATCAGATAGTTCTAGCAGTCAGCTCTTCACTGCCTAGCTAATGCCTGTATTAGTATTAAAATCATTCCAGGGCATGTTCCTCAGAAAGTACTTAAATGATCAGCTCTTCAATGGGGATACAAACATATTATTCATCCACTCCAAACATTATGTCAAAATCACAGGCAGAGCTTAGAGACATTACCTTTTGGACTACAATTCCAAGAATTCCCAATCCAGCATGGCCCCTAGCTGTAGTGGCTGGTGGATTCTGAGACTTGTAATCCACAAAGATAATTTTTCAAAACTCTGACCAAAAGTCACATCTTCCAGGCTTCTAGCATTTTTTCTATTGTGCTAGCCAAGCAGGCCAGATCCAGGAAACTAAATGCCCGCTCTTCAATCTTGTCTCTGTCCGGTGCCAAGACTGAGAAAGTTCAAGGAAAGTAGAAGACTTTTGCTTTTATGAGGTCTGCCTCCAAGATGCCTAATTTCAGTTAAAAGGATGGACTGTTGATACAAAAACACACAGACACACATCAGTTAGACCAAAATTAATGGCTCAGATGATTTTAGATGGGAAAAGAAAACCGACTATAGGATGTAATTATGAAGTCATTTCTAAAGCTTCTAGTTTTCTCCAGATCACCCGTGTCATGACAGAATACTCAATTTTAATTCAACAGTAAACTTGGTACTTTAAAAACGTATTTGATTAATATGTGCTTGCTCACTCTCAACAACCCAGTCTCTATGGAAACACCCACTAGCATTCATCTAGATCTTCAACAGGGAAATGTTTTCATAAACGTAGAGTGTCTCAGCTGGCTTCTGAAACAGATATGAAGCATACAGAATAAAGCATCTTACAAAAATCTGGATGAGTGAAACAGGGCAGCTGGATGGTGTGGGAGATGCTTCCTTGACATGCCATTCATTGCCTGTTTACAACTGTTTCTCTCCCTGATCCTCAGTTTTGATGACATTTTTTTTAAACACACACACACACACGCACACATCAAATAAAGGCATGTTTGAGAGGCAATTCTAGTCAGTCAGGAAACTCACAGGCAAGCCATTACACAATAAGTCAGATTTGGCATTTTGACAATGTCACAAAGCCAAACCAAAGTGAGAAAATGCTCCCTGGCCCCATTCTGAGAGACATATATTTGCATCATTTTTGCATCATCCTAACAACTAATAATATAACATCTACCTTTCTATTTTGGGATCATCCCTTACACAGACCACATGCTGGTCACCAACTGCATTGTTTTAGAGATTATTTCTCTCTTTTATATTTCCATTTAAAAACATAATCACATAAATACATACATAATCACATAAATACAACACAGGCTGTTGTGAAGCTCCAAAAAAGGTTGAAAGTAAAGGCTTCTACTAAACAGTTTGCTTTTTAAAACTCCTTTGGGCAGTGTGTTATCCCTCTATAATCCATTCCCCTTATATCTTTTTTGGACTATCACTCAGGGTGATTATGGGAGAGATAGCACAACGGCAGAGCTAGTTTTACTAGGGCAGACCAGGTAAGAGGAAGACAAGGTACATTCTTCCAGTATTTGTAGTGATTTGAAGGTACCTCACATCTGCCTGACCACCAAAGATGAGGGCCAGCTCCAGCAGAGAGCTCAATAGTAGTTCACATAAAGATGGTCTTTGATCCAGTTAACAGATCTCCAGTTAAAAGGATCTTCTATATCAGGCTCCCAAAGATCTCAGCTCTGAGGCCTTGGGTCAGATCAGATTAATCTTTTCCCACCTATTGTCCTCAAAACATGTTGGGCTACAATTCCCATAACTCCTAACCACCATTATGAGTGGGGATTACGGGAGTTGGAGTCAAAAACATTCAGAGGATGTCAAACAGGGGAAGGCTGGAGTATACAGTACTTGGCTAGAGGTGATCCAAAGATCTGGCCTGTCATGCAGCAGATACAAATGTGTACAGGCTAAATTTTACTAGGGAAAAATAACCAGGCATTTGCAGATACAATTTACTTATAAATCATACATACATAAAATTCTGTGCGTAGAACCTTCTTAAATACAGCAACGCCTGCACATTTTCTTTCTTCTACAAAAATCTTTGTTTTACTAGCACATGTAGAAAACCATGCAACCACAAGCAGCTGGTCACATTCAGCTTTGATATAAATAGACTCAGCATGAAAACATGAATTCCTGAATTGCTGAGAATTCACAAACCTACTTCAGTGCTGGGATTAATTTCTTTTCAACAGACTGGCTGTCTAGAGAATTCCCATGATTCTGTAAATGAAAACATATGGATGCATTACAGCCAAGTGTGGGGCAGCTCCATACAGAGGAAACTGTTGGCTTCGCAGCTCCTAGAAGACCAAACAAGACTATACAGTAAAAGCTTTCCTGTTGGGTCATTCCTCTGGATTGTAAAAACCTTCCTGTGTTCTGTCATTCTGGAATTTGAAAATATTTGCTTTTTTTTTCTGGAAAAAAGAAGAGGAAGGCTTGTTATCCCTTGTTACCAGAATTTTTGTTTTTTTAAAGCAAAGCTGAATTAGATCCTAAAAGGGAAATGAATTACAGTTAGCCTTCCACATTTACTAAGGTTGTAGGTGCAGGACTCTCGCAAAAGTGAGAAAATCACAAATATCAAAATGCGTTTGTGTGTCTGTGGGAAGGGGACTGATGCATAGTGGGGAGAGTGGGCACCCAGGGTCCACCCCAGGTCAAGGAAAGGAGAAGGAGAGGAGGTGGGTCTGCCTGGAGGTTCTATACTTCCTCTCTCTCACCCACCTCCTTTCTTGAATGTGGGGGGAGGCATTGGGAGAACATTTGTGGTGCTGAGAAATTGAGATGCAAGCCACCCTTAGCTTGCCAGGCAGTGGCTGGTGGAGGAGGAAGACCAGAGATAGGTTTTTAAAAGATTATGTGGCCTGATCAGAGCCACCAAGAGGGAAGGTTCCCATGGAAAAGAAGCGTCTGAGGTTGGCGGGGTGGGGGGTGGGAGTTGAGGAAGCAAATAATCAAATCCACTGAAGCCAAACCCACCAATGTGGAGAGCCAACTCTATGCTTACCTGTCTCTAGTCCCCACCACTAACACTTGTCTATTTAAAACAGCGATGGACAGACATTGCCCATGGGCTGTATGCAGATTCATTCATTTGTGGCACACCTCCCCTGACACACAGTTATTTAAGGGAACACTTATTCATTCATTGCTCTTATAATTGAGAATTGCCACTAGCAGAACCCTCCTGGAGTGGTGATTATTTTATAAATCAAGCAATGCAGCTTTAGTTACATCTCTCCCTCTTATTCTTTTTCATAAACCCAGGAGTGAACTGATGGTCATTTTCCAGCTTTTTGGGGGGGATTGGGGAGAGAACTCCTGGGGGAAAACTGAACCCCAGCTCTGTTGGATAACCGAACTCTTTTCTTCATTAGTAATGAACTTTGAGGCAGAGGATTGGCAGATCTGCTGCTTCCACAGATTTTTAAACATAGGGTAACAAGGCTTATCCTTTGCTCTTTCGCTCTACAGCAGACTGCCCCACCACAAAAATGATCAACTCATTACTATCACCAATTTGTTACAAGGATTACTGTGGTAAAGCGTGCAGAGTGCTCTGGATGCATCAGGTGAGTTGTGTAAATATTAAGCAGAAGTGCAGTACTTCTAAACTTTTACTAAACTTGATAAGTCTTGAATTTCTCACAATGAAATCCACTGATTTCTGTAGTATTTAACTTCCACTGGATCTTGTGCCTGTGAAATGTTGTTTCTATCTTCAGAACATGGATGAAATCAGGATTTTGAACATACCTCTCATGTTGTGGACTGCTAAATAAATAAATAAAATTTAACCACATTCATTTTCTCACAGGGTGATTAGGCACTACTATTTTAAGACTCCTAGAATTTGTTCTTCCTAATTAACAACAGTCCTAATTAGCCAAAAGAGCCAAGGATGAGCTGAGCTGACACTACACCAGCTGAAGCTATGCTGAATCCAAATATCTCCCAGCCTCAGAATTTTGGAAATTACTTAGAATTTCCTTCTTCCAGCCAACCATCTCATTATAAGTTGTAAAACAGGAGTGGGGATCCAAAGAGGGAAGGATGAAGGAGGTTTCAGATACTGCAGACTACAGCTTCCATAGTCTCTCACCACTGGACATCCTGTTTCTGGGAGTTAAGATCCAGTAGATACAGGAGGTGAAGTATTCCACACAGTAGTACAGGTGGGAGAGCCAACATGGTATAGTCATTTCAGCATTGGACTGGGATTCCAGGAGATCAGGGTTCAAATTCAGCCATAAAAAGTGGGCAAGTCACATTCTCTCAGAGGAAGGCAATGGCAAACATACACACCCTCTTCTACAGAAATCTTGTCAAGAAAACCCCATGGTTGGTTTCCTTTAGGGCCATCATAAATCACAAAAGACTTGAAGGCACACAACAACAGCAAATGCTAGGCTAGCACAACCAGAGCATCCACATATGTGACTGTGTAGCAGACCATGAAGAAGAGTTCTCAGCCTTTTATGGGCCTTTCCGTCATACTTAAAAGGAGGCGGGGAGAAAGAAAGGTAAAGCTATTCACATAACTAAACAATTTAGTGTTAGAAAAGCTTCACTCTGCTACTTGTACGCACTTCAGATATCTGAATATTTTTTTTCTGGGTTGAAAGAAAGAAATAAGAAGGGGAGCAAGCTGAGGATAAGGCAACTTTTTTATAAAAGAAAATGCAAACCTTAAGAGTACAAAACACTGGAGTGAATTAACTGGTCTGAAAAGGTAGGAAACTATTCTGGGTTCATTTTGCAAAAGTAATTTAATCTCTGCCTTCCTTCTACCCTAGCTTCATAAGCGATTGGCTCACAGGCTTTAAACCAGAGATTGGAAAAACTGCTTTAAAAAAAAACAACCCAAATACTCTAGCCAGCAGGGCCATGGAGGCGCAGTCCAAGTTACAAGCTCTATTTTAAACTTTATCTACTCAGGAATAAGGGGTAAGATCTGATTTTTTAATGTATAGATTTTGAAAACTGGATGATGAATAAATTGAAGCTTAATCCAGTAAACAGACAGATGCGCTGATTAGCAGTAAGACAGACCAGGGAATGGAGGACTCACAGCCTGTGTGTATTCTTGGACTCAGCCCTGAGTCTGGACATACAAGCTCCAGCAGTAGCCAAGACTTAAAGTTAGTATTCCAGCTGTGCCTATTCCTGG
Organism: Ctenosaura bakeri; assembly: GCA_948474755.1. NCBI lineage: Eukaryota > Metazoa > Chordata > Lepidosauria > Squamata > Iguanidae > Ctenosaura > Ctenosaura bakeri. The sequence continues at coordinate 145,230 of CAOLHI010002325.1, forward strand.
AGATGACAGATGTGAACGATGGTAGCACAAACTTTGATTAGGTCTCATTTGGATGATTGTAACACACTCTTTGTGAGGCTGCCTTTGGAAACTTCAGCAAGTCCAAAATGCTGCAGCTAGAGTGCAGAATTGGGCTCCCTCTTTGTTATGGGAAGCACGTAACTCCCTTGTGGAAACAGCTTCACTGGCTACTCACTTATTTCTGGGTGTAATTCAAAGTGCTGGTTACATGATAGTCATATAAACCCTCTACAGTTGAAGTATAAAAACCTGTATCTCCTTATACGAGCATGACAAAGTCTTACGATCTCTCACCACACCCATGGGAGAGAACTTTCTTGGTGGCTGCTCCTATTTTTTTTTAACTCCATTCCATAGGAGGCTGGGTTGGCTCCTCTCTGCTCTGTTTCCACCAGCATGTTAAGCCATTTTGCTTTATGCAGGCCTTTGGTTGTCTTCTTTTGTTTTATGAAGACCTTTGGCTGTAACTTCTTGTCTTCTCCGTAACTTCCTAAAAAAGCATGCTATGGTTTTATTTTATTTTTTTACTAAGGCCATTTCTGCATGATATCGCTGTGTCGTGATGAGGACGCTTTGCTGCCAGTCCGTTCATCATGGTTTCACACGACATCATTGCAGCCACTGCCAACGTGTCTCTACCTGTCGCAACTGCAAGACATTCCATTACTGGAAAAAATCCGGCAATGGCCCCCAATCGTGCAATGCTCTTGTTGCTGGCAGCTGCGCAGAAACAGTGGAAGCATGATCTGTTGGATAAAAATGCGGTGACATTTGCCCCAGTGAAAATACATTTGATGAGCATGTGGAATACCTGGGGAATGACTTGGCAAGTCATGACATTTTCCCTAAGGGACCTGTAGTAAGGGCTGAGTCATGATGCTGAAATCATGGCAAGGGGTTGCATCAACTCATGGCCCTGACTGATGACATAGAAGCAGATGTGTATAAAAGAGGAGCGGGAATGCTTGTTCTCTCTCTGCATCTGAATCTCTGACTCTGCACCCAAACTCTGCATCCGAATCTCTGTCTGACACTGAATCTCTGCCTGTGGATCTACGTATCCTGTGTATAGATGTATATACTGCAACTGTGAAGATTAAAGCCTGCCGGTATTTTGGATGACAAACTCTGTGTCCATGAGTTTACTAACCAGTGGGTAAAGGGGTCAGAGCAATAATGTACCTGTTGCTGTAGTTGTAATCTGCTGCACACGTTTTTGCTGTTTGGAAGCTCTGCTATGTTTATGCTTGCCTCTGAGACACTGTTTGTCCAGAGAGCAGCGGTTCTGGGGATAATTTTGTGCTGGTGCTGTAAATCATCTCCCATCATGATCTGCATGCTTCCTTCCCTGGTGCAGCACGGGACGTGGCTACACTGCAGAAGGAAGAAGGTTGTCCTTCGTGCTACCCTTCCAACAGCAGCTGACACAGCTGATGGGACGGTGACAGAAAATGGTATGGTGCAGAAAGGGCCTAAGTTTTAAATGTGCTGTCAACTGTTTAATTGGCTTGCTTGTCCAACTGCTTTTAAATTTTTGTACTACATACTGCTCTAGCTACATCATGTTTTAAATTATACTGTAAGCTGGTTCCCATATCAACAGAAAAGTAAGATATGAAATAAATAAGGAAACAAATACATAAGGTGATAAATTCTACAACCAGTATCAAACTCTCTGGTTCTCCAGAGTTTACAGAGGATTGCAGAACATGTGGCTCTGATGCCATCATTGTGATAAAATTGGAACACACCAACATGACTGTCGACCCAATACCATAGTCTGAAACACAACATCATCTCATAAAACAGACAGCATTTTTAATAATTGCAGTTATTTCTGAAAGGTCTGCCACTCTGGGATCTCTTTTACTATGAAGATGCTAATTTGAACATGCAAGATGTAACAGGATGTGTTAATCTCTTTTAATAGCTTGTGTCAAGTCGCAGATCAAGATTTTGTTTCCTTGCTAAATATTTCATTACTCTGTGGGAAGAGGGTGGGGGAAACCCTTCTGAAATAATTCAGTTTTCCAAGTAGGCTTTCTTGACAGCAGCTGTGTTTTCATCTTTCTGCACCATAAAGCAGGCTGTAAAAGCTTCAACTATAAAAAGAACAGATCAGGGAAAGAATGGGACATACTATCTGAAAGGGTATGCCATTTCCATGGGTAGTGGGTTTGGGCAGGGTCTTATCGTTTTCACCCCTGGACTATAAACACATCCTAGATTGTCAGAGAGCATCAAACAGACAACTCTATTATTTCCCCCCGTTTCATGATCAGAGCAAAAAAAGATATATCACATTCTCATATTAAAAGGGGCTTTTAAATTTTTCTGCTCTTCGTTCTTATGAGAGAGATCAAAAGTGAGGTGTCTGAAGTGCTATAACTGTTATATTCCTTTTTGTGAAACCAAAGATTTATTGAAATTAAACAGAAGCTAAAAATACTTATTTTACTCTTGAGGACTCCTAGGGATCATTTGAACTTACTGAGCACTGTAATTTGTTGCTATCTCACACTGGTGCATTGTTATGGATATTTTTTTGGTCCCAGGAGAACCATAAGATTAATGTTCTGCTTTAATTTCCTTTTTCAATTGGATGTTTGAAAATAGTAACAGCAAGAGCAGAGGAGAAATGGGGAGGGGGTGCCCATGAAGTCTTCTCAGTGTTTGAATGTGCTGTTGTTGGTTTTAGAAATTGAGTTCACGGGTCCTTTTGCTGCCACTCATTTACAAAAGAAGTAATGTTCAAAGGAGTGCAATACAGTTAAGATTTGAAAACATTTTTTGTCTGATATATAACTCTTTTTCTCATGCCCCAAACCATGTGTTTTCAACCAATATATAGAACTTACATACTCTAGCCCAGTCCCAGAGAACAGACATTGAAAACTGTGTACACATAGGGTCTGTATAGGGGTCAGGAACCCGAGTTGTTGTTATTGTGAGCCTTCAAGTAATTTCTGACTTACTGTGACCTTATGGTGAACCTATCACAGTTTTCTGGCACTGAGAGCATGTGACACACCCAAGGTCACCCAATGGGTTTCCATTGCTGAGTGGGGGGAATCAACCAAGGTCTTCGGGGTCTCTGTCCAACATTCCAACCTATGTGCAGGTCAAGCAATGGGGCCAGTACTCATTATCCTGCACCACAGGCATGCTTTTAGAGCTTGAGAAAGCTACAATCCAAAACAATTCATGAACAAATAATGAATGGCAGGTATACTGTAATCCCCCGTAAGCTACAATCAATGTCTGGCTTTTAAAATTCTTTTCCCATCTAAATCAGGCATCAAGTTACCCAGGTGGTTTTGGACTGCAACACCCACAATCCTTCACCACTACCTATACTGGGTAAGGCTAATGGGAACTGTAGGCCAAAAAATAAAGGGAAAGCCCCAGTTGTCCGTCTCAATTGAAGGCCATTTCTGCACTATACTGTTATAGCGCTATTATCCCAGTTTCAACATCCTATGGAATCCTGGCATTTGCAGTTATGGGTAGGGCCAGAGGCCCCTCCTGAAACTGCAAACCCCAGGATTCCATAGGATGTTGAAACTGGGATAATAGCGCTATAACAGTATAGTGCAGAAATGGCCTAAATCTAGACATATTTTTAATTGCACGTGGATGTTTCCATAAGTAGCAAAAACTGGTTACGGAAATCAAAGACACATCAGGGTTTATTTTAAAAATACCTCCTTTCCAGACAACTGTATTTCTACAATGATGGCAAGTCTACTACAAGTTCTGAGTTTTGATTCACAGCCTCCTTTTAAAAGCACACACACACACATATCCTCCATTTGATCGCTTCAATCAGCTCAAATTTCCTCAAAGGACTTAGAGAAACTTGATCACTGTTCAGCTTGAACTGAACCTGTATAACAAGACTTTGTTGACTTAAGATGACTAGACTTGGCCAGCACAATGCTTGGGAAAAATATGTTTATGACTACATCCAAAACATTTTAAAAATATTATTGATCCTTTAGTGGCTTTGCTTTTGGTTACAAATCATCAGCTAAGATCACTATGGCAAAAGAAAGGCATTAATATTGTTTGCAAGCTCTAATCACTATTTAGAGTGCCTTGTTTGAGAAAGCTGATTTAAAAAAAAATAAAATACCACCCTAGTAGAATAAAAAGCAGTATATATATAAAAAAAATGTTGTTTGCCAAAAGGAAGATGATGTTAACCAGTTTTTGTTGTTCAGCAATATTATTGTTGTTGTGTGACTTCAGGTCATTTCTGACTTACAGCGACTCTAAAAAGGCAACCCTATCATGGAGTTTTCTGGGGCTGAGAGCAATATGGAACACTAAAGATTATCAAGATTTCCTGGTTCTGTTTTTGTCTCCCAACCCCTATATCTATTTCGTATTGACCAGGACAAGACAAAATTTTCTTTGGAAAAGTCTGAAAAGTTCAGGAAAAGTAGCAAAGGAGCAGATATCTTTCACACATGAAAACCCACAATTAACACACCAAACAGAAGTTGGATGGGCATCTTTCTGAACTGCTTTACTTGTGTATCCTGCATAGCAGGGGTTGAGCTAGATGACCCTTTCAGCATCTTCCAACTCTGTGATTCTAAGGATGGGAAATCTGAGGGTTCATTAGGCAACGGTATATAGGTAATTCAAGGTACTTTCAAGGTTTTCAGCCACACTTGTCTCAGATGGAAGACATCCAAACTTAAGAAATGAATTGTGGCTCAGTTTCTTGAATGGAAAGTGCAGGGTGGGAAGGTGCTCTAAGAAGAATGTGATAGGACAGTGTATGAGCTCAATTTGCAATTTGTTCATTGGCTGCCACCCAGGCATTCCCTTCCAGGCCTCCTCCTTGCATCCATACTCCTATTCCACTTCCATACTATTAAAAAAACCAAAACTTCTTCATTTTGTCTTTATTTCTCCCAAGAAATGGCAAAGTCAATCAAAATAAACCCCAATCTTGCAATTAGGATCAGAACTTTAAAATCAAAAGAAAATAAAGGTCTGGGAGTCCAGCTATGAAGGAAGAAGATAAAATCTTCAAATGTAAAGCTATACCATGGAATATCATGCCATATTATTTCCATCTTCTACCCATGGATGTGAAAACCCATGGACAGCAAGAGGATCAACTCTTTTGAGATGTGGTGCTGGAGGAGAATTATGCAGATACAATGAACTTCCAAAAAAACAAATAAATGGGTCTGAGAGCAACTCAAGACTGAACTCTCATAAGAAGCCAAAATGACCAAATGGAGGCTGTTATACTTTCGAGATATCATGTGATGATGTGATTCACTGGAAAAGAATATTACGGTATGTTGGGGTAAGTGGAAGGCAGTATGAGAGACCACACCACAAGTGGATTGACTCAAATCAGGGAAGGCAAGGTCTTTTTAAGACCTGAGCAGGGCTGCTAATGATCAGGGCTCTTGGGGGCCTCTTCACAACAAATAACAGTTGGCTTTACAGCAAATGACAACACAACAGCAATACATGTAGTGCACCTATTTTCTCATATTTGTGCAAATTTTGAAAACAGCATTTGGGTAGGGGTATTTCTGTACAGGAGTTTTGTATATATACTGGGCTTTGTTTGTATTGTTTTGTACTTGCTAGACTGTTTCCAGCTAAAAAGAACATACAGGGAATCTGTTCTCTCTTTTCTAAAGTAAAGGCTCTGTGGGCTTGTTACCAGCCCCTCCTTTCTTGTCATGAGGGAGAGTAAGTATATCCTGCATTTATCAGCCAGTTGGCTGCCTCCTTCCCCCTCAGAGACTTGGCTTAATATACTTCCACAAAGTGTTCAGCTGCAGCTGGATGAGGGACATTATTTGGCAGGACATCTTTTCTTCTTCAAACTCTGTTCTCTTTACTAAGCCTCAGAACATGGCATGACAAGGAAATGGAGAGAAGGTAGCTGACTGTCAGAGCACTTTCTAAAGGAAAGTCAGTCTGCAAGGAATGCTAAAAGATTAGACCTACTTAAAATTGATCACCAAAGCTTAATTAATTATTGTCTCTCAAATACTACATCAACACTATGATGACTAGTCAGCATGCACACTCTAAGGATATTTGGACTCTAAATTTTCTGCAGCTGGATTGCATTCAGGAACTTGGAACACTGAGGTTCAAACTACATGTTAGATTACAAAGGAAGCATGCAGCTCTGCATCTGTTTTTGTTTAACTCTAAAACAAGCACACATAGCTTTGGCCCCGACTAGGGGAGATGGGTGTGAGAGGAAGTTTAATCCTTCCCTCTCCAGCTTCCCCCCATCAAACTCCCTCTTTCTATACAGCATTTAAGAGAATTTTAAAAAGGAGTCAATTTGGCCCAATTCAGTTTTTTAAAAAGCAACCAAACAGGATTAAATTTCCCAATCCTAAACTCCCCTCTCCACTGGTAGAGGTCCCAATCCACATCAGGTGATAACTTCAGAATATAACAGAGAAAGCGATAGAGACAGATCTCCAGAACACATTTTTTAACAAAATATGCTGTTGGACCTTCAGGGCTTGCAATTACTTGACAAAGTATTCACTGAAAGTTTACATCTTTCAGCTGTGAAGGAGTTACATAATTGAAAACACAAAACAATTCAATCTTCTTTTAAATCAAATCATTTACCATCTAGATTTCAATTTAAAACTGTACAAAATCAACTGAATATAGACAAACATTTCTCACTTGACTCTTATTTAAAAATAACAGTGAAAACCAAACTTCATTACAAAAATGCTAGCTAAACCTATTCTTACAAGTTTGTGACAATGTGTTAATGGCTCGGTCACACTCTCACTTACACACATACAACACTAAAGGACTTACAATTAAACACTATCATTTTTCATCTCACAAAATAGCTTCAGTCTGTATAAGAATGAACAGTAGCCACCCAGTTGCTGCTTCAAATTCTGTGCTTTCAGTTGGTGTTTCTCAGCGGACTAGGGCCATTTCTGCATGAGCCTGTTATAGCACGAAGATTCCACTTTCAACCTCCTTTGGAATCCTGGGGTTTGCAGTTTCGGCCGGTCCCTCCCGAAACTGTAAATCCCAGGATTCCATAGGAGGTTGAAAGTGGAATCATCGCGCTATAACAGGCTCGTGCGGAAATGGCCTAGGAGTACCTTCCAGCTCTCTAGTTCTGCTTTCCTGCCTGATTTTGTTGTTGTTGTATGCCTTAGTCATTTCCAACTTGTGGCAACCCTATCACAGGATTTTCTGGAGCTGAGAGTTTGGGATGCACCCAGGGGGGTTCCATGACCTAAACAGAGAATCTAACCCTGGTCTCCAGGGCCATAGTCCAAGACTCAAACCACTACAACACACTGGTTATCTTACCCGGAAACAATTCTTATCATAGGTAGCCAGGTAAGCAGCTGTTTGCTTGGACAACTCCCCTGTGGGGGACTAGAAAACTACCCTGGTTGAGACTAACAACTAGATTTAGGTCTCAGGCTCCTCTTGGATTTTGTATAAACATTCTGTTTCATGTACATTTTATCTATGACCTGCTCAGAAACAAAGAAACAGATCTATAAGAATATATATGGATCTTATTAATGACGATGTTTCTCTCTTAACCCAAGGAAAATGGCCAATAGATAGTCTTGCTCCCTGAAAAACTTTGCATTATTGGGCTTTAAAAATTATTCTGTTTAACTCATATGACACCTTTTCTCCAGTCCTGGGATTCACGGGATCTTACAAAAATTAAAAGCAACACAGATTACAATTCACATCATTGTTGTTGTGTGCCTCGAAGTTGTTTTTGACTTGCGCTGATCCTAAGGCGACCCTATCACCTGAGATTTGTTCAAAGAGGTTTTACCATTGCCTTCTTTTGGGGATGAGAGTGTGACTTGCCCAAGGTTATTCAGTGACTTTCTGTGGTTGAGTAGGGATTTGAACCCTGGTCTCTCAGAATCCTAATGCAAGCCACTACAACACATCATACAAAAGTTAAAATACAACTTTCAATAAAATTAAAAACAATTTGAAAATATACAAAACAACAAATACAAAAAATGTTGTTTAAACAGGACTAGTTCAAAGTATCTGAAGTGGGGCAACAAATTTGACACCTTGTCCCCATTTCCATATCATGATCAGGTGAAGTTATTTTGGCACTGGAGGTAAAAAGCATCACAACTCCTTCTTCCCTTCCTTATGACAGTAAAAATTTAATAACACTACATGAATTTTTATTTGCTTCCTTAATGTGAAAGAAAAAGCCTGGACTCTGAGACAGTCATCTCTCTGTGTCTGATGGTAGGGTTAGCCTTGAATGTAGATTAACACAGATTTATTATTGGGCTATCCTGTTCCTTAAGATTTCTATATTAGAGGACTGGTATACTATGACATAACGGAACAGCCTGCAATAGATTCAAGTTTGCTGCATGGCTACTGGCAAGCCTGGTTTGCGCAAATATTAAAGCTCTTGATGCAGGGATGAAAAAGCATCCACCCTTGCAACAGGGACTTCAGAGAAATAGACACAAACAACATGTATCAAGAGGGCAGTATGTATGTTTTTCTTCAATACAAAAAATGACCAAAATGTACAATCAGGTGGAACTGATGAGACCAAAACCCATCACAGCATTATTTATTTCTGCTGGACAGAAACAGAACACCAAGTTCTGTACAAGACCTATATATGAAAGTAAACTCCCTGCTGAACATAAACAAAGCACATAAAACAACTGTGCTCAAATAGCTTGAGCCAAGACCGCAAATGCCATGGTGTGTGCGTGCGCGTGTGCGTGTGTGTTTTAAAAAAATCCTCTCCACTCCAAACACATTGGGTTATTTTGTTTTGTTGCATTTAGTGGCAATTCAGGTGTGGGGGGAGCCTTAAGAAACCAGTATGTGAGTGGGAAGTCAGATCATCACCAGAAATACAGATACCAGAAAACAGGTTATTGTTTTCACATATTTAAAAGGTACTACATGATGACTCTCAGTCCAGAACAAAACTTGGATTGCAGACTCTCATCCACTGCCCAGTTCCTCACAAAAGCCACCTGCTGCTTCAAACATTACAATACCTGGCAATATTTCAGAAAGCATCCCAGATCATTCAATATTTCTCCAGATATAACACTAGGTTTCTGATCTTAAGAATATATGAACCTGAGGACTTGGAAACGTTATTTTCTGGGACTGAATTCCCAGAATTCCACAGCCAGCTAACTGGGGGATTCAGAGAGTTGCAGCCCAAAAAAGGAACTTCTCTAGTTCTAGACAAGTCTAAGACCAATCTAGTCCAGCATTCCAGTTCCAAAATAGCCAACAGTTCTTTTTTCTGCAATAATAAATAAGCAAAGCTATAGAGTGGACATGGTGCTTCTACTGAGATGATAGCTATTGAAGACTTCCATGAAGACAGTGGGGAGAAAGGAACAGTTAACAAAACAGACTCTCTTTCCAGAGGCAAGGGTGGGCTGGAAGTTGCGACAAGGGTTTGAGAATATTATTTTTTTTTGGATTACAACTCAGAATCCCACAGCCAGTATGGCACTGGCAGATTTTGGGAGTCTACCTCCCCCTACCACTTTTCCAAGCTCTTGTTGCAAAAAAGAATGAGAAACTCAACAATGCCATTTATTTCATTCTATTTCTGTATTTTACTTTTCCTTCAAGGCAGTCCAGCCTGCAGTATTCAGGATTTTTGGCCTGCTTTTTTATCCTCACAACAACCTGTGACATAGTGTATGATGAGAGACAATGACCAAAGTCATTCAAAGAGCCTTGCAAGTAAGTTGGTATTTGAATCTCTGTCTTCCTCATCCTGTTATGCTATGCCTCCTCCCTTAATCTAAAGCACTATGCTCCCTTATATTCTTCCTTGTATTTTCAGTGTCTAGCTTATTCTGATTCCATTCATTTTTTACATAGGAATATAGAATCATTGTTTTGATCACTGAACTAAATAGAATACATTGATTTCACTAAGGAACGGAGGAAATAATCAAGAGGATGAGGCCCCATTTAGTCTGGCTTCATACAAAAAGCAAATGACTGAGTTGTTTAACATCTGGCACTAATCCAGTTATATCATATTACAGAGGCTGTTGCCATGAAACCTTAATTTTTTTCCTTTCATATTCCTAGTATAAGGAAAACAGAGTTAAGTTAAAATGGCACAATTAGGGAGATTATATAGTGAGCCCTCAGTATCTGCTGGGATTTGGTTTCAGGACCTTCTATGGATATGAACATTTGCGGATGCTCAAATCCCATTATGTACAATGGTGTAGTAAAATGGCATCCCTTGTATAAAATGGCAAAATCAAAGTTTGCTCTTTGCATTTTTACCCGGTATTTTCAAGCTGTGGTTGGTTGAATCCATGGGTACAGAACCTGCAGATATGGGGGGTTGACTGTAATTGTATTTTACTCTAGTAGTGTGGCTGCTGCCACAAGCACAAAATACATGGGCTGTTTTCCACATAGTTCCTGTTTGGAGGAATAAGCAATGATATGGTCAGAATGACCACAACCAAGCTAGCCATCTCCCCCAGGTGTTCTAAAATTAACCTGAATCATATGTGTTCTCATACATGTGAATAACATTTGCAGCCAGTACTGATATGGTTTCTGGTCATAGCATATTATGTCCAAAAGCTCTGTATAATGCAACACCAGGACAATCTTAAGCAGAATTGTATGTATGTATGTATGTATGTATGTATGTGTTTAATTTTCTCCTGGAGTGGGAGCTAAGGTGGCTCACCAAAAAACAAAAAGAAGAAGAAAAAAAGAGAGAGAGAGAGGGAGAGGGAGAGGGAGAAAGCGAAGACTGCCAATTCACTTCCAGGCCATTTCCGCTCTACATAGTGCTATTATTCCACTTTCAATTTCCTGTGGAATTTTGTAGTTTACTGAGGCCAAAGAGCTCTCTGGGTGAGAATTGTAAATGCCCCTCCCTAAACTGCAAACCCCAGGATTCCATAGGATGTTGAAAGTGAAATAATAGCACTATAATAGTGTACTGCAGGAATGGCCCCAATCTAAACTGAAGGTGCTTGTGGTGACGTTTAAAGCCCTAAACAGCTTGGGGACTTGATACCTGAAGGAATACCTGCCCCTATATATGCTTGACTGAGGAGTGAGATTTGGAGGCGGGGTCCTCCTGGGTGCAATACAAATGGGAAGGCATCAGAGAGGGCCTTTTCAGCTGTGGCACCCCAGTTGTAGAATGCCTTCTCCTTGGAGGTCAGACCAATGTTGATTCCTTTCCAGTTCCAAGCTAAAACACGGTTTTTATTAAACCCATCAGGGACTAATTTATTTCAAGCAAGTACATACACAGTTTTAAATTGTTGTAGTGTTTAAAAGTTGTTTAATTGTTTTTATGTTTAGTATGTTTTTATCTTATTCAAAATGTTTATGATTTTAATCTGGAAATGTTTTGAATTGTTTATATTGTATGCCACCCTGAGCTTCTATGATAAATTGGAGGCATAGAAAAGTTTAAATAAATAAATAAATTCACATTTTAAAAACAACCTGAAACTTTCAGTTTCTGTCTTACTAGTTTTGCATTAGAAGAGCAATTGCTTGTTGTAAACTACATGGCCTAAATAAAGATTGCGAACTGTGTAGCTTTCCCAATATGGACTGCATCTCACACCATTCCTAGCACTGGCTATGCTGGTTTAGGGCACAAAATTCCCACCCCGGCCTAACTTCAACTGCTTGTCCTAATCAGTTTAGGCTGGCTGAAATGTAGGTGAACATGTATTGAAATCTCAATGATTTAATGTCTTTATTCTAGTCAAGACTAACCATCTCATTTAGACCAGGGGTAGAAAAAAACACTGTTTTCCAGATGGCATTTGAACACAACTCCCAGCAATGCTAGCAAGAATATCCACTAGTGAAGAACACTGACAGCTCCAATAACATCCTGAGGGCTGAATGATACACCTAATATAGGCCCCTATTCTATAACCTGAATTAAATGTGGCAAGAATACATAAGACAGAGAGATATGAGGGACTTTCCAAAGAAGTTTTTGCTCTTTAAACTCTCAACAAGTACCTTTTACATCCTTCCTATTGTGTTGCAAATTCCTAAACCAAGCTTTGTAGTGGGAACAGATATCCCTTGCCAACTTTCCAGCATGAACTTTTGGTCTCTGTGACAGAAAGAAGTTTCCTGTCATGATGAGAAACAACCAGTACATCAAAAGACACACTATTTGTATTTTTCTTTTATCGTCACAACATAGCTGTGGAAATGGAAACATTATGGCAAATAATCACTAAATTCTACAGTCACACTGTTCCAATGAAATGCAAATATAGCCTTGCCTGACTTGGGATCTCAGATGACAGGGAGGCCAAAAAAAATTTCTGGTTTACCTATTGCAGCACAAATAATGGATCAAATAGCACCAGCTAAATTTAAATACTATTCTTAGAAACTGAGATGTAGCCAACTGCTTTTTTCAGTATCAGGAAAGTAGCACAAGCATTTATCATCACGGAAGATGGCACAAGCTCTCCTTTGATGTTAAGAAGGGGAAACAAAGCATCACACCAGTCCTGCCTATGCAGTCCACCATTGTTTAACCATTTAGATTAAATGCTAAACTTTTCCCCACTGCCATCACTGCCATTCCACATAGTCAGGATGTAAAAGTATTCATTTTCCCCCCAGGTGTCTGTAAAGAATGCTATATCACATTTATCTCAGTGAAGTCTGAACTGAAAATGTCTACAGTTCGCAAACACTGATGCATTTAACAGAAGGGTGAGCAATATCCAGCCCTGCAGTCATATGTAGTTCTCCCTTGGCTACTTTTTGCAGTCTCTGACCCCTCCTGACTACCCCAAACTACTCTTTTTCTGCCCCTTCCTGAAACAACTCATCTTTAAATTGCGGGGATGCAAGCACTGTTTAACACTGAAAATACATATTTCAAAATCAGAAGTGGTCTTCCAATCACTTCCAACTTGTTGGCATTTTTGGCAGTCAGAGCAGTTCCTGGAGGAGTGTAGCTCTGGTGTGGGTGCAAAATGAGGGTGCCTCCCCAATAAGAATTCTGCCCTCCTAAACGCATTCTTCCTTTAGTCTCTCAATCTTTAGCACTACAGAGATTGAGACACTGAGAATCGTTCAACCTACAATGTTCATACTGGCCATGCTTGCGTTCCTGTGGCAACTTTGCCTGTCCTTTTCGTGGAGGGTGCCTCAGTTGTATTTCTGAACACTCAACTGAAATGGTAAGTTATGCACTGGTAGAAATTTAGGACTGAAAGAACATTTCATTTGACTTGGGTAGCATTTTTACTTTGGAGGGGCAATGCCCTCATTTTGCCACTCCCTCATTGCAGTTGCCAACATCTGAAGAGACCGTGTTACCAATCAGATTAAGTGACCAGAGGAATTCATTTCTATTTGCTTGACAGTTCAACTCTATACTTCTTTACTCAGAGGTTAGTGCCATGGACTTTATCTCTGGCAAATGGACTGCAGCTTCAGTAATTTATGGTGTACCTTTTTGTGTGGTATTAAGCTCCCCACAAAAGTGTGGTTGAGATTGCAGAGAAGGCCTTTAAAAAAGAAGTCAGGCATATAGAAATATCTAGGAATGTGAAGTATTTACATAGCCCTGTGCAGGCTTGGTAACAAGAAATATGATGCTGGCATATGGGAATCTTAAATATTCCTCCAGTTCCAAGGGAGACATTTTGAAGAGCTGAGAAGCAGCACACAGGACAAATGCCAATACCTCATAATGCTGGATAATAACGAAGACACGTTATTATGCCATTGTTAAGCTAAAACAGAGAATAACGAAAAGGTACATGAGATTTAAATTTAAGAGGATTTAAATGTAAAGCACTAATTAATGTTAATTTTTGATGAAGTTACCTTTTGAAAAGATCAAATAAATTAAAATTAATGTATCAAAAACACAGACATATCCAATATAGAAACCAAGCCATTAAGACTTCAGGAAACTGAGCAAAAGGCAATGTCCTAGCTAGTTATAAAAACCAGGATACACAGATAAAGCGAAAAAATTAATTAAGCTGCACGACAATGACCCCAGTGAGGATTCTCACTAAATAGTACCCAGTATTGCCATAAACCAGTTCCCTCTTCAAGGTTATTAAAAAGGCATTTAATGAGAACCGCGTGGACTAGGCCAAACAAAATGAAGCAGCAAAATCAAGTGGAGAAAGGATCCTAAAAGAGTTGGCCAAAATACAGGACACTTGTGAGAAAGTAGGCAGCAGGAAAAAAAAGACTGAGGAGAAAATTGCAATAACCCCTTTCTCCCACAGGATTTTCTATCTGGCACTGGGTTATTGAAAGGCAAAGTCTCAGCCAGCTAACATTTGCTACTTGTACTGTAACAGTGACATTGTTTTGCAAACTCTAACAATCAAGGCTTCCTTTTCTGTGAAGGATTACTTAGCTACCAATTCTTCTCCCTGCCCCTTCCCAGAACACAGACACACATATTTGCATATAAATCACTCTCTCATTTTCCTGATGTTTCCTATTATGTGGGAACTGATTTTACAGCTTAATGTATGATTTTTACTGAATGCTTCTTTCAGAATGCTGTTGTCAGTGGCAACAAGAATTTGTCCACAGATAGGCCAAAGCCATCCAGAAAGGAAAATGGCCTTTTATAGAATAAAGGCCATGGGGGAGCGGGCAACAAAGAAATGCACATAGACTAACATTTCATCATTGGCACATACAGATTGAACAGAAAATCCCAGATTTTTTCCCTGTTCTTTGCTATTTTGTGTTGTTGCTGTGTGCCTTCAAGTCTTTTCTGACTTATGGCAACCCTACAGTGAACCTAACATGGGGTTTTCTGGGGTTGTGTGTGCGTTATGCAGCCAAGGTCACCCAGTGGATTTCCATGCCCAAGTGGGGAATTGAACCCTGGTCTCCAAAGTCGTAGGCCATTTCCGCACTAGCCTGCTATAGTGCTATTATTCCTCACAGGCCCCTCCCTAAACTGCAAAGCCCAGGATTCCATTGGATTTGAAAGTGGAATAATAGCACTATAACAGGCTAGTGCAGAAATGGCCTCAAAGCTCTAACCACACTGGCTCTCTTACTGTTTTATACCGGGTTAAAATAAACCAACCAGGGGAGTTGGTATAAAACATTTCTGATTGTACTCAGAGCTGCCAGAAAATATTCTGGGATTCACAAAATGTGTATGGATCTCCAGAACAAAACTGGAAAGAAGAGGAACAAAATCTGGGGCCATTTCCGCACTACAGTGTTAAACTGCTGCTATTCCACTTTCAATGCCCTGTGGAATTCTGGGGTTTGTAGTTTACTGAGACCAAAGAGCTCTCTGGCTGAGAATTTGAAGTGCCCTTCCCTAAACTACAAACCCCAGAATTCAATAGGAGGTTGATAGTGGAATAGCAACTCTTTAACACTGTAGTGCGGAAATGGCCTGGGACTTCACAGTCTTTTTAATCAGTCTGGATGCACACCTAATGTTGCTGTGTGCCAAGGCAGGGTTTTCATGGCAAGATCTGTTCAGAGGGGTTTGCTTTTCCTTTCCTCTTACTAAACTGAGAGAGTGTGACTTGCCCAGGACCAATCACTGGTTTGCATGGCAGAGTGGGGATTTGAAACTTAGTCTCCCAGAAACCCACCCCAATGCTTCAACGGCTACATCACCTTGGCTCCCTTTCCCTGCTTTCAAATCTGTTCAGCTGCTTCTACTCTGTTTTATATTATTAGCCTATTTTTAGATTATTTTATTTTAAAGTTTGCAAATTGCTTCAATTGTTGATAGAAAGGTTGGCTGTAACTTAAAGAACTAAAATCAAAGTATTATTGAAGAATATTGCTTTAATGCCCATCAGGAATATGTAATGACCATATACCTCATTGCACAAATGATATGTATATATGTATGTACTTATGTACCAGGGAAGCCCAGAAAGAAAAAAACACAAGAAATTCATACTCAGACATTAGAAAATGTCAAACTGGCTAATGGATTCTGGGAACTATGCTCCCCGAAAGGAACTTTTATTTTAATTTATTTTATTTTGATCTCACGTTTCTCCTTGCAGAGGATTTTAAAATTGCAGAGCAATTGAGAGAGTGCAGAGCAATTTAAAAAAAGGCACAGCTAAAAAAAAATTGTTAAAAAGTTTTTAAAAACCTAAACAACAGTTTGGTTAAAAAGGATAAATGAAAAACAAAATAAAACACTATAACATGTGTGCGTGTGTGTGTGAGAGAGAGACAGAGAGATACAGAGAGAGAGCGCCTTCAAGTTGTTTGTCCACTTATAGCAAACCCATGAATTTTATAAGGTTTTCTTTGGCAAGGAATAGACAGAGGTGGTTTTGTCAGTTCCTTCCTCTGAAATAAGCCCACAGGATCTGGTATTCACTGGAGGTCTCCCATCCAAGTACTAACCAGGGCAGGCATTACCTGACTGTTGCTAATAGATTTTAAAGGCCCCACATGGCCAAGAGAGGAGCGGCCTCTGCTTGCACTGGGACCCTGCCAAAACAACTGAACTACAACAGAAACAACATCTGATATAAAATATGATTCTAACATTGTAACTTTTCTTCTCCCGTATGTTTTTTTAAAATATCTTTTGCCTGATGAAGAAGCCACTGGAGCTTCCAAAGCCTACCTGATATATTTTGTGCATTTTGGTTGGCCAATAAAGGTATCGCTCTTTTGTGGATTTTGTTTTATTTTGCTGCATGGCCAACAGAGCTACCACTGAGTATGTTTCCAGGGCTGACTCTGTTAGCTTCCAGGGTCAGACAGGATCTGGTGCCTTTAGGAAATTTAGGCCCAAAATTAAAACATGGCACAATTCTATTAAAAGCTCTTTCTGACACATGAATATTAGGCCAAGTGTCTGCCTGAATAAAAAGATATTTGCCAGCACATACTCCAATGGGAGGGAATGCCACAATCTGGAAGCAGCCCTTGAGAAAGCTCTCTTTCATGTCATGTCTGGGATGGTCGTGGTGGAATGAGAGAAAGCCTTCCCTTGAAGATCTTAAAACTTGAACACTCTCATGTCAGGAGAGATGCTCTTTCAGACAGTGTGTACCCAAGCCATATACGGTAGGTCTTTAAAGGTCATAACCAGCACTCTTATTTAACCTTTCCTAGCTCTGCACCACCTTTTCTTCCCCAGCTTGCTTGTAACGTGCAAATCTCTTCTCCTTTCCAGTTAGGTCTGACCACCACCATTGTCAGAAAAATTAATGATCTTAAGTGCCTGTTCAGTATACAGAACTGACATCTTCTGCACTGTCTAAATTTAACCTGCCTCTCACAGGCTGGAGCAAATAGGTTAGTTGAATGGCTTCAAGAGCAAGAAATTAAGAGAAGAGAAATAATGAGAAGATGCAATACAAGGCTACTATGGGGTTTCTGCACACAGCAAGATGTCAGCCAAGGGCCAAATAAACTGTGTGTCATTAAATATGCCATCACCTCTCTTATGTTATTTTTCCTTTTCAGGTAGCTGGGGAGGAGGAAAGAAGCAAAATACAAACTGAGATTACCTGGGACAGGGGAGGGTATTTAAATCCCGCCCCATCATTTTCCCCATCATTTTCCTGCATAAACTCCAAAACTAACTTTTGTCAGTTAGTAGTGGCATTGTAGCAATCAGCATCTTTGAATAGAATAGTGATGGGAGGATAGGCACAGTGGAAATGCTGTTACCCCTCTGGCATGATTCTAACCCAGATTCTCCCATTGATGGTTATCAAAAGCAAAGACACACAATGACTTGTTTAAAATAATGTCTGGTTTGGACTGGTGAGACAGAAGAAAGAGACCAACTCCTAAACTATAGACCCAAGCAGAAATGGCACGGCCAAAGAATTATAAACACTAAGGCCTATGCTAGACCTTATGACTATGGGGGAAACACTAATATTCCCACAGTAAGTCTGTAAAATGTACCTGCAAGTTACATTTCCATACACCTTTAAACCTCTGTATTCACGTTTCTGTGAAATCTGAGCTGATCAGATATGCATCAGATTGCATACTTGCTGGACTTGCTGCTAAAAAGATCACCGCTCCTAGATGTGGTACAGGACAATATTATGCATATTTTCTTAGAATTAAAGCCCCACTATCTTTACTGGGGCTTTCTTCCATATAAGCACATCTAGAATAGTGTCTCTTTGAGACTGGAATGAAGAAAATGGAGCGATGATTACTGAAAACCAACACTGGAATGTTTTGTAAAGGCCTTCTCAAGTCATAATTTTAAATTTATTTATATTGATAAAATACATTTGAGATGAAATGCTACCTTAAGCATTCATTTAAGATGGCTGTACCTAATGCAGTTAAGCTGTCAAATCACTCAACACAGTCCATGTTTTCTTATTCTGGGGAAAACATTAATATTTTAAAAGATGAGATACAAACTCCCTGCATTTCAAGGAAGATAATCTAATTATCTTTCAGTGAAAAGTCAGTCCTTTAAGAGACGGTGCCAAATGTACTCTGCTGGGAAAACTATCACAGTTCCTAGTTATGAAAGAAAAATGTCACTCTCTCTCTCCTTAATTTCACTAGACCCAGCTTGACTGTTGGGACCACTTAGTGAATATTTAAAGTGCCCTACTTTCCACTGGGAACAGTTTTGACATTGGCAGCTAGATAATTTCAGGCATGGAAAATAAAGCTTCAGAATGTTGAATAGGTGACACTTGACCTGCTGTTCATTTCCAAAGTTGGAGGGAAGGACAAGGCATGTCTTCACAATTAAAAGCAGGCAGAGAAAGTTTGGAACTGCTTTGTGGGTAGTACATGACTCCCTTCTCTGATGCTTTCCCCTAAACCAAGATTGCTAAACTTGGGGGGGAAATGCGGGGGTAGGAGAAGGGGCAAGAGAGAAACCTTAGATAAAGTTGCCACTCACTTATTTTATTTATTTTATGGCATAACATTTTATGTCCAGATATTTTGGACTGCAGCTCCCATAACTCTTTACCATGTAATTTTTACCACTTTGCTGTTGGCTGAAGTTGAAACTATCCGTAAAGACAAAGAAAGGTAATGTGCACACCACACTTCAGTCACAGGACTTTTAGGATGATGAATAAGTCAAAAACAGAGACAATAAAATAATAAAAATCACAATGGTTATGCTGCCTGAGGAATTCTGGGAATTGTACTTATCAAAAATAAGTTTTCAAAAATTTGGTGAAAACAACCCAGAATTACAGAAGTCATAGGACGAATCACTAAAATCTAAAGCTTTGAGGTAAACACTAGAATTTTACAAAAGTTGCTAGCAAGTCTAAGGTGGGAGGATTCTCACCTGGGGCTGACAGGTGATGAGTTGAGACCAGGTGGACTCCATAGAAGGAAAGCATTCATATTTTGGGGCAGTTTGTTCTAAGACAGTGGAATCTACATGTGACTGACACATGTTTCTAGCCTTGCTATCATCACAAAACCAAGGCCCTTTTCGCATGTTACCCGTTCGCGTGGCTGGGGGGGGGTCTAGCATGAAAAGCCTCAGCAGGAACACTGCTGCTTCCCTGCTGCTTGAGTTCTGCAGCGCTTCCTGGTCGCGTGAGTGCCGCGGGAACGCCTCGCCCCTTCCTACCACAGCACAACCTGGGAATTGTAGGCTAGCGCTCAAGCAGGAAACATGACCAGGCCGGCTCCCGAGGCTCCCATTTTAAGCCGAAAATGAAAAGGTGTGCGCACGGTCCGCGTGAGGCCCTTGAGCGTCGCGTAAATGGGAGTGCGTCATGCAGACCGCTCCTCCCATTTACGCGACGCTCAAGGGGCCCTCTCGCTTTCGAAGCAGCGTGGAAAAAGGGCTCAGGTCATCTCTATCCTACCAACACTACTCCCCAGTCTATGCAGTATTATTACACTCATATATCTACTGGGAGTTAGTGGAGAGGAGACTCTTAGCATCATTGCTTCAGTCCTGACGTATTCTCTCTTTCCCCACAACCAGCCCTCTTGCATTCTGAGATTCTATCAGTTGTTGAATTCTTAGGGTCTTTCCGCACTATACTGTTACAGTGCTATTATTCCACTTTCAATATTCTATGGAATCCTTGGGTTTGCAGTTCAGGGAGAGGTCTTTAGAATTCTCAGCCAGAGAGCTTTTAGGCCTCAGGAAACTACAAGCCCCAGAATTCCACAGGATGTTGAAAGTAGAATAATAGCACTATAACAGTGTAGTGCAGAAAGGCTCTTAGTCTCAGCTGATGGATGGCAGGGCTGCACTGACACAAGCAGAATGGATGGCAAGCTCAGATACAGATGTTTGTTTGTTGTTGTGTGCCTTGTTGTTTCTGACTTATGGAGACCCTAAGGGGAACCTGTCATGGGGTTTTCTTGCCTTTCTCTGAGGCTGAGAGACTGACACTTGCCCAAGGTCACTCATTGAGTTGACACGGTCATGAGTGCAGCTTCGAACCCTAGTCTCGAGAATAGTGGTCCAAAGATCAAACCACTACACCACACTAGCTCTCCAATGGAAGTAAACAATGTTGAAGCCTTACAGCAGCTTGAGTCTCGAAATTCTGCTTGACTGAAAAAGCAAAAGCCCCAGCCAGCATGGACATGGGTCAGGAATCCAACAATACTGGGGGATCCAGGTTTCGGAAACAGGTAGAGAGGTTGTGAATACACAACAGAGGTTCTCACTGAGAAAGAATGTTTTCAGCCAAAGCAAGACCGAAATGAACTCTTGAGGAACTGTATATTGTGATGACACATTGTGTGTTCAACAAGAATTAGCCATAAAGACAAATCTTTATATGCAATGATAAAATGAGTAACTAGTCAGAAGCTAAAGAGAACACACCAATGAGCTTTGAGCAGAAATGTAGAGAAAGACAGGAGGGAAAAAATTTGGCAAGGAGGCTGCTTGAAAAAGAGGCTTCTCTGACGGTCTCATGAATCTTAAGCTTATTTTTAAGGGAGAAGGAGTATATGGGAGAGTAACTAAGATCAACCAGACACTGTATTTAATATAAATATTCGATGAACTCAGTAAATGTTTTATATCCTCCATAAGTCGAAGAAAGAAAAAGTGATTAACTTTCACATTCTGCTGTAAAACATTAGGGGGGGAAATTTAATTAAAAACTACCCATTTCTGTCAAGAAAAGAGAAACTGCCACTTCTATTATTTCCTTTTAATGTACTTTAACATCCCCCCACCAAGGTTTTCATGAAAGGAGGAAGCACTGACCTTGGGTAATTCTAGTGCCAATCAAATCAGTATTTGCAAATCCACGGCATGTAATACAATCTGTGATAAAGCCATCCAAACTCCAGTATCATCTACCAGACTACACCAAGGTGATCAGGACTGGCCATGTAGAGACAAGCTAGTAGTTGAATGTGGCTATCAGGCAGCTAACTAAGCAAGTATACAGGAGTGGCTAACAGAAGAGTAGTTTTGTCGACACTTGAGCAACAAATTGCTCAGGTGTACATTTAAAAAAATCATATTTCCTAAACCTCTTGTGCCATTTATGAATATAAAGTGCTTTTATAAGAGTCTTCCTAAATGTTTGAAAACATTACCGGTACTTTTTTGCTAAATTCCCCTAGCCAGCATGAACGCTAGCTGTGTTGGACACGAATCTGTGAGAGTTATTGTTCAAGAAGGTAGTTTCCAAGCAATGAGGAAAAGAAACAGTTATCTATGAGCTCAGCTTCAGATTTCAGGGCCCCCTTGGTGAGATGCCCTCAATCACGAAGTGCAGCCACTGCCTATGACAGTTCCTAACAGTGGCTTAGTGGGCCATCAACTGCCACATTAAAAATGAAAAGAAATGTCTTAAAACAACAGCACTGGTAGGAAAGCAAATCCCTGTTTGAAACAGATGGAAAGTCAATCCTGTAAGGCTAATCAACTGCCCTCAGGTCACACAGTAAGTCAGCGACAGAGAGAGTGAAAGAATGCGGCTCCAGCACTTCAGTAATTTGGAACAGACAAAACCAATATTTATCATCAGTACCTTTTCAAACATGCAGGCACACTTACTCATTTACAGTCTTTTTAGGCTGAAAAACATTTCAAACATTAAATCACTGACTCATGGCTAAATCTACCCGTGACTTTCAATCCATCTGTTACCGTAGAGGCACATAAAAGAAACAAAATCTGCAATCATACTGTTACATAATTCATCCTGTCTAGATGAGAGAGGGAGCCTAGATGTGGAGAGGTGTAGAAAATTGAAGAAAATAAAAAATACATGCACTCTCTCCCAAACCAGCTCCAGGCACAGACATTTCCTTATATTAGTGGAAGTAAACCTGTCCATTGAGGGCAATTGTGCAGAAGTTGTCCTACAACAGGGTTGAAGGTCATAACTGTTTCTCTCCCCTATGGTTACCTCAACCTCTCATTCCATGAATATTGCAGGAGTCTACCTTTGTTTAAGTTATTGAGAACTACACTTAGAATAATTCTGTAGATTTTCCCCTTTATAATAACATAATACAGGACTCATACTTGGAACTATTTGTCCTAAGGACCACACAAGAATTCAAATCACCACCTATCTCAGCAAGTGGTAAGGAAGCAGGAATTCAATCTTTTCCAGATCAACACATGTTCTATTCATAATTGATTCACAACGTGTACATTTGGTATCTGTATCCATATAAAAGTTAAAGTTTAGAAGTTTTAAAAGTTTACTGTTTTCAGTTGACTTTGTGATGCTATAATGATACAACAGACAACCAGATTCTTATTAGACTTTCAACTCATCTTTAAACAAGCATTACAATAATATTACTCACTATCAAAATGTAACTAGTCAACCAATAAATAACAGAATATCATCCTACCGGAATTTCAAAAGTTTCCTGTGTATCATCCAGCATCTGAATTTTGATAGAAATAAGTTTTCCTGTAGGTGTTGTAGGCAACTTTTGTCCATGTTCCAAAGTACTGATCCCGGCATTCTCCTGAGCTCCTAACCGGGATCCTGCTGTCAGCCTCTGCTCCACTTCACCCATGTTTGGAGAGGCAAACGCCTATTTCTGACAGAAGGAAAGGGACAAAGAAAACATGAGACCACATTACTTACAAGGACGCCAAGGTACACAAGACTGCACACATTTGCAGTATACTCTAATTTTGAACAATGCGAAAGCAGAATATCCCTTACTCTCTACAGCAGGATTGGGAAACCTGTGCACTCCCTAGATGTTCTTGGACCACAGCTCTCATCATTTCTGCCCACTGGCTATGTTAGTTGGGGCTGATGGGAGCTGGAATCCAGTAACACTAGAGGGAAACAAAGCTTACCACCCCTGCTCTGGTGCACTTAAAGGGTGTATATATGAGTATCTTTGCATACTGAAACAGTTCTTGAAACTCATACTCTATTTGTCTGCAGTTAACTCTACCACATTCAAATGTTCTTGATTTCCTAACAAATATGTTGAGGATTCCCCTCATTTATTTAAAATCAGCTTTACCTAGATATTCCATTTTCTAGTAGTACCTGATAGAATTTCTAATGTGAAAATGTAGAGCTAAATTAAGGCATCTCTACTTTTTCTACAACTGAAATCAGTCTGAAAGTCAAATTCTGTTTGGTCACACATAACTTCAGAAGCATCATGCATGAAAACAAACAAAAACAATGCTCCCATTAAAAAAAACCTGTAAGGCACCACAAGAGCCACCGTTGGTATAATTCAATAAATTTATTGACATTACTTTATTAAAGTAAATGTATACTATAATTATGGAAATGTCTATGACTTCATTAATCAAAACCTATAGAACAACAGCAACTCAACAATATGTATACCAAGCTGGTTCAACAACAAAGTGATTGGATATAATAAGACTCAGTCTACATAACACTGGCATCATAGATTTACTCCACGTAAGTGGTCATAGAAATCAATAAAGGGGAAGTTTGGCTTTTCATGTGATACTAGGACACAAAAGGATATATTGAAACAAAGAACAATTATATACTAGGTTTTTTAAAGATATATTTCCCTTGTTTGCCTAAATAACACAGAATTGTTTTATACATAAACAAATTCAAGGTTGCTTAATGTTAAATGAATTGCTACTTGAGTCTCCAAATACCTTATATTTCCTCCGTGTAGCCTAGAAAAGACAATTGTTTAGAGTTGGGCTTTTACTAATTAACTAGGTTTTATGGTTAGATACATAATGCAATGGTAGTTAGTTTCATTTTTCAAATCTTATACATTATTCCACCCTCTTCTTTGTTCTTCTGACAGTATGACTGAATTTCAGACCAAATCTGCTGCTACCGTCTCATTCTTCTAGTTGGGTAATTGCCATTCCATTCCTCATGCCTCTTCTGCCCTGATCAATTATCATTAACAAGCAAATAACAAAACAGGAGGAACAAGAATATAACTTTCTGGCTGAACAAGCATACAGTAATAATAGACATAGTCAATGGATCTCTCCACACTGGACCTAGCAACTAGATTAAGACATTAACAATTTACTTTTAAGAAATTAACTAACAATTCTACAGTACCGCAGCACAAAGGGTAGAGATGGGGAAGCAATGCTTACTGAAGACATAAACTCTGCGATTGCACTGCTAGCATCATCCATGCTAATCTGTGAGTTCAAGTTATAAATACAAATCACAAATGCACATGATGATAAGGAAGCAATAGGCAGAGCTTGGAAAATTTACTCTTGGGCCTCAATGCCTAGAATTCCCAGCAAGCATGGCTACTTACACTGCCCTGATCCAAAAAGTAACTTTTCCAAGCTTCAGTTATCACATACTGTTTCAATGAAACTTGTAGTTCCTCAGAAGCTATGTCTAGCTGAAAAATAACAATTTTCCCTAACTGATGCCTTAACACCATAGAACCTCTCTAAACCAACTGTCATTCTGGAAATGTTGGGCTGATGCAAAGTATAGCACCAATTCATATGGGGTGATAGGGAGGTCCAGTTGGCCTGACCTGCACTTCCCAGTCACTCTCTGTTCATTCTAAAAACCAGAATCTCCAAAACAATGCCAACAACATGGAAAAGCTTCATAAACCAAAACTTTGAAAAATACTTTGGAAACCTACACCATCACCCCTCTGCTATTCTGGGGCTTGCAGACATGCTCACCACTTCACAGGCAAAGGTCCCCCACAAACCTCATGGTGCAATTCTCACCATCTGTGGTCTCAGAAAAAAAGGAGGAGATCTCCTGACTTTTGAGCCCAAGAGAAGCTCAATACAAGAGAGGAACATTCTGCAGCTTTTTTAAAGTCAGCATGACATCTCAGAGATCCCCCTCTCCTTCTCCTGGATCTCCAAGGTTCAATGAACAGGGCCAAGGTTTCCCACCCATCAGAGATAGCACATCCCTACATTTGTACTCAGTGTGACATCACAATCAAGATCCACACCTTCACAGAAGCAGCATGAGGTCTGGGTTGGCTATCATGGCCAGCCAAAATCTATGGAATCTATGGAACTTGGAACTTTCCATCCTTTGCAGAGTCAAGAAATCAGGTATGGGCAACGCTATTTATCTACCATAGCTAAACGCATGGTGGTTGAACAGAATTTAGACAACTGCACCAGTTGAGAAATTAACTCACAATCTAACATGAGCCAAAGGACTGGAGATCTAAGACAAGTTTGTCCCAATATAGTATAACTTTATTGTACATGCCAAGAAAGATTCTTTCCCTTATAGTCCCACATATTCTCTCAGTAATTTTTGGTAATAACATGATATACAGTGGCCCCTCAGTATCCACCCCCCCCATGGATACCAAAATTCATGGAGGCTCAAATCCCATTATGTACAATGGTGTAGTAAAATAGTATCTCTTATCTAAAATTGCAAAGTCAAAGTTTGCTTTTTGGATTTTTTTTAAGCTGTCGTTGGTTGAATCTGTGGATACAGAACCTGCAGATGCAGAAGGCCAATTGTACTGCTGTTCATTTTGTTTGAGACTGTCAATTTCTGTTTTGTTACAGTGTTAATGGTCAGTGGATTTTGACTTTTTTAAATAATTAGTTCCTAAAATGTGTCAAACAATGAGAAGAATATAATAACATTCACTGAAAAGTGAAAAGAATTAAATAATTCCCTCAGGTTGAGGAGCTACGTAATACTCATATTTTAATATGCTAAACTTGCCGAACTTCCCTAATCTTCCAATTTTACATTATATTTTTAAAAACTTTGGTAAGTAGAGTTTCTATCATAAACAAATAAATTATTAATTTGGAAAGCTAAGGGCTGTGTTCTGATTATTTCTGTTGCTTTGTGCTTAATTAACTACATACTCATCTTGTATATGGTTTTTAAGAAAAGGGGAACAATTCTTGATCACAATGATATGAAACTAGGATAAATTTTTGCCTCTGTATTTCAGGAATATGGTATTACCCAATATGGAACAAAATACTGGTTTTGTTCCCTGAGGCACTAGATAAAGACACCATTGAAAAAATCTTATTCCCATCAAAGCTAGCACTATATAAGCCAGATAACCATCCTGCTTCAGAAACCTCCAAACTTGGGAACTCAAAAGATGTTAATTTTTCTCTCTCCATTCATTGAGCCTGGGGAGTTCTCAAAAGAAGGTTATACACCCATGCACTCCCTTCCAAAGGACAAGTAAGTAACTGAAGCGTGATATCCTATTGTTATTGATTTCCCTTGATTCTGACAGATAAACCCTCTTAAATGTCTCAGTGGGTTAAAAGAACCATGTTAAAAGACCTATGGACTCGTAGCCTTTTTTCTCTCCTTACAACGGCAGAAATGGGTGAGGCAACTGAAAACCTTTCATCCCTGTACTCTCCAAATGTTACTTTGCATGTTTGCAGACTTCCTGATAGTTAAGAGTGATCACTCTCTTCCTGCATCACTCTAAGGCATAGCCATTTTCTCTTTCTCTCTTCTCCATTGCACCATCTAATTGATTAACCAAAAGTATTTTTAAGTAAACATGACTTTATACATTTTACAAACAAGACCTAGGCCCTTTTTGCACAGCATTCACCATGCGAAAAGCCCTCTGGAGCATCGTGCAATTGCGAGGAGCCATCCACATGATGTCCTCACAATTGTGCAAAGCTGCTGGGGCCAGCAGGTGCAGATCATGCACTATTTCATTTTTGGCTTCTAGCTGAAAATGATGCGTGATCACGCATCGCTCCAGGGCCCCGTGCGCACTTACCGTGCGTGTGGAGCCTCTGGAGCCGTGGCACTCATGCTTCCTGCCCCAGCGCAGCCTGGGAAAATCCGAGGCTGCACTGCAGAAGGAAGAGGAGGAGCCTGCACGTTGCCTGCTCGCTAGCAGGCAGCAGCTGCAGAAGTGAAGCAGTGGGGACACGAGAGCCTCTTGCAAGAGGCTGCTCGTGTGATCCCCGCACCCTGGCACAACAAAAAGCTAAGGTGCGAAAAGGGTCCTAGTGTGCTTCTTTCCCTACCAGACCCAGGGGAGGGGGCAGGGACTGGTTGTTGTTCAGTTTCTGCATTGTCAAGTTGATTCCTTTGCTTGAGAGCTCTCCACTGTTATCTTCATATTTCCCAACAACAGATGTGTCCGAAGCCATTTCCAGTTCATATACAACACAATACATGGGAGCAGGAGGGAATAATGTCACATTAGGCTTAAGTATACAGAAAAGTAGCAGCTTACAAATAAAGGGGAGAAATGTGGAAAAAGGAGAAACAAGGAAAGGTCAAACTATACATTATATTCCAGTGCAACTAAAGGGTTTTTAGTCAGAAACAACTGTGGGGGTCTCTGAACTGGACTGGCACCATAGTCCATGGGACAGAGCAAAACTGTGGTCCTTTTTTCCTCCTGCCTTAACCCTGAATAACCCTGAAAAAGTGGCATGCTATGTAGTTTGACCTGAAATGTTTGCTTTTATTTCATATGCTGATTTTGCTACTAGTTCTGAAGTATCCACATACTTAACTTGCATGCTCAAAGACAAGCAGAAACTAAAACGGAACAGAAAAGAAAAAGAGAAAAAATGAAAAGGACCTGTTAAACAGTACTTGAATGTACATCTTACAAAACAGATCCTTTTATTAGCAGAGCTTTTCAAGAAAAAAGGAAGAGTGTTGTTTTAAAAAAAAACAACAGGGGAAGAACAAGATGTCAGTAAGAGAGGGTGTTTTGGAATGCCTCCGAAGAAACAAAAGGGGAAGCATTCGCCACTTTTGTAAAGTACAATTCCCAGAATCTTCCAAGCAGTATAGTCAATGACTACGTGGTCAGTTTTATGTATAGTAGGTCCTCAGTATTTGTGAGGGATCACGTCTAGGACCAGGAAAAAGCTGCTCCCTGTTCTGCCAGGAGCACCAGTTTCCTCCCAGAGGTGCTGCCTGCTTTGCAGCGGCTAATAGCTTCGCTCCAATCTTGGTTCTCATGAGTAAATGCGAAAAGAATGGCACCGCTGCCAGCCATAGCAGAGCGGGGAGCAGTTTCCTCCTGGAGGTGCTGCCTGCTCTGAGATGGCTGAGGGCTTCCTTCCAAACCTGCTTATCCATGAGTAACTGGAAAAGGTATGGGGCCGCTGTCAACCATGGCAGAATGGGGATCAGTTTCCTTCCAGAGGTGCTGCTTGTCTGCAGTGGCTGATGGCCTTGCTCCAATCCTGATTGCTTCCCAGCAATTTTTAAAAATTTTAAAAATATTTTTCTCTTCTCACATCATGTAAGGTTGAGTTCGTGAATACTGACCCACTGTATAGGGAGAAGGAAGCCATACTCGTTAAATCTGAACAGTTTTTTTCAGACATACCAAGGAAGTTTGGTGATGCTGCATTTCAGACAAAGGTGTCTGATGGAATGTTGGCCACTCTGAATCTGACTGGTTGAAGGTCTGGTTAAAAGAGTCTGATCAGAGAATACATAAGCAGATGGTGAGCCAGGACATGTCAGATGGGAATGAGAGTTGGAAATGGACACTTGGACACAAAATGTGCGATGAGCCCAGCAGACAGAGCAGGAGGCACAGCAGGAGCTGAAGAATCTCAATAAGCAGGGGAAAAGGCAGCAGACCTAGCATCGATACCAGGCAAACCAGAGAGATAATCTGATCGTTGAAATCACTCTTAAATCAGAGCCAAGGAAGGTCTGCATAAAAGGAAAAGAACTCCCCTGAGGCAGCTTGCAGGAAGAGCAGGAGTCTGAGGGGCAGGCAATGGCAAAGGTCTAAATGACCAGAGTGCTGACCTGAAGAAAGTTAGGAGAGCCACTGTAGGATTTTAAGGTTCATTTTAACACAGTTAGTAGCAAAACCGCAAGTGATGCCCTTAGCGTCAAAGCAGAGTTAATGGGGGTGGGGAGCAGCTTGATAGAGGAATTAGCAATTGGTTGAATGGGGTAAAACTGAGCTATTTTCACAAGGAGGGTTAATATTATCTAGTTTTTTTTAATATAAGAGCTTCTTAGAAAAGTTATTTATTGTCAATAAAAAAGTTTACTGCAGTTGGTCCCCCATATCTGTGAGGGATATGACCCCAAACTTAATTCAGATGACAAAAAAATGCAGATAATACCAAATGTAATAATTTGACCCCTAGGCTGGGCAAGGCAGTGAATGACAGAGGCAACTCCACCACTTGGCTCTTCTTGGATTCCTGGATTCCTTCCTGAGGAGGCTTGGCAAGCAGACTCCTCTCTGGGAAACAAATCCAATACAAGGTCTGGATGCTTGAAGCTGTATACCTCTCCCAGCTAAAGAAGGAGCATCCACCTCCATCTTCAGCCAGGAGAGGCATGGGGAAGCCATGCCAGGCTTCCCATGCCCCTCTCAGCTAAGGAAGGTATGTCCATCTCACCCTCAGTTGTGAGAGGCACAGGGGAGGCTTTGCCAGGCTTCTTGTTCCTCTCTCAGCTGAGGAAAAAGCATCCAGGAAGGAGTGGTTATGGGGACCTACTGTATAACTTTATTCAGTGTTGCCTAAGTCTCTGTTTTGTTCTTTGCCTACACTGAACTACAAAAGTCAAAAAGGGAAGTAATACAAACGGTTTAAATTTTATCCTAGTAGGGAGATTTTCGTAAAGGACTGTAAGGGTGAGAACAACTAATAACAAGCTCGTATAATCACACTTAAATCTGCACGGAGCTCTTGATATGCACTGTTTCCTTTCTGCTAAGCAAATGAAGCCTGTTGGTCTTCCACGGAATAAATGAGATGGGCTTACAGTCCAGACAGCATAGGATGCACACAGACCTACATCCCTACATATCTCTTCTTAAGAATCATAGATCCTCACCACCAGTTTCCCTGTAAGTATATTGTAAACTACCAGCGAATACAATTTCCTCACCCCTAAATCAAGCCCCGTCCTGCCCCTTGCTGGCATCTCCTATAAAGCAACTCTTCACAAATGTAATTTCCTCTTACAAAGCTTCCATTCCTAACCAGATTCTTCTCTATATATACAGTGTTTCATTTGTTCCTGTAAATAGTACAGCACAATTCCATTTGCAGGGCTATAGCAGTCTATAAATAAAACACCTGTTTCTAAAACAAGACTACTATTTTTGGTGGTTTTTCTGAAAGGAGGAGATTTCCTTCCTTGTAGCAAATTTGTTCTCAGGAAACCAGATCTAAAAAGAAAAAAACTGCCCCAGACACACCTGGTATAAAACTGTTATATTCTCAAGATAAGAGGGAAATTGATGGAGAAGAAGAAAAGACCGGTAATGGAGAAGGTATGACTGTTCTCTGCAACAGAGGGAAAGCCTACAGAGGATGAAGAGCTGAGCATGGACAAAGGATTTTGTTCAAGCAGAAAGCTTGGGGAGATTAGCAGAAAAGAGCATGCACACAAATTAGAAAAACTATTTTTTAAAAGTGGCACTACTAGCTCCCAGCCAGGCAGCCCTTGGAGGAATCTAAGAATAGAAATAAAAACACAGCAGTCCCAGCTTGACTCGAATGATAGTTTAATGGTTTAGTAGGGAAAATGCTGACAGTTACAAAACAGACAAACAAAACAAAGACATATGGGCAAAAATGCTATGACTCCTTCTTGCTTGATACTCCACCATAGTAGTGATTGATGGAGTTAAAATTCCAGTCACCATAACAACTGTGGCAACCATATTTCTGGATGCCTAGATTCAGACTAAAAAAAAAAAACCTGCAAGAGAGAAAGAAATGCCTGGAAAAACAACAACAAGGCACCTCTAACCAGAATTAATCTTAATCAATGTCCAAGGTTTACAGGTCTCTGGAAATAATAGTGAAAACACAAGAATAAATCAGATTAATAATGAGATTAAATTAAATAAGCAAGTAGAATTAAATTATATTAAATAAGCAAAGACTAAGCTACTTAAATTTCTTTGAAGAAATAGGAGATACAGATATGATGGTATTTGAAGCACTGCAATTACAAACTATATGCAGGAACATTTCTAAGAGAAATGGCTTAAATCAGTGATTATTAACCTTTTCTTTACCATGAAGCAGGAAGTGCTGAGTACATTTTTTTATCAAACAGTTTTCATAACTCCTGAACAGTTTGGAAGATTGTAATGAAACTTTGTACAAATGACGTCTCCCACTGGCAAAAAAAATACCTGCTCTTTGAGTGTTGGTCAGTCTGTCCATCTGTCTTTCCTTCTTCCTTCCCTTCTTTTATTCATTCATTCTTTCTATTTTAATAGTAAAAGCTCACTATATTTCTTTAAGCCTTTGCAGACCCCCTGTAAGAACACTGCAGACTCCCTGAGGTCCGCAGACCACTGTTAAGAACTGCCGGATTAAATGATTCAAAATTAATTTTAATAAATTGGCTTAACTGGATATATTTCTCTTAAAGATAAATGTGCCTTTAGATATTCCCCATCCTAACATTCAGGACAGAAAACTAATTTCTGAAAACACAGTTTACAAAGAAGCCTTTGGAAATCAGATTGTAAGAGACTGAGGTTACAGCACTATAGCATGATAATAATTCTCAACCAATCCCTGTCATTCATAACCTTTATTGTAAGGCAGCCAGAAGAAGAAAAAAATGGTGGAAGTCTATATATTTTATAGTCACAGGTTATAAAACACTCTTGGGACAAGATATGCAAACTCTTCTTATTTCCAGTTTTTACATCAGAAACACAAAAGGAAAACACACAAATCACTCATGCATCCATTTTCCCCTTCATTCTTAGAGACAGTGATGAGACAGGAGCTTTACAAGTCAAAATCAACTCCTTGGCTTATGCCTGGAAAACATAATTCACCGGAGAATTGGAGCATCGCTGTAAAACGCTCTCAGTGCATCACCTTGCCAAGAGGCAGGTCATCATGTTCCACAGCTGATGAAACTTCCACAAAGGAAGCCACACATAGAAGGTGTTACAGTAGTTGAATTTCAAGGTTACAATTGAGAAGGGAGTACAAAAAACAAAAAGAATAGCAAAAAAGAGTTGCCATTGCTAGTTACTTCCAAAAAAGCAAGTGACAAAATTAGCTTCGCTATGCAAATATATTTTGTTTGGCAGTCAAGGAGGAAAAAGAAAGAATGGTAGCGATGATGATATCAGAACTGGGATCTGTGTCAGTCTATACATTCTGGGGGCTTTTCTGATTCACAAGGAAGAAAGGAGGTGGGGCATGCAGATGTAACATTTGACCCCACTTCAGCTGATCCAATCTTCTGTTGTCCCCAGCAGCTGCTAGCAGCACATACAGCAATTTACTTCTGCTGCTAAACATAATGATTGGAATTTGCATTGACTCAAACTGGCACTGGGGACCCTGTTCCTTATCAAAGAAACTGCCAATATATTCTGAGTTGAAGGGACTTAAGAAGGAGGAGGAGGAAGAGGAGGAGAAGGAAGGAAGGAAGGCAGGAAGGAATCTGTGGAGATAAAGACTCCATGGCATAAACCAGCCTAGGACTACCTGTCCATGGTGGCAGAGGCAATTTGGAAGTTGTAGTCTGGGGATTTAAACCTCTGGGCCCTACTAGCACACACCAGGATCATCAACTGATGGAAGCTGCTCGAGTCACAAGACTCAGGGAGAGGGAGATCTCCCATCCCAGGCAGCCTCTGTATGCCCTCCAGCTTCCTCCACATCTCAGCCCTCTACTACAGATATTCAGAATGCTCAGGACTGTATAGGAAGGAGAATCACTCTCCTCTGCTTCTATTAATGAAGCTGCTTGTTTGTCCTATTCAAAGCCTACCAGTTTTTCATACAACTGAACACAGCACCAGCACGTTACCCAAATTCCAGGCACAAGGCATCCTAGCCTCTGTTACCTTGATTCTTCTCTCCCACAAAGCAATGGACTTCTCTCTCTAACTCAGTGGTTCTCAACCTTCCTAATGCCGCGACCCTTTAATACAGTTCCTCATACTGTGGTGGCCCCCAACCATAAAATTATTTATTATTTACAATGCCTCCCCCTGGCAAAGGCCACCTCGCCGGCCAGGAACGGGAGGGGGCAGGGAGGGAAAGAGGAGCTGCGTGTCTCCCCCGGGGAAAAACTCGAGAACCCCCCCCAGGTTCTGCTTCTGCTTCACTCTCATTTCTGCTGGGGGGGCAGTGTGGGAAAAGTTTCCAGAGTGTCAACTGTGGCCAGGGGGGAGGAATCCCAGCACCTTTGTCTTTTGCACTGGGCGCAGCTCGCCCCCCGGAAAAGCGTCGTCTTGCGGCTCCCCGGCCCTTCCGCAGCGCCCCCCTCCATGGCGAGTGGGGCAGGGGCCATGGCGAGGAGGGAACCTGCCCTCTGTGCTGCCGCTGTCCCCCCAAGCTGGCCTGTCAGATGGGAGGTTCTCCCGGTAGCGGAGAAGGGGAGCAATTTCAGTCCCTTCTGAACAGGGGGCAGGAGGACGCGAGTGCGTGGCTTGCGTTTGCGCACCACCACTCCTGCTGTGGCGATGCTGTGGCTGCACACGCTTCCGCCAAAGGGGGCAGGAGGACGCAAGCACGTGACTCGCGCTTGCGCACCACCACCAAGGAGAGAATGGAGCCTAAGACCATAGGAAATACGTATTTTCTGATGGTCTTAGGCGACCTCTGTGAAAGGGTCGTTTGACCCCCCCCCAAAGGGGTCGCAACCCACAGGTTGAGAACTGCTGCTCTAACTTGTCACACTGGCTGGGATTTCATCCATCTAGGGGGCTCAAGTGAGAAGAAGCTTAAGGTAAAAGTACATGTGAGGGTTCAGGTAGTCTGTCAAGTTAGAAACAGTTATTAGAGTAGATGAGTGGCAAACATCCAGACAACTTAAGCAAAGGGACTAGTTATCAGTGCCAAAGACAGCTAGAGAAGAGATAAGGGACTGGAATTTATCAGCTGAGTTGGTGTCACCTTTCACCATGTGGAAGCAAACAGGAAAGGCTTGACAGATTTCTCTTTATGAGATGAATAACACATCCATTAAAAAAAAGGCTAATCAAATTTTGAACAGCAGTATGATTTTAATGTTCACATTTGCCTTCTTTGGAGGTTTTCAAGAACACTTGGCCACTTCCCCAATGGGTTCAGTACACAGTGTTTATAATATTTAATGGCAAAAAGGTAGTAAATATCCAGAACTCCAAGACCTGATAAATATTAAGATAGATCAACAAGATTATAAAACACAGTTAGAAGTTTATTGGTGCAAGGAGCTAATCTTTAGCTATTCCAAAGAACAGTTTTTTTAAGTTCCTTATTTATGTTTTTCGTGAAGCATATGAATTTCTTATCATCACATTTACTTACTGCTTCAAATATAAATGATTTCTCACCCTTATGCAAATTCTATGCTTAGTATGCTCAGCACACTAAGTTATCAATCTTTGTGTCTCCCTTTGGTAGGTAGCACATTTCTGGCTTAAAATGTTACCAAAAATATTTAAAAAGTTGTCCTGCATGCACAGATCAGAAATGCATATTGCAAAATCATCCCATCCACCAATCCTAAACCGGTATGCTCAAGAATCAGGCTCATCAAAATTAATGAGAACATTAATGAGATGTCATTCTTTATTCCACTTTTCCACTTTCAATCAGTTGTGCAACCAGTACAGTCCATATGCTGCAATAAACGATGGACAATGCTTTCTGGCAAATTTTGACAACCGTATATAGAGTCACATTCTTTTGTCCTTGCATTTATATGCTTGCCTTTTAACAAAATTAACCAAACCTCAAGTTTATTGAAACTCTGGTCCAGGTTCTTTGTGTAGATGAAAGTGTTGTGCCAACTGGAAGATGTTGTGCTCACTCAACCATACAACCCTTTAATGTGAAAGCCAAGCAAGATATGTTTTAAAAAGTAATGTAATCAGATTTCTTTCCAGGGTTCAATGAAAGAACTGTAAATGTACATATTCATACATGCGTGCCCAGTCCCTAAAGAAAATGCAGACAGCAGTACCCCTGCCCCCATTTAAATCCAGAAAGAGCTGGTGTATATAACTTATGTTTTAATCAATAATGTTCAGTGCATGCATGTCTGTGCCAAAGGTGAGTGAGCTCTCTTGCTGAGCTAGCAACCCTTCTCCCTCCTCCTCCCCACCAACCCACAGGACTGAAGCTGCAAAGAGGCATTAAGAGTAAAACAAAAAGCAAGTTCAGAGTATATTTTTCAGATAGTTCCAAACCTAACCATCACAACCACATACCAGGAAGACAAACTCTGCCTGAAGCTCTTAAAAATCTTGCCCCTCCTCACTGTTTGATTCCATTGGCAGATCCTTCCTTGCTCTAGGTTGAAACCTTTATTTTTAAACCTTTGCACACATTTCAAACATCTGTGAGGACTCCTTCACGAGTTCACTCTAATTGCTGAGACTGTAGGTGTGCCAGTCTGCAGCTGAAAAAACAGGACAGAGATTTCTGCAGCAACATAAAGACTAAAATTTATTTTAGCTTAAGGTTGCATAGAATATAGCCTATTTCTCCACCAGGAGCATAATGAAAGTCAGCAGATGTGTAGATAAAAATTTGGATTTGTATGTTTTCCAAGACTAAATTTTTATGTGGCCAAAATGCACAGGAAAAGCATAAAACAACTGTTGGCATGTGTATACTCTATGCTGAGCACAAATCAAATCAGGATCCCAAGCGCATACATTAATAGCTAGCCAGATAGTATGTAACAGTTTGAGATAATCTAGGGTTTTAAGGTCCTACACAACTGTACAGATGCGTTTGCATGTCACAAAAAACCATAGTTAGGTCTATTTCTTAAGCTACGGATGGCAAACCAAATAAACCATCTCCTAGCTTGTTTCTAGTTTCCTTCTCAA
The DNA here is from genome assembly GCA_948474755.1 of Ctenosaura bakeri. NCBI lineage: Eukaryota > Metazoa > Chordata > Lepidosauria > Squamata > Iguanidae > Ctenosaura > Ctenosaura bakeri. Next base: position 181,518 of record CAOLHI010002325.1, read on the forward strand.
CCACCCCACTTTTTAAAAATGATTGATTGACTGATTGTCATTTCAAAGTGGGCAGTTGGGGAATCAAGCTGAAGACAAGCCATCACTCCAATGTGGTTACAACAAAGTTTGATTTAAATCAACCAAAGTTCATGAGCAAACAACAAACCATGGCTTCAGATTGTAGCTGATGACTGATTAACAAACCATGGCCTAGTAGAAGTAGATTCACTGGTCACAACAAAGAAACTGGTTACAAACCACACCATGGCTTATCCTTGTGTTTGTGTAGTCATGACATGTTTTGACTTGACAGTGGATCACTCAAAGCTTATGTATGGCGCGGCTAGGAAACAGATACGAAAACTCAAATCTTAAGGACCAATACTAACAGCTAGCCAGCTCAGGAGGAAAGAAAGAACCATTTGATTGCTTATCAAATATTCTGCCTACACTCTAATGCTACAGCAGGGGAAAAAAGCATGTATGCTTAACCTAGAGTTTAGCTCAAAAGTATTCTGTCACTCTGGAGCCCTGATGGAGCAGTCGAGAATGAAAAGCACTGCTACCAGAACAGCTGTTTCAAAATTGCAGGAAAAAAAATACTAAGGGTTCATTGGATACAATAAATGGTCAAACCAGTCACCCATCATAAAACCCTACAGAGTAAACCAACTTTCATTCCTGATGGTATGAAAGAATTTTTGACCCAGAGAGCAGAAAACACTAATGGAATATTAAGAGATAAGAGGCTAATCCAAAAGGACAACAGAGCATCCTGATCCTATTCTGAATTTTTAAAAACCTACACATAAAGCTCTAGTGGAAGAAAAGCTTTTCCCCAAATGATTGGTTCTCTGTGCCTTAAAGATTATATGATAGAAAAAAAATCGGTATTTTCTGCCATGAATCTGCCTTGCACATCATCACAGAGCTGTGTTCATCAGCCACCCTGTAAGTACATGATTCACAGAATGACACTTTGCTTCTAGATTTCTTTCTAGTCTTTACAACAACAATGCATAATTCCTTCTGTCAATATATTCTTCATGCATGCAAGCAAATATACTGCAAGGAAAGGGCTAAGTCCTAAGTTCCACTCGAACAAGAAAGACAGATAAACCTGTATCAATTTGAATTCCAGTTATTATTTACATAGCAGGAGATGGACTCCACATGGCCAACATATCTCAGTCAACTGAATTTTGCAGAAACCCCTTCTGATTGCTTCTGGCTGTTGTTGCTCTTTATTTTCTGAACGGGAGGTATTTGTTTATTTTATAATATTGTTTATTGTTTTATAATAAACAAATACTCTGTAACCAGCAGAGTTCCTTTTCACTCATCATTTACATATGTATTTATTTGATTCATATTGCATCTTTCTTCCAACATGGGTCTCAAAGTGGCTTACAATAAACAAAACTGTTAAAACAGAATTGCTAAAATGACACATGATATGAAAGTGTAAAAAGCATTAACTAATCAGTCCAATTAAAACATTAATTTAAAACTAAAACACACTAACTATATATTTAATTTTAAAAAGCACACCCGCTGCACATCCTTCTGCCCCAATCAGGTAAAGCCTGAAGGATTGTTTGAATAAGAAGGTCTTTGTTTGCCAATGACAAGAGAGCAGAGAGAGGAGACAACTCAGCCTACCTTGGTAGCGTGTTTTATTAACTAGAAGCAGCAACTGGAAAGGCTCTCTCCTGTGTTGTGGGACAGAAAGAAAGCCCCCTCCTGCAGATTGTATGACTCAGGCAGTCTCACACGGGGCCTGCAAATTGTATGCAGGGACCCTATTACTCTCTAAATAAACAAAGGACTGAAATCACAACTTTCCAGTAAATCTAGAAGATATTGGTAGGAAAGTGGCTCATTCAAGTTAGACCATCAGTCCATTTAACTCCCCTCACAACACATCATATATACAAAAAAAGTGCAGCCCTCAAGCACTCAGTCAATCTGAAAAAAGGGTCCTCAGTGCCACAGCAGTAGTCCACCCTGATTTAGTCTATACTGATTGATGGTGATTCTTCACAGTTTCAGACAGGCTATTTATAGTTCCCGAGGATGACCTGTAGCCTTTTGCATGCAAAGCACTTGCTGGACCAACTTGCTACACACCCTGGCACAGAAGTTAGAACTTACACAGGGTGCTGATAGAAAGTGATCAGACAAAGAGGCACTTCATGGCTGAATTGGAAGCTGAACTTGGATCACCCAAGCTCCAATATAAATGCATACTTTTTTTGGTATGTTTGTAGGGATGTAAATAGTGAGGTTGGGGAAAGTCTGCACCGTTTTAATAGGCCCGTGCGGAAAGGTCCAATGTAGTTGTCATTGCCTATTAAAGATGTGAAAAATGCCATGATAAATGCATTAACTCTAAATACAATAGTTACTCCCAACTAGAACAGACCAAACAAATAGATTGAATTTATTTAAGTGTTGCATTTTACACACTTCCATTGATACGATGGGCCTACTCTAGTTGGCAGCTAGTAATTGGATTTAGGTTATAGTCTTCACAGCGCCACAAGTGGATGGAACAATCAGTTATGCTCTTACTACATATATATGACCCACCTGTACAATTTCCTTCAATCTTTGTCTAAGACTCTTAAAATATGTTGCATACTTTAAGGATTTTCTCAACAACATTGTACAGTCCTCCCTCCACATCTACATGCTTGACCTTCTCAAATTTGATTATTCATGAGGTGCACATGTGCTTCCTCCCCCCATTCTCCTTCTCCCATTCCCTTGCCTTTTGCCCAAGTGTGTATGCCTTCTTTCTCTGTACCTGAGTAAAAGGAAAAGAAATGGGAGGGGAAGCACTGTGCACAGAGGAGGAGAACCACATGCTGCAGCAAAAGGCAAGAGAATGGGAGGAGGAGCTCTGGAAGGGAATGGGAGGGGGAGCATGGGGGGAGTTAATTGCAGGTTTCCACCCTGAACCCTAATAAAAGTGGAAGAGCCACTGTACACAAAATAACTCAGACTCACTATCTTTTTCTCATTTGATACAGAGACCTTTTCCTGTATTTAACCCCCTACTAGACATACTAAATTTGTCTGCCAGCTAATGATTTTCTAAAACTGAGTAGCCTGCTTTATCTCTTTAACAAATCTATTGCAAATAAAACAAAAGAGCAAAGAAGTAAAACTGCTAGTTAAGAATCTCGTATAAGGTCATCAGACAAAACTAAAGACTAGATTCAGCTTCTAGATAGCTGAAGACAAGATTCAGGTATCTATACTTAAAATGAATGTGTGTACACACGTGTCCATGAATAAACATGCATTTAATATAATCCAAGGAATAACCAGATTCATTAGTACAACGAAGCCACAGTATTGTAGTGGTCTGAGAGTTGGACTAGGACTTTGACCAGAGTTTGAATCACTCACTTAGCCATAAAGATCTACTGGGTGACCTTCGACCAAATCATACTCTCTCAGCCTCATAGGACCTGGCATACCACCCCCAAATAAATCATTCCAAGAAAATCCTAGGACAAGTTTGCCATAACTTGAGAGTTAATTTGAAGGGACTTAGTAACAAAAAATAAACACCTGTGACTGATTACCATCAAACCAGAAGAGCATTTTGAACAAGACTGTGGTGTGTATGTGTGTGTACTGACCAGCAGAGGCAGAATCCTTTTAGCCCCTTGCACATTAGTAGCACTTTTAACAGACAAGTGACATCAATATATATTGCTAAGCAACATGGTTATATTTATATATATATACACACACACACACATACACACACACACAGTTTCAGAGGAAAGTAGCTATGAATGAAAGCAATTTTTAAAAAGAGAATCTATCTCCACCTCCAAGGATGAGTGAGGATCTGACAAAGAAGTAAACCACCACATATTTACACCCACACAGAGCAAATCTAAGAGAGATAATAACATACGAAAAGAAAACACAACCATAAAATATAAACAAGAGAAGTCAAAAGAGACAATTCAATGAGAAACTGAAATGGGGGCAGGGAGTATGGAGCAGGAAGATCACTATTGTACATATTCCAAGAAATCAGAACCTAAAATATTGAGTTACAGCAAAATTAAGGGCACGATCATACCCTCTCCCTGGATGCTGTTGGCTAGAGAGATTTAGGGCTGAATACTGTCAGCCTGCAGGAGCACATCCAGGGAGGCCTCTAGTGTAGACAAGGTCCTCACTGTGCATATCAGCACTGCAATGGTGGGCATAAGGAGGAGCAAAGTTCAGAAAAGTTACTCGTTTGGACCACAGTCCCCACAATCCTCAGGTTGCCATGCCAATATTCTGGGTTCCTACTCATTTTACTAGGACAAAAGTGACCTATTAATTTCAAGGTGATCTAAGTTCAATTATCTGAGACAGAGGTCCTTTCTGCAGGAGGCCTGAGTCCTGGCATGGGGATGGGAGAAGAGCAGGACCACAACACTTCTGCATGACATCATTGTGGTCCCATCCTTCTCCCGTTGACAGCCAGGGTGATCCCGCTGACAGCCAGGGTGATCATTGATGGAATTTCCCCATCAATGACCTCCAATCATGCAACCATCCTGCACTTACCTGGCCTACAGAAGCACCAGAAGCATGATGGAGGCGCTTCCTGTCCCAGCACAGCCTTGGAAAGTGCCCGGTTGCGTTGCAGAAGGAAGAGGCATGTCCATTGCGCTTCTTTCGGCCCGGAGCCAGCCACTGTGGAGGAGAGTGTTTGTGTCTGTACTCTCATCCTGGCCAACTTGCTGCTGGATGACTCTGGGGTAATGCCAGAGACAGGTAAGCTATGTAAAGGGCCAGCATCTAACCACTCATGTACAATGAAAACTATGCCCTGCTGTAGGTCTTCCCCAAGAAGTGGCTGGAAACTGGCCCCATCTATGAGAAACTTGATTCCAACTGGTACCTTAACAACCCAACTCCCATCTTTCCCATTCTACAACCAGTATAATGGAAACATATGTCCCTGGTGCATCCAAAGAGAATACAGCGACAAGAAATCAGGCTTGGCATATTCCAGTCAAACAGAAGAAATCCAAAATTCATGCTCTAATGGCACATACATGCATTTTAAAAAACCACACAATAACCTCATTCACTTCTCAGATACCACAGTAATGCCGTAGGAAAGAAACATTTTTGCTACAAATGGTAGCACACAAAGCTGTCTACAACTTGTAATAATTGTATGGTCTGTCAAAATGGGTTTTCAGTTTGGGAGTATTTGTCAAAAGCCTGTTCACAAAGGAGTCTGTTGAACACTGCACGGAAGTTTTAGAAAATCACAACAAGCAGGAGCAGTAAATCAGTTCAATAATTAAGATTCAAGAAAGTATCCTAAGCTGCACCTCTGTTTACATAAGGGAAGGGACTTCTGCCAACTCTCCCTCTATCCACAATCCCCACCAAATCCGACACCATTACCAAGCATTTCCCAAAGAACTGGAACAGATCTTCAGGAGTTCAGGGGGCTGCAGGGGGAAAAGCAAAGTGGGAAAGCCCCATTACATAAATTTAACTCCATTCCCTGCACAGAAGGAAAATTAAGATTCAAGTCAGCATGACTACATGCAGCTTCTCAGCAGTGAATATCAACATAAAATTTTGGCAACCAGGCTTATTCAGAAGCTCTCCAGAATGGACTTTTTAAAAGAAAGGGTGAAGGATCTTCAGAGCCAGGCTTCTCTGAAATTATTTCATGGATAAGCCTGAAAACATCTCAGAAACACAAAGGTTACTCTACTGAACCTAGCAACATTAGATGTAAGAGCAAGCACATTCGACAGATAAAATGACATGTAATTTTAATTTAAGAGAAAAAAATCAGTTCTCAGAGGAAAAAAACCAGCATTTTACACAAAGCTGAGAGAACACAGTCCAATAAAAAAAATATTAAGCATTCTTAACAGATTAATAAAAAATATATAAAGTGAAGCAGTGGGGAGGAAACAATGAAGGTCACAAACAAAGATTCACCCACAGTAAAAATGAAAGGGCAAGCAATCTCTTTTCAAGAGTCCCTGAAACTGAATCTATCTGTGGGTTTAAAAAACAAACTGCAAATTCTATATATTGTATGATGAAACACTTAAAATGAAGTCACCAGGCAAGAACAGAAAGTTTCCAGCAAACATTTATGAGGGAGTAGGAAGAGAGATATGTTAACAGACACCACAAGTATTTATTTGGAGGATGTCAGGCATACAACTTGAAGGAACATACACATGCTCTGGGGATATCAGGGCAGAACTGAACAAGAAAGACTGAATAATAGAAAAGAAGAATGGATTCCTGAAAGTGAGAACTTACTAAATAACAGAAGGGAGGGCTTGTTTTTTTTACAATTTACAGAAACTTAGAATAAACAATTTATACATTTTTATATTTAATCTTGGGTAAATCCAGTGAATGGCTGAAAACTCAGAGGTACATTTCACTGACTGTGGTATATTTCCAAACAGTGAACAAATGTGTGTCTATTTTGAAACAGTAATGAAATTCACTTGTGAACAATGCAGTTCCCTATAACAAAACCCTGAATGAGGGTATTAACATCAGTCAACACAGTCATTCCTAAAACGACGCAGCTATATACTTTTTTTAATAGCAGCAAATATGATAGATCACAGTTGTTCAGAGCACAGCAGATCCTGCAAAGGTCACAGCATTCTGCAATCCTTTCAGCTGAGATTATGGCCAAGCCATGCCTCTGTTTCACTCAACGAACTTGTACCTATACTTTCAGAGCCTGGGAATGGTGACTTTTCTTGAAGCACTACCCTCAGATGCAAACAATGTGAAGAATTCCCATAAACCAGAGAAAGATTCTAGGATTTGTTGCTGGCTTCATTCTCTGGTTTATTGGGATGAAATAACTCCAGAAAGGAAGCTGTTCACTAGCAGAGCACACAATAAACTAGCCATGCAGCAAACAAAGACCTATGTTTTGCTTAACCACTCTTGCTGCAAGTGGAGCTCATTGAGGAGATCCCATCTCTTTCTATGAGCAGTGAGTGGATGTCAGAGTCGCTGCTCATCGTGTTATGCAAATATAGCCATCCTCTGGCTACACAGTCATAAGCATCTTTCTAGCCTGGCATTAGTAAACAGGGCAGAGAGGAGCTTAATAGGAATCCTACAGGTTTCCAGTGCAACTACTAGTGCCTTATTTGTTCCTGATGTATCAGCAGAAGCAAAATACATTATGAGAAATAACCACAGTTTACCTGATTTATACATATCAGAGAACTATCAGTGGATAGTTATATCCTAAATTACAACAGTTTTACAATGAAAACTTTACTTTGAAAAATAACTTTTTTTATATGAAATTTCTTTATTGGTTTCCAAAGTAATCAAAGAGACTCACATCTCCCCCCCAAAAAAAGAAAAAAAAAGAGACTCACATCAACAAATAAATGCAATAAATGCAATAGTAGAATACAGACAAAAACCATCTAAGCTTATGGAAAAGAAAAACAAAGGGCAATGACAATAAACCATGTTCCTATCTACATAAAAGAAAATGCTTCTCAGCCTTTTGGCTATGATCAAGTGTGAAAAATCACTTTTGATTTTACTATGTAATTTATTTTCTCATACAATTCACAATGCAGGATAACATATTAATATTTCTTCTTATGTGTCATGACTACACATATTATTCATGCACACAAAAGAACCAACTGTAACACAAAAATGTGCCCCTCTCAAAAATAATTTTTGAATGTAATAATGTTCGAATGTAACACAGGTGCAAATCTATTCCACTAAATGTGAGCTAATATAGAAGTAGATAATCCAAAAGCCATTTCAAGTATTCAAAAGGCAAAGTTTTATTTTTGCTTTTTAGGTGAGATTGCCAATTGTCATTCTCTGGGCAAAGCAAGGGAGCTCCCACACAGAACAAATGGTTTTAAACATTGATTTAAGATTATAGACACTGACATTCCAGCACTGCATCAAGAATTATTAATCCAGCCTTAGTGAGTGAGTTATGTAGTGCACTTAGTACACCTTACAGACAGAAAGCTAGAGCTCAGAAGGGGATCCAGATTTTCAAAAGGAGGGTCACAGTAACAATTATGGTTTGTTTAGCCATACACGTGGTATGCTGCCGACAGAAAAATTCAACTGGCATCATATATTCTAACAGCAAATTCTAACAGCTGGTACTTAAGCAGTCAAAACACTACCACCTCCAGACAAGAGGAAATTTTCAGCAGTCTTAGAGGACCCTCAAGATTTATATGAAACTATTCTGGGCATGGAGGGGATAACAGAGAAAACACACACACACACTCAAGCACAACCCCCAAAACAGTCAATAAGAACGGAACACACACTCAGTGGCTAAAGAATGCTGAATGAATGTTGGCGAGAAGAGAAATGGTATGGAGTACCCTGAAAGAAGGCATGGTTGGTTGGCTGAAACCCTGGACAAGAGCACTGGAATAGTTGTTCTCTGTGCTGAAACATTTTGCTGAAGGTCCTTTTTCTTTTTAAGTGCTCATTTCAAAGAACAGAGCAATCAGAGCTCCTTGCAATGTGACTCTTTAAGCAGACATTCTTAATAGTGATGTTAGTATATCAGATATACTTAAATATGAACAAACCAACACCAGTTTCTTCTATCCTGAAAAACAAACTTAAGAACATGGTGAGCCCAGCATAGAGCAAACAGAGTAGAATCATTCAGGAATCCTACTGAGAGAGTGCTGATTTGCAGGACACACTTTTTCCTGGCAAGTAATTTAACATTTATGTTTACACAGGTGTGTGCATACCCAAGAATAAGTCAACTAGGTGATCATGCATATGACCATGGACATTTCTGCTGCTAAAGATTATAGCAGCTGAAAATGTTTTTTAAAGTGCCAGCAAAATTACAGAACATAGGCCGACAATATCCAATTCATACACTTCATTTGCCTGTTCAAAACTCTATATAGGGTGAATTGGCTCTGCTAACACCAATGGCGACAACACATGTGCATGCGGGTGCACACATGCACTGCAATCTTCCCTTAGCAAAGTTTATTACTAAATTGCATACCACATATACACAATTAATATTAATGCAAAATAGCAGGTTCAAGCTACAGCAACCAGGAATATTAAAGACTAGAAAAAACTGCCTCAACAGAAGAAAGCAAATACTGTACATTTCACAGAACTAGGCTGCTGATCCAGATACATTTACTTCTAACTGACTAGAGTCTTTGGCTAAGATCCTAAGCAAGGTTAGGCTGCTTTTAGCCCCACTGAAATCAATGACATTTAAACAGCATCATCACAAGCTTCCAACCCAAGACAGGTTCAGATTTTTATGAGCCACTGCAAAACAAACTTAAGGTGGCCCCTTTCCACCTTGCTCACACAGGAAACATCTGTGAGTTTTGGATATGGCAGGGATCATTCTATGCACTGACTATTGAGTTTTATTGCAACTGAAAACAAAGTCTATTATGAGTTCAATTAACTAAACTGTGCAGGGATTACTTCCAGCCAAATCATGTTCAGAGTGGTGGCTTGGTTAATTACAAACAGTTGTTTATTGTTGATCTGACTTATGGTGACAATAAGGTGAACCTATAATGGAAATACCAGGCAAGATACCAGAGAGATATAAAGGGTCTGCTGCTAAGACAGAAAAGATAGTGCAGTGCCTATGATGATTGAATGATATAGTTGTGATGATTTGCTGGCACACTGAAACTACTTAACATTTGGCCAGATTGCTCAAAGACATATGAAGCAGAGGGCCTCCTTAGCAGTCTAGAAAAGTGCCCGGCTCTGTAATTTCCAGAGGATTTTGTGGATTCCTATAGAGCTTCCTCCCATGTGTTCAGAAGAGCAGCACCATTTGGCGTAAAGCAGATATTTCTTCACCATCACCAAGACGAGCTTCCTTTTCTTCTAGGCTTCTAACTTGGTGTTGTGGTGGACTTCAATCCCAGCATTTCTCACTATTGGCTATCCCGACTAAGGTTTGTGAGAGAGCAGTCCAATAACACATGGAAGACCACAGGATTCCCACCGCTGTCCTACAGTCTATACCCTGAAGAGCATACCTAGTTTAGATAATTGACAAACACAATCATCCTTCAAGGAATGATGTATATTCTGTTCATCCATGTTACTTACATTCACAGTTGTTTTATTCTTTCTCCCTTCCCCTGACATACACAGTCCATTGGGCCAATAGCAAGTTGCATTACAACCATCCTGAATTACACTAGAAACTTATACTAGAAAAAAATTAATATGCTTAGAGGCAATGCTTGGAAAAGTCCTTTTTTTTTTTTTTGGACTACAACTCCCCAAATTTCTTAGCCAGCATGCTAAGAAATGCTGCTATTCTGTACAAGTATTATTTTAACCTTTGAACAACGACGTGTTATGTTGGTCCTCTTTGTCAATACTTCCAAATTCCTTTTAAGAGGTTCATTATTTACAGATCACAAATATTCAAGCATTAAGTAGAAGTTTTTACCACTGCCCTTTAAAACTTGTTATCTTTGTTGTATAGCTGTACTATGCTCCTTCAGTTTCTTGCTTAAAATCACTGCTAGAGAATAATTTACAGAAACACCTGTTTCACACACACACATCTGAAAGAAGCTCGGAATGAATACAATGCTCACCACTGGCCAGGATCCAAAGAACTTGTCCAACTAGTTTTGTGCATCCAAATGGAGGCTTAGTACCTTTCTTGAACAGAAGCATCCCCTCATCATTGCAAAAGGTTTTGAAAAAGAAGGGAGCTGAAAAGCAATTTATGATATGGCACCATGGTCTACTCTTCAAAGGAAGCAAGTCTGAAATCCCACTAGATGAGCATGGACTCTTGGACTAGGATAAACCAGCTCTGCCAAATGCTTTTCATATCATTTTCTTCCACTGTTAAGAAACATCTCATACATTTACATGGCTGCAAATCCAGCACAGATTTAACATGAAACTGCACTGATCCCAATCAGGCAGCTCAGAGCAGTGCACCAGCAGAATGCAAATTTTCAATCTGCACTTGAAAAGAAAAGCAGGCAAATGATGAAACATCTCTCAGTTGGTCCAGATATGTCTAGATATTGCTTGAATTCCTTGAAGACTTGTGATTTTGCATAGTCCAGCCACTGTAAGGTGAGGTTATGAATGCACACATTTTTGCAATTTTTTTAGGGCCTCCACTGGGTAGTGGGTCCCATGCTGATAGTGCAGTACATTTGTTGGACCTTAGAGAAAGAAACGTTCCTGGGGAGATAAGAGCTGTCAATCTAATAGTGTTTGTCACCCACTTCTCCCTCACTTCCCAGCTGCAGGGTGAAGGAAGAGGTAGGTGGCTTAGTTGGGTCATTGCCTCTGAGAATATGGCCTGCCTTATCACAGCCGTTAAGCCTGCCTAGTGCTGCCCTCCGCCCTCCAGCTTGGCTCTGGGCCTGGAGAAGGGGCCTCTCTGCCAGGGGGCAATGGCCAGCTCTAATCCACTAAGTATAAAACCTGTCCTCCAATGGGGTGGCTTGCACACGGGCACAAAGTAGACCTTGTTTGGGGAAGTGATCACTGTACTTCAGTCTTGTACCAAAGAAGCAGATCACAATTTTTCCATTCATAGTTGTTACGGCCAGTTCATTACCTGCTGGCCATCCTCCCAGCGATACACCACTCCATGCTTAGCTATTCTGGTCCTTGAATGACAGAACTCTGCCTGCTCTCTTCTGGGTTGTGCACAAAACCTTGCCAGCATCATAGACCCTTACTTCAAGAACTCAGGGTGATTGTGGCCCATGTCATGAGAAAGTGAGAGAGTAGAACTGTATCAGAATTATTTTATTCCTAGAAGTAACAAGCACATCATTAATGTAGATCTCTTATACTACTCCAGTTCGTGGCATCTTCCATAGTTTCCACTCATTTGTGATTCTGAATCTGTCTGCATACTTTGCTTTGCTAATATAGCAACGGTTATGGAGGGAGGAATTCTTTTTTTTTTTTAAAATTTAAAAATTTACACTTTTTACATATATATTTCCTCCCAATATATTCCATTTTTTTATTATATAAAAACATATATTTCATTATCTCTATATTAATATTCTATATAAATACTATTAATACTTATTATGCTTAGTTATACAATCCTCCATTTTATCTATAATTCATGTTTTCACCCCTGAAGGATCTTCTATTTATTAGTCCTCTAATGTTTAATTTTGATCCTTCTTAGCTTTCCGTCATCTTTCACTTCCTACTTTCTTTTACTTGGGTTATTCTTTCTCTCTTATATCTGTTACCTCTATACTCTAATAATATTGTTGACTGGCCTCTAACAAAACATCTCTTAGCTTATATGTCATTTCCAGCTTCTCCTCTATCATATCTTAATTAATTTATTCTTCTTGGCAAATCTTTTCCCAATTATTCTCTCTATATATATCTTAACTTCCATCATTTCATTGTCTTTTTCTCCCCTTCTTCCTCCTTTCATTGCTCGTGATAGGATTTCTAAAGAGACATACTCTTGTACTTTCATTAGCCATTCTTCCAATTTCGGTATTATATTTCTTTTCCAGTATTTAGCATATACTATTCTGGCTGCTGTGACCATATAAGAGGGAGGAATTCTAAGTGGCCAGGGACAGTGGCAGGGGAGCCACCGGTTACTGTGGACGTCCTCTTCCCCAGTAGTCCTGCAGGGAGAGAAGAAAGTCCACTCTCTGAGGCTTCCTCATTGTGGCAGCAGAAAGCTCTATCACCAACACTGCTCTGATCACAGTAGAGCAGGAGGGGAAGAGCTGTATCATGTACCTGGTAGACCTACCAACTTGGATCCTTAAGCCTCAGAAAGGAGAAAAAATGTACACCACTCCTAAAGCTGGCACACTTCTTTTTCTTCCCACTTAAGTGAATTGGAGAAGATTTTAAAATGAATAATCATCAGGAGGGGATAAGTCAAGAAAATGGTGGGAGGACCAGCCCTTCCCTTCCTTCCTTCTCTTCCTGTTCAGTGTTAGTCCTGCAGACCTTAGGGAGCAGTGCCTTCTCTATTATGGAATGCACTCTCCACAAAAGATTGTTCTGTTAAGGCAGGGATACGCAACCAGGTGTCTTTCACATGTTTGGATGCTGCATCCCATAAGCCACATCCAGCATGGCCAATAGTAAGGAAATATAGAAATTCTACTCCAGTATATCTGAAGACTATCAGGCAACTTAAGACCTAAATACCCTAAAGGCACCAGATCCTTTGTGATCTTGTAAACTAAGCAGGTTGACCCCTGGTTAATACTTCAGTGGGAGACTACCAAAGAATACTGGGTATATTTCAGAGGAAGGAACTGGCAAAACCATCTCTGAGTATTTCTTACCTAAGAAAACCCTGTAAAATTCATAGGGTCACCATAAGTCAATAGGCAACTTAAAAATACAAACACACACACATACATACATACTGTTGCTTAAAATCCTCTTCAAGGTTCAGCCAAGTCAGCTATTCTATGTAGAGTCAGAACAAAAGTATCAGGTTACTTCATGTAACAACAGTAAACCCTTAGCCAGATATATATGAAGCCAACTTTTTCAGTGAAGTATAAACTCCCTAAAGATAGGGAAAATGGCAAGAATAAACATTAAGACCTCGTGCTGTCAACTGAACAGCTTAAAAAACTGTCACTTTAAAGAAATGACTTGGCTTAAGAACTACTGATCTCAGCATGTAATTCCTCATTTTTGAACAAGCACAAATGAAATGAGCGACAGCTTCATATGCTGGTAGATGGCCAACAGTACAGTGGCTTTATGCCAAGTTCCTCTTGGCTATTTTAGCAGGTTCAACTCAAACATCACACCTCAGTTTGCTAGAACCACAGCTTAAAACCCAATCCATGGTTTGAACTTGAAAACACAAGGAAATTACATTTTGGTACTGTTTGGCAACTTCAGATTTCCATCTGCTCAGCATCCCCATTTTCATTGTTGTAGGTCTTTGTGAAGTACAGTTATGGCTTGAACAACTTAGTAATCATGGCAAACCAATTGGCATAAACTCACCTCACATCACGGCTTCCGATTCTGCATTTATGATAACCACACTTTATCAATTTGGGACATCATTCCAAAAAGCCATTAGAGATAACCAGTATTTCTACTTCCTGAACATTCATGGCTCAGCTTAGTCCCTAAAGTGACTTAATATGACCAATTGCCAAAGATGTGCTTTACTTTTCAGTAGCAGGCTTATCTTTCCAAAGTGAATGCATTACAAATGGCAATGTGTTTATTAGTAGAAAAGTTTGTAGGGATTGCTAAAGCATAATAATTTTACTTAGACTGGACTGACTCCAATATCAACAGGATCTCCTAAGATATATATTGGATACATTACAAGAAACACACATCTGTGTATTCAGAAGATAAAATGTGGAACAACTAAATAGTCTGATGCCTGAGTAGTTATCTCTTGTTCTCTAGAGACCAATATACCTGGAGGAAGTCTTGAGAAGATATCTCAATTTAAAGAGATTGTGTTACATTCAGTATATCATGGTCAAGTTCTAAAAATGCCTCATACAATAAATCCTTTTCTTAAAAAAAAAAACAAAAAACTCTACACAATCTCTATCTTACTTACAACTTACAGGCTGAGGATCAGGGTTTCTAAAAGTTGTTCCAGACTTACATTTTTCACTACCAAAGAATGTCGACTGTTTATAAAGGTTTTCATTTTTGTTCACTCCCAGTTTTCAGCCAATTAAATGAAATCAATCACTAATGTTTTGCAATTTGCAGAAGGCGCTCTGACATTCCTGAAAGAGTGCTTCTCTCCTAAGTGTGTTATGGCAAAAATGTAGCAAATGAAAGCTACAATCCCTTATTTACAAATAAAGATCACACAAGGTATTGCTATTGCAGTAGCATTGGAGGACCCAAATGGTTTCAGGAATAAACAAGCTCAAGAACCATCTGTACCAGCAGGCACAAACTCAGCCTTAAATTATAGGTTGGCACTTCCATATTCATTTTCATCTTTCATCTTCAACTGTTTCTTGCTCTTATTTTTACTTGAAAAATCAAGTGACTATGTTCTTCATGAAAATAATTTTACAGCTTTGGATAAACACTGAAGGATAACTAATCTTTTAGGCAGTTCTATCAGTTTCAGCTTAATAAAAACAGAAAGGACACACATAATTATTCTTTATGCACTTCTTAGCTACAGTTCTACCCTCCCTTTCCTCCAACAAATCTCTTGTCCTCTTCCACATTGTATTCTTACAACAACTCTGTGATGTAGGTCAGGTTGAAAGGGAAAGGGAGCGTGTCTAGCCTGTGAGATTCATGGTTGAGTGACTAGACCTTGGATCTCCAATGTCCCAGTTTAACCCTTTCAGTCAGTGCATCACATTGGCTGTCATCTGTGTAATTAGGCCAATGCCCTGTCCTTCAAGTAGCCCAAGCCTGACTTCTGTTATCAATATCAGAAGTTAATCGGGGGCAAATTTTAATCACCTAATGAAACAGTACTTGAATAATCACACTGATTAGAATCGATCCAAGCTTGCAGCCCTAATTAAATATAACCCACTATGGGTGTAGTTAAGTAAAACGTTAAATAACACTGTGAGATTTTAGCAACATTCTCCTCCCCTCAAAAAAAAGGGGGGAGGTAAAATGGTAGACCATTGCCTAAATCAAATTTCTACAGCCAAAAAGACTAGACCCATTGAGTCAACAGATCTACAAACATGTTGACTTGTTTGTAGATCTGTAGATCATGTTTGTTCAATGGGACTACTCTAGAAGTAATTAAGAATAGAAACTGGGTTTAAACTCAAGCTGCTGCTCTGCAGGGGAGCCTAGAGCACTAATTAGCAACTGCACTAGTTGGCAGGGCAATTCAACAGACAGTACAGGAAAAAAGAATTCAACTGAAAGCAGTCTCATATACAAAGTGTGTTCTGCACAGAGATCCAAGCTGCAGCTCTGCAACAGTGCATTTGCTTTTCTTGCTAAATGTCCTAAATTCAATCCACAGCATCTCCAGTTAAAAATAGGTCAGATTTCAGGAGTTTGAAAGATCTTTGACTGATGGCCAGGAAAGTGGCAAGCTATCAAAGTGGAAAATACTCACATAGGCCATTTCCGCACTACACTCTTATAGCGCAATTATTCCACTTTCAACCTCCTATCCTGGGGTTCCATAGGAGGTTGAAAGTGGAATAATTGCGCTATAAGAGTGTAGTGCGGAAATGGCCATAGTTTCATATGGACTACATTCTGTTGCCACCCAAACCTGTTACTTGCAGGCACATTTTAATCAAAATATCCATTTTAGACCAGTCAGCCATCAGTTTGTTATTTAATTTTATTTCGATATACTTTTTCCCACTGGAGCTTAAGGCAAAAACAAAGTATAATTTATGGTTTATTAGACTAAACCAAGCTAAGCATCCACTTTTGGACAACTGACTGGTTAAAAGTTGCAAAATAATTGTAAAGTATTTAAAATATGTGTAGCTGCTATCCCATATCTGTGAGGGATACGCTCCCAGACTTACTGCGGATAGCAAAAAATACAGATAATTGCAAACACCTTTTTTTTCCCCCAATGAGATGGACAACATAGTTCTCAAGATGAGTTTGTAGCTTGGAGAGGAGGCTCTGAAACTTGATAGAACATGACAGAACTTTAGGATCTAAAACAAAGAAGGCTTTGTAGCCATTATTTGCAGTCCAAAGCCAGTACACAACTGAAAAAAACCACATAAAAAAACCAACAATGTGCAGTCCAAAAAGAGACAGGAAATAGATGTTTTCATATGCAGAAAGTCTACAGTAGTCTAATGCTAGCATCTCAGAGCCATAGTATTAAACTGGTATTGACCTTTTGACAACATGTCGGAAGGAGAATCATCATCATCAGTAGGTGATCCCAGATTATAATGTGAGGACAATGTTGATAGTTAGATTTCTATGTCAGGAGCAGATGATGTCTATGTTGATGGCTGGGGATCCTCTAAAGGTTTTCTTGCTGAAACCTATTGGAAGAACAATGTAATCAGAAGTCTCTTTCTTTTTAAATCATCAGAGTGTTGCTGTGGAGGTTATAATCTTTTGGTGATCATACATGTGACTTTAATGTTGTGTTTCATCCAAGGAATCACATTCTATAATTTTGTTCTTCAATGTCTGTATAATTTGAAACACTTTAGCAAATTTCTCTAATGCCCACATTGCGGTTTGTTTCTCTTTCTTCCTCTTCCTCTGAAGACGCCTGAAAAAGTTCCTCCAATTTCTCATTGCTTAACCTTTCTTCAGGGCCTCCAATAAGTACTCTCCCTCATCCAGCAGGTCAGCAAATCGTTCACCACCAAACGGCCTTACTATGTGAATGATCTGGCTAACTTCTCCATCGATCCTCAGAAGGACATGAAACTCATCCACAACATTACTCCACAAGTTTCTTCCAGCAGATAATTACAGTTTCTGTTTTTAATTCACCCATTGCACCTTTGATGAAGGTTATTGCATCAGCAGTAGTGAAGGATTTACAGCACTGCATTATGTCCACATTAGGGTCTGCATCAACTGCTGCTAGAATGCGATTAAACACTAGATGGGTTCACGTGTCCTTGGTAAAACAAATGATTCCCTGCTCTAGGCGCTGAACCAAGGAGGTTGTATTGGGAGGTAAGAAAACAACATCAACACTTTCATTTTGAGAGCAAACAAATTCAGGATGGACATTGCATTGTCCACTATTAATACAGCTTTACCTTCCAAACTTTTCTGCTGCAAGTATTTTTTCTACTTCTGGGATAAAGCACCAGTGAAACCATTCTGTAAACAAGATGGCTGTCACACACTTTCTTATTGTGCTGCCAAAACATGGGCAGATAAAGTTTGTTTTTGTTTTTCAGAGTGTGTGGGCTCTTCAATTTGTACACCACACCTAACTTCATCATATGTCCTGCAGAGCTGCCAAACAGGACCATAATTAATCTGTCCTTCCATGCTTTATGGGCTGGTGCCTTCTTTGCAGTTTTATGAATGTGGGTTCTAGTGGGTACTTTTTTTCCCAGAAGAGCACAATTTCATCACAAATGAACACCTGCTTTGGACAATAGCCCTTCTCTTCAATCCATTTCTTAAACTGATCTGGAAATGTGGTAGCAGCTGCTTCATTGGCAGACACAGCTTTGCCACTCAAATTTATATTTTTAAGCCCAAATTTGTTCCTAAATCTGTGTAACCATCGACTATTTGCAGTAAAGGGCTTGGAGGTGCTCATCTGAGGGGATGCCCTGCTGAAGTTTTCATATAGCCTCAATGCTTTCTTGCACAACACATTGATGTTAACGGGAATTCATTTTCTGTTCATGTCTTCCAGGTACAAATATAATGAATGCCTTCTTAAGCACTGTGAAGGTAACTTCTGCAGTTTGAGGTGCAACAGGAAAACTTCTTGATAAATACCATAGATTTTAGCAACCCCAGTGCACACTTTGTTTTATTAAGTCAAGAACTTTCACTTTCTCACTTAAACGAAGCACTTTATAGGTTCTATTTGGATTATCAGAATCACTGCAAACAACACAAGCACTCAAGAAGAAGCAAAATAGTATACTGTACTACAGTACTATACAGTTGGCCCTCCGCATTCACTAGGATTAGCACAGGACTGTTGCAAAAGTGGAAAAAACCAGAAATATCAAAATACTTGTGTGTGGGGGGGAAGAGGACTGAGGCATGGTGGGGAGACAAGGTAGCCAGGGTAAAAAAATCAGGTCAAGAAAAGAGAAAGAAAGAGAGTGGTTCAGCATGATGGCCCTATACTTCCTCTCTCTTGGCCATCTCTTTCCTCAGGTGCATAGGGGGCATTGGGAGAGGGTTTGTGAGGCTGAGAAACTGAGCTGTGAGCTGTCCTTAGCTAACAGCTGGAAAAGAAAGAACCAGAGTTGGATTTTTACAGGACTGCATGGTTTGATCGGAGCTGCTGAGAGAGCAGATTTCCCTAGAAATGAAGGATTTGGGGTAGAGGGCAGGGATCAGAGAAACTTACAAATCTGTGAAAATGAAATCTGCAAATGTGGAGGGCCGGCTATATAAGAACATGGACTTTAGTGGCAAAAGGAATTTTACAGAAGGACACTGTACTGTGATCAGATCACATAATTGAAACCCACTAAGCAACTGGGTAGCATTACAGCATGTGTGTACAAGTGAAGAAACATGTGACAGCACGGACAATGTGAGACAGCACAAGATAGCAAAACAGCATGAGTGAAAGGAGTGCCATTTGCTGGAATTCCCTTCCATTTTCCATGTAATTCTGTATGTATTTCCCTTTATTACTTCAACTTCTATTTAACTTCTGTTAAATTCAAAATACATATTTTTCGACTGCATTTGATCATGGCTAAGGGAAATTGTGTATACCCATCACGAAGACAAGGGGGGGACCTACTGTATTTGAACAACAAAACTCCACAAATGCACTAATTTCCAAGGTGAAATGTAATGTTTATTTTCCCTTCACCTTTTGTTCAAATAGTGGCTATGCTGGTAAGTGATTCTGGGAGATGCAGTTCTAAAAAGTAACTTATCAAAGCTCTGCTGAATAAGCACAAAGACAAGAAGGACCCTAGCCAGATGGAAATAAAGAACTGGATATACTAATTGGGCTCAATGCCAACAATAAGATTAGTAGGAAAGGACAAGGGTGGCCGAGAGAACTACAAAGACCACTTCCAAACAAAGCATACACTCCCTTTTTAATTCTACTTATACCACCCATCAACTACATTGCCAAGATATTTACAAAAACAGTGATGCACATGAAAAAGTACAATTGAAATTGATAAGACAAGCAATAGAATTCAGACAAAAAGATCTTTGCCTAGCACAAAACTGATAATGTACACACCAGGCAAACCTCCCTAGGGAAAGCATTCTGCAGCTGGAGCCATTTCCGCACTCAAGGCCCATCCCCAAACTGCGAACCCCAGGATTCCATAGGATGTTGAAAGTGGAATAACAGCGCTATAACAGTCTAGTGCGGAAGCCTCGTGGGACTTGATCACCAAGAAGGTCCTCTGTCTGGTAGCTGCCTGCCAACACCTCAAGATGACAGGGAAGATCCACTGAAGACGTTAATATACAGGTAAGATCTTACTATACAAGCCTCCCAGTATCTCAGCATTTGGATGTTTCCATTGCCACCGCCCTTTGTGGCTCCACTATTCCTTTCTCGCCTCTAAGCCATCCATTTTTTGGAGTACATACAGCTTTAAGCACCAGCCAGAAGGCCATAAACTCCTTCGACACTGGACCACCTGAGGAGTACCAACCATTAGAATAATGGGTTACAAGACAACACAGATACGCCTAAAGGCTACCTATAAGGAAAAAAGGTTCCATCCATGAAAAGCTGAGGGGGGAGCATTTAAACATATCCGTAACCTACTCCAGTCAGCATGCTGTGCTAGTCTGAGTGTTGGACTATGACTCCGGAAACTAGGGTTCAAATCTTCGCTCAGCCATGGAAGCCCACTTTGGGTAAGTTATACTCTCTCATCATCAGAGGAAAGGCAAGGCAAACCCCTTCTAACAAATCTTGCCAAGAAAACCCCATAATAAGTTTCACTTAGTGTTGCCACTAGTTGGAAACAACTTAAAGGCACACAAAAACAACTACTTCATATATTCTGAAGCTTCTTGTAAGACTAGTCACATCCTTTCTTTATCAAAAATGAGATCCACAACTGTTCTCAGCCCACCTGCATAGGATTTATCTACAAGATAGGCCAGTTTACACATGCATGATTATCATTTCACATCTGAGGACTGGAATTTCACTATTTTGTTTAACAAAAACAAACATGCACAAAACTACCTTTGGGTAACTGGCCAATCAAATGTTGTGAAATAATGGCCAAATATTTAAAGAATGTATCTGAATAGCAAAAAGCCTAATATATTAATCATAAAGGTGAAAGGTAATGCTTGTTTTCTCCTCATCTTTTGCTCAAAACAATCTCAGAGCCACACACAAAAATGGTACAGCACAAACTATGAATGGATCTTACTTATCTTACCTGAGACTCCAGGCCCACCAGATAAGCTTTATAAACACTGTACCTAATCACACCCTTCCCAGAAATTCTGTGCTAGTCCCAACTCCTGAAAACTTGTGACTAGGATGTGGCTAGACCCTGAGTGCCTCTTTCTACTTGTACAGTTATTGTTTTATTTAATAAATTTATATCCAACCTTTTATCCAATGAGCTTAAGGTAGCAAACTTGAGTCTCCTCCTCCTACTCAAAACAACCCTAGGAAGTAAATCAGGCTGAGAGAGTTAGAGGCTTGCCTAAAGTTTCTTGATAAGTTGCATGGATGGCTTTATTGGTAAGCTGCATGGCTGACTCATTTTATTACATCTCCCTTCTAGTCTTTAGTCCTTATCATACACCAGACAAAGAATTTCCCACTATTCATATGTTTACCTACTCATCTTCGCTTGATATAGCTTCTGTCTCCCACCTTCGTCCCCTTTTTACAACCATTGTTGAAAATGAACTTGCCACCCTATCACCATATACGTTTTGCATTTCTATTATTTACTTATTTGTTTGTTGTATTTATATGTCACCTTTCTCCCAAGATGGGACCCAAGGTGGCTCCCAACAGGTAAAGACAGATAAAAAACATTAAAAGTGTATAAATAATTAAAATATTAAACACATAAA
Organism: Ctenosaura bakeri; assembly: GCA_948474755.1. Lineage (NCBI taxonomy): Eukaryota > Metazoa > Chordata > Lepidosauria > Squamata > Iguanidae > Ctenosaura > Ctenosaura bakeri. The sequence continues at coordinate 203,265 of CAOLHI010002325.1, forward strand.
ATTATATAACAATAATATTTTTTTTAAAAATAGCTAAAAATAAATAAAAAGCTCTCTAGTTCACCCAATGAAGGCCTGCTTAAAAAGAAATGAAAGGAAAGCAGGGAAAGGATCAGCCTAGCCTCCCATGGAAGAGTGTTCCACAGGGTAGGAGCAGCCACTAAGAAGGCTCTCTCCCATGTCCTTATCAGGCAAGCCTGGGATGGTGACAGGACTGAAACAAAACCTTTCCCTGTAGATCTTAGTGCTCCATTACTGTTTACACACACACACTGCCCATCCACTGGTATAGATGTCTGTCCACAAGTGCTTCCCTCAATGCATCTGGTGAAGCAGACTGAATCAACAAAAGCTTAGGCTACAAACTTCTTCCTCTCAGTCTCAAAGGTGCTGATACAGACTAACATGGCTAAGTCATTGATTATGCCACATTTCTTCCTATTCAAAACCAAGAACAAAATGGTGCATGCTTCATTTGGGAACAAACTACATCTGTACTTGTCCAGAGATTCTTTTGGGTCCTTCACTCTTTCAGCCTATCAACTTACAGCAGGAGTGGCACCATAGTAGATCTTGAAAAGAATGAATCTGATGAGATGCCGAAGCCATACACAAACAATTATCAGATGATGCTTAAGTTCCTGGAGCATCATCCTACCACTGCTCAATGATTTCAGTATGTCTTTATACAAAGTTGCCTAGAATTGATCAGACAGCCACTTCACTAGGAGATAGAAAAGATCTGGTTTTACTTTGCATGGGTTGGCTCCCTATATAGCATGTGGTAGATCATGCATGTAGGCACATAGATTATACTTATAAAGTGTTGCCAGTTACTTCCACACTCATGCTTCTTTTTAAGGATTAGAGGTTTATGGCACATCTGTGTGTTTGTGTGCGCATTTGCACTGTACTTGCAAGTCATTAACTGTATAAGATTAACAGTGTATATTAATTATGTCAGTTTTACTACTAACACAGACACTATTGCCCATCCCACATTTTGGCCACTCTAAGCCTGATGAGATGAGAAGCACATGTAATTCACTTCACACTCTTCCCTTCATTTTCCATTCCTGCTCAGAAATGGAGTCAGTTAAGCAAAAGCACAGTGAAATAAAACTAAGCTCAAAGTTCAAAGAGAGCAAAACAATCCCAAGAGAACTGTAGAAGAAGGGTTGACTACTGATCCAGGTAGGCTTGTGCATTTACATGTGTGTGTGCTTCCTGATTTCTACTGGGCCATGAAGCAAAGGATTTTCATACCTGCCATTGCTATAAAACAGCTTCATGATCAGTGATGGCTGAAAGCTCCCATGTCATTGTGGCAATGAATCTGCCCCTGATTTTAGAGTAAAATCAAATGGAGCTAACCTAGGTACTGAAACAATGGGAGGAGTCAGCACCTTGGAAAAGTACTTTAAAGTTCAGATTACAACTCAGGGCAGATTCCATACCCTACTGACATGGAAGCCACCAACCACAACAGGCCAGGTGCAATTTTGTTGTTGTTATATGCATTCAGGTAATTCCTGACTTATGGCAAACCCTAAGACAACCAATCATGTGGTTTTCTTGGCAAGATTTCTTCAGAGGGGGTTTGCCTTTGCCTTCCATTGAGACTGCGAAAGTACAACTTGCCCAGGATCACTCAGTAAGTTTCCATGGCTGAGCAGGGAATTGTCTCCTAGAGTCCTAGTCCAACATTCAAACCACTACACTACATTGGTTCACCTGGGTACAATAGGCTACCTGTGACCGTCTTCCTTAGACCATGGACTATTTCCCCACTTTCAAGCAGGCAGGAAGTAGACCAATATCCTCACCTTAAGACTATAGTGACAACTTGCATGGGTAAGCCACCAGAGAGCATATAGGACTTTCACATGTTTTCCTATTACTTCAAACACAATGTTTTGTTTCAATACTGAGTCACTTCATCATTCAGCTGTGAGTCATCAAGTGTTGACTAACCCAGTGATAAGAAAGATGTTGATGTAAACACACCTGTGAAACAGCACAAAGAGCCTTCTCTCTGATGCACCTGAACCAAATTGTCAAAGAAAAGAACTCCACAAGCATGACACTAGAGATTCAGCATGGCGTAGTAGCTTGAGCACTAGACTATGACTCTGGAGACCAGAATTTAAATCCCTGTTTGGCCACAGAAACCCACTGGTTGACCTTGGGCAACAAATTTGAACAAATCTTGCCAAGAAAATCTTTTGACAGGGTTGCCAAAACTCAGAAACAACCTGAAGGCACACAACAACAATCACCATGGGACTGAATTCCCTTAAACCAATTTGGTAATTCATATTTTGAGATGTTATGTCACAGCACACCATCTCTTGGGGAACTAAAGCCAAGGCACTGACAGAATGATCATCGTGCACTGGGTAGACTAGACCAGTAGTTCTCAAACTACAGGCTTCCAGGTGTTTGGACTTCAACTCCCAAGAGTTTTGGCCATAAGTCATGTTGGCCAACGGTTCCTGAGAGGACATTAGGAGGACCAAAGTTTAAGAATCAAGGACTGGAGTGTTACATCCCACCATACTATTTTTCATGTTCTCCTTCCTCATTTCCACTGAAACTGGGGATATGTTGGATTCACATCTGCAGGTTGTGACAGAGCAAATCCATACTAATTTATTTGTTGATCTACTCACTAGGGGAAGGTAGGGAAGCCCCTTCCATGTTATTACTGTTACTTTCAGTTTTTTGAAATCAAACCCTTTGCTTGGACTAAATATCAGGCATACACTAGTCTCTCTCTTTGTGTCTGCACATTTATATTCCCTCAAAGCTGAAGGGCAGCCATCCCATAAGGAAGCCACTTTGAATATATGGATCCACCACATACTGCCCAAATGCCTCTTTTCAAAGAGGGGTTTGACTCCATGGAAGAGTTGTTTCCTTCAAGCCGACCAAGATCAACTTAACACACAGAGGTAGGAAAACAAAAGCTCACCAAATGTGAATGGGTCGCAGACCACAAGCAAATCTGCAAATGCTAGATTCCTTTAAAATGAACCGCCAGGCTCCTGTGTAACTCCCTGTCCTTTCAATGGGTCCTCCGCAAGAGGACTTCATGGGTTTGTGCACCCATAGGGTCAGATCTGTCTCTCCTGCAGCCTCCCACACCCACCTTTACAACCACACAAACCTGGCATCTATAACAAAACCAACCAAACCCCACCTCACCTTGAAGGTAAGGTAAGGCCAGTAGTCCTTGAAGGTTCCCCTTCCATAAGCACCCGGCTACTTTTTGGAGAGCCTTAATAAATGCTCCACCACCACCAAGCCGTCTCGCCCTTTCCTATAGGTGAACGGTTCCAGATGAGAAACAGAACCGGCCCCGCCCCTCCCCGCCCCGTCCAATCTCTCCCTCTGTCCGTCCCGTCGGTTCCCAACCAGGCGCTCCTCCGGCTCCCTTTGTGCGAAGGCAGCGCCGCCTGGCCCCTCGCCCCTCAGCCAAGGCCGTAGAACGGGCACGGTCGCCCAGGATTTACAGGGAAAATGACGCAGGCGAGAGGATAGATCTCGCTTTGGAAAGAAAAGGGAAAAAAGACGACGGCGCGAGCAACTTACAATGCGAAGCCTAGGAAGTGGCTGGGGGGCGTCTCCTTCCGGTCCCCTCCCCCACGCGGGAGACCCGGGCGAGGCAGCGGGGCGAAGGGAGCGAGTCGGGAGAGCGGGTGGCTCGGCTGCCCTCGGCCCGCGCAACTTCCCAAGCGCCGCCGAGACAAAAGGCACCGCCAACTTCTGGAAGTAGCGGCGCAGAAAACCCGGGCGGGGGGGGAGAGAGACCCAGCCCCACGAGCGCAGCGCGCACCCCCTCTCCCTCACGGAGCCCCTCGCCCGCGCAGAAGCCCCGCCGCCCGCCCAGGGCGCCTCTCCCTCGCCTTCGCCACGGCCAGCCCCTGCGCGCCGGACCCAGGAGCCGCCCCCTCCGTCCCGCCAGCGAGCCAGCGCCACCCGAACCCAGCCCTTCTCCTCTTCCCATTGTTCCCCTCACCGTGCGCGGTGCTCCTCGCGGGCTCTCGCGGGTTGGGGCGGCGGCCGCCGGTGGCGCAAGAGAAGTCGGGTTGGGGCCGCCGAAGGGTCCGAGCCATTAAAGGTTCCAGGAGGCGGAGGAGGAAGAGGCGACGGAGGCCGGGGGAGGCGGGAGGCCGGGGGAGCGGCGAGGGAGCGCCGGGACCAAGGTCGCCATGGCGAGAAAGCGCGCCCTCGCCTCGCCGCGGTCGGAGGGGAAGAAGGGGGCGGGAAGGGGCCCAGAGCCCCGCTCCGTCCCAAGAAGCGGGAAACGGGCTTCGCTCCTTCTGCCGCCGCCGCCGCGCTTCGCCTGGAGTAGTATTATTATTGCTGCTGCCGCCGCCGCCGCCTCCCACCACTGCGAGCCCGGCCCCTGCCTAGAGGGGAGGCGGGGAGAGGAGCCGCGGCGGCGAAGAGCGCCCTCCAGCGGGGTCAGCGCGCGCCTCCCGCCCCCTCCGCAAAGCCCCCCGCCCCCTCCCTCGAGCGCCTCCCTCCCTCCCTCACCTAGAAGCCCCGCAAAGCGGTGGAAGCCGGCGGCCCCCCCGCTCCCTCCTCTCGTGGGGCTACAGCTCCCTCTCGGACATCGCGGCGGTCCTTCGGGGCGCCGCTTCAGGCATCTGTGCGCGCGAGGAGGCGTGGCGGCCGCTATAAGTGTTCAAAGGTCGGCTTCCAGAAAACGGGGGGCGTGAGCGCGGGCTAGAATATGGCACACGGCGGGAACAAAGGGGAAGGGAGCCTAGTGGTTAGTGGAGGGGGCGGGTCGACTGGGTCTGGGGGGGGGCGGGCGGAGTGCCTTGGCTGTAGACCGCCAAACATAGTTCCGGGACCGAAGCTTCCAGCAGAGAAACCCAATCAGTTGTTAGCTGCCTTGCCGAGGGGCGATTTCCAGGCAAGGCTTTTCTTGTGCGGTCGCCTCGCCTCTTTCGAGGAATTTTACGCGCGCTCAGACGCGGTTTTTTCTTGCATTGGGAACATTCCCGTGTTTACCCACCCTGGCCTCCAGATTGTCAGTGGTGCCATCGGTGGAAAGGCATAGCTGTTCTCTCTTTCTCGCTATGGTTGCATGAAAAAGGACAGAAAGAAAGGCATCAGAGGCTTATACAGACAGAAGAGGTGGTTTGGACTCGTCCCATCGAATGCTGTGAACCAGGCAGGTTGGTTGCATGATGAAAAGCCTCCGTGGGAGCACAGCAACCCAAGGATGTTCGTAAAGGATGAGCCAAGTGTGCCACGTGTCTTGGCTGATGCCAGGAGGCCTTATCAGTGGAAAGCGCCCTGGCCAAATGTCTCTTTTCAACCCCAGTCAAGTCACTGAAGTCGTTGGACTGTGAGGTGTGGTTTTGCTCTGCAGAAAGAGAACTCGTACATTCTGTGCAGAAGATCCTGGATTCAGTGGTTCTTTTTCTTGCTCACAGACCCTGTTTAGATGCTGGTAGAAGCTAGAGTTCCCCGTTTTGTGCTAAAACTGGAAACAGTTGCAGGCCTCGCCAAGTGTGTGTTCAGTGCCAAACTGTGGTAATTGATGCAGCAGGTGATCTACAGCAGACAAGCATTTCAGCCCCTTTCAGTGATGAAGTCCAACATCCACCCACAGCCAGTTGGTAGAATTGGGTCTATGAATAACTAATTCTACCTATCTTTAGTTAGTTACCAAATTCTCCATTGCTGGTTAAAAGAGGTCCCTGCACTGAGGTGCAGGATGAGATCAATGGAAAAGATCTCCTAGGATTTTATAGTGCAGAAGCAAACAAAGAAAATTGAAGTATAATAATAATATTTATTTATTTGTATCCCGCCTCTCCACATGGATCGAAGCGGTGAACAACATGAAATACATTATACATTACAGTATATAGTATACAGATGTGACCCATATCTTCTGCCCCCCATAACTATGAAGCAAGTTAAATCACAGAGGAAAATTCATTCCCCTAGTCCTTTCCTATTCTCAGAAGTTTCAAGCTAATACAAAAAAGTATCAAGCAAGGTCACTAATACCAATGACCTCTTTCTATACAACTGTACAATTGTTAACATTTGGCCATGATGCTAATAAAGACTCTGAAACCCATCTGCCAGGTGGTAGAGACTCAACTCACTAAGATTCCTTCCCCAGAAAAATATGCATAAACATATACATCCCAAAATTATGCATGTTGTTTATTTTATTGTATTAGAAATGTCATCTGGAACAGAAAATGTTTACAATGAGCACTTGGAAAAAAAATTCCCTGAAATTCACTGTTGCAAAAACAATTTAAACTAACAGGAAGGAATCGTTCCCAAATGAGTTTTTTTAAAAAAAATTTAATTAAAGTTTAAATTGAAAGTAAAAAAAAACCTTCCCCACTTCCAAGCTTTTTTCTTTTTTCCAGTTGAGTCCGCTTGTTTACATTCCATTCATACATAGTTTTTGTTTAAAGGATAATCTTACATTGTTGCATCTTACATTGTTACATTGCTGCTTTGTTACATTGCCTTATTACATTGTTGCCTTACATTACATACAATGTTGCTTTATTCCTTCTTTTCTTATACTATATCCAATTCTCTCCATTCCCTTTCAAAGTTCTGGATAGGCTTATTTTTCAATGAAAATGTTAACTTTTCTATCTCTACCATATCCAGAACTTTTAATTTCCATTCTTTTATATCAACATAGTTCCTTTCTTTCCAATATTGTGCATATGTCAATCTTGCAGCGATTACATATACCAAATGAGTTTTTGTACCTAGTTCAGGAAGTCCTTTGGGCCTCAGGTTAAGAGCCACTGTCCTACATTCAGTTTATGGACCCCATTCCCAGCACCAAAAGACAGCTTCAGCTCCAGCCCCCAAACGGAAATTGGAACATCCTGTCCCAGTCAAAAACAGGACTCCTGGCAACAAAGGAATGTCACTCCTCAAACAACCTGGTCTACCCCAGAGGGTGATGCTCCCCAAGCCCTTGCGGGAGGATACAACCCCTCTAGGGGTGTGTTCTCAGAGGATAGGGAAAGGTCTGGATGGGACTGCACAAACTGGGGCTAGACATGGACCAGTTTGATTGGAGTGCAACCTCTGAGCTTGTTGACACCCTCGTTAAATTGGCCCAGGCTGGGACAGCACAGCCCGTGGAAGCTGTGACCAATGGCCCTCCACCCTCTGGGTGCTATCCTACAATCCTACCACCCTAGAGACCAAGGCTTGATGTGCTTGGCCATGGAAACCCACTGGGTGACCTTGAGTGTATCACACACTCTCAGCCCCAGTAAACCCAGTGATAGGTTTTCCTTAGAGTTGCCATAAGTCAAAAACAAAGATGCACAACAACAAAGTAAGAAAACATGGGGTAATTATAAGTAGATGGTGTCGTCTTCTGGTCCTCTTTTCAAAATTCCACAAACCAGACAGGGCAATTGTTCAACAGAAGCCTTATCTTGAATTGTGCATTTTAACAATGAATTTTAAAAATATATTGACTGTTTTTAGGTATTTGTATTATTTGTTTTTTTATGTATTTTAATTATTATTTTTAATTGATGTTCTAATTTTAACAACCTGTTGTTGTTCCCAGCCTTGATCCATGGGGAAAGGCAGGTAAGAAATAATAATAATAATAATAATAATAATAATAATAATAATAATAATGATGATGATGATGATGATGATGATGATGATGATGGAATTACCTTAACAGCAGGACGTGAAGACCATATCCTTCTGTTCTTGTTTGTCCACTGGAGATATATAACTGTTTCTGGACACGAAGGCTTCTTTTAGCTATAATGGATAACAGCCATTGAAAGACTTGTCCTCTATTAATTTCTCTAACGGTGTCTAAATCAGTGGACCTAATCATATCTTCTGGCAGTTAATTTCCTAAATTAATAAGACATTTATGTCAAGAAGTATTTTCATTTGACTAATGCACTGTGAATCAGTTTTATTGAGTAACCTCAAAGTCTAGAGGAGCAAGGGGAAAAAATCCTCCATACTTCCAGATATTCTGTTGTAAGTCTCTGTCATGTTCCCTCACTTCACTTTAGTTGTCTCCCTGCCTCAGACAGTCCCATATGCTTTAGCCAGATTTATCTGCTTTGGGAAAATGTTCCAACTTTCTATTTATTTCCAGTACAATCCACAAAGACTACCCAAATGCTCAAAGGTGTCCAAATTTGCATGTGACACCAAGTTACTCAAAATGATGAAAAGCCAAAAAAGGACTACAAAGAGCCGCCAAACAATATTTCTAGACTAGGTGAGCTTATGACAGAAGAGCAAATGAGAACCAGTGTAAGTAAAGTAAATGTAAAAGGATAGTTTCAGTCAGTAGTTTCTAAATGTGAAGTGGGAACCTAGGGAGCACAATAGTTGCTCAGGGGGAGTGCAAGAAAAGGCAGTCGGCAAGTACAGCAGATGGGAAAAAGGACAAGCCTACATATGTGTGTGTGTGTGTGTGTGTGCACCACTGAGGATTGACTGGTTCCTGCAAAAGACTGATACAAAGTATCTTCCCTTTTTATGCCCTCCTCTAACCTTGGACAGAGCCAAAACTGGCTTCTCTTATTTATTTAAATGCGTTTCCTACCCAGCTTCACCAAATGTTCCATCATTGGCACAACAGGTGCATGCACCCTAGTGACCATGATGAAGTTTCTCAGGTGGGAAGAGGGAAGTGAACAGAGGTGCAGAGTGCAAGAGCTCACCATTAAGGTGGAGGAGATGTGTTGCACAAGGGGCCTGTGAAAGAGAGAGGGATGTAGGATAGGACAAGGGGACAATGTCAAGTGGGGGTACAATATCTACTTGTAGATCTAAAGGGGGTCACAGGGTAAAAAGCCTGAAAATCACTGGTTAAGTGATGTGTATTAGGTTAAAAAAATGGCTTTAAAGATAAGTCTATAAGATGTGAACTGTGACTAACCAACAAAGAGATCTTCAGAGATGGTAGAGAGTAGCTTGATATATTTTAATTTCAATTCATCTGCCCATGGCACAGAAGAAAGCAGACTTCTCAAACTAGTGGCCCCTTTCTGCCCCTTGCCTTTCTCACTTGGGAAGACGAAGGGCACACACAATTGTTCCTGCCTCTACATGTGTGTATGTGCACAGATGTTGGGTGTACGTGCATGCACAGTACCATTTCTGGAAGAAAAACTAAAGCACTGAAAATGTTTCAGCTTAGAAAAAAGCCAACTAAGCAGAGACATGAAAGGTGTTCAGTATAATACACAGTGTGGAGAAAGTGGATAGAGAGACAATTTTCTCCTTCTTGGTACAAGTCCTGTCTTTAGGCAGACTGATGCAGCTACCCCAGCTAGTTGAGTTGGGGTATCAGAGAAGGGAAAGGTTGCTATTTACTGTCAAAGAAAGGGACAGGTGGTAATTGGATTTTTTTAAAAAAATAGCAACTAGCAAAAAACTTGGCTTACCTTGGAAACTATATATGTTGAATATAGAGGTCAAGGGCGCCATTTGCTATTCCAGCCCAGACAATAAAATGTCTTGGACCAGTCATGCTTCTCTTGTAATACTAGAATTAAGAACTCTTGAGTTAATCATTTTAAGGTCATTTGTGGGATCAGTGTATTATTGGAAGGCATTTTGAGACAGTTTAGATCAAAACAGGTGATGAATATTCTATGGCATATCACAAAGTTAAAAATAATGTAAGAGGGAGAAAAAACCCATCCAGCCTGATGTAGATAACAGAAGGCAGTGAAGATGTTAATCAAGAAAACTTTTCTGTAGCTTCATTTTAGATAGCATTCCATGTTTTTGCATGCTTAAGAACATCATCTTTACATAGGTCACATACAAAAGAAAAGACATATATCAGAAACTGGTATTCCTTGATAAACCAAGACATTAAACTAAATATACTATCCTACATTTCTCTCTATTGCTAGTGCACTTAAGTGATTTGTAACATTGTTGTTATACTCAATACTGTATTATTTGAGCATTCTGTGATAAAAAATTGCTGTTTATCTCTAGCTGGTGTACAAGTTCAAAGACTGTAATTACAACTTGTCCCAGAAAATTGTCATTTCTTATTGCTAAGCAATGGAAATACAGTTTTGCATCAGAAGTAGTAGAGATTAGAGACTGATTTTTAAAATGACATCAGATTTGTTCCATCTGGTAAAAATACTAGTGAAAGAAATTAATTTGCGTTGATTTTATTATTTAAATTCATAACTTCTTGAATGAATTCATGTTACTAAAAGTTTTTGAAATGGACAGGTGTCTGAAAGTATTGCACTGTGAAAAATCAGTGAAAAGTAAAGCTTTATAAATTAGATGCATATGTAAAACAGATCAGCAATTTTATGATACAGAAAGATTAATACCTACACACTGTCTCAATTGCTTTAGTAGTTATTCATAAGATTAGCAGTTTGGGACATGTCTGAACATTTGCAAGATATTTAAATAGCTACATGTTCTGTTCCCTAGAAAGAAGACTGCCTATGAAGTAAAACAGCAAATCTCAACCCCTATCCCCAGTCAAGGTGTCCAAAGCCAACCAAGTTAGCACAAATGCCTCTCCACAGCCCAGCAGCAAAAATATAATCAAATAAATAATTATCAATTTACTCATCCTCCAGGACACCCCAAATCTGTTGACTGAAGTGGCTGCTTCACTACCTAATAGAATTAGAACAGTAATTTCTTAGTATACTATTAATACTATTAATTTGTCCTTGTATGATACTCTATCAAGAAGGTCTCTTGGACTGTATTTCCACATCTGCACAAGAAAGTGAGACAGTTTATGGAGTATGAGACAGTTAAATGGAACATTGAAAAAAACCTGCAATTTGATAGAGAAGTAGGTCTATGCAAGAGGTCATTCACTGTCTATGTAGCTGATTAATAGTGGGTGGGGAGCTCCACAAGTATTAGATATTATTCTCACAAGGCCTCTCAATCATGGTTTGATACGGTCTTGTCAGATTTCATTGCATCAGCTCCTTATTCTGCATTACTGGGTATGTTTTCTAGGACCTTCTGTCTTTCATGAACAAGGAAGGAGTGGACTGAGATGAAATAATTCTTCCTATGTCTCTTCTTCCATCACAATATTTCCTATTCTTCAGTGTCATTGCCTTTCAAAGATATTAAGTACAGTACAGAATGGCAAAAACCGAAACAGCTGCTTCAGATCAGTAGGTACGCAGGTGCAGCTTTTAGCCATACAGGGTGAGCCTTTCCTCTTTGCCCATTCTCTTATTTCCATTGCATTTTCCAGCCTTCCTTCCCACCTATCTTTTCATCCAACTGCCATGCAGCTGTCTGAAGCTTGTCTTAGAAAACTAGGATACTTGTGTACAGTACTGGTTAGAAAATTGGACTAGGAGTAGGGAGACAGGTTCAGTGATCAATTCAGCCATGAAACCATCTATGTGACCTCTTAGGCCTAGTCACCAATGCTCAGCACAATCTACTTCACAGGGCTGTTGTGAGGATAAAATGGGAGGAAAGACCATTTTACCTAATTGAATGGAGCGGTGTCAGATTGATTGATTGATTGATTGATTAATTAATTAATTAATTGTATCTTCCTTCCTAAATGTCATTTATTTCTACTGTTCTTCCACAAGGCTATCATGTTCTGTGACATTAGAGTAGCTTAGCCAATCACTGCCAGATGCATGACTATCACCACCAAATTCATTAGTGCATATGCCATTAGAATGTTTGGGTAGATTTCAGCTTTGCAGGATTTACTTCCGGTTTTTTTTTTCTAGAACCCCAAGGTCCACTAAGGGAGCCAGGAACAAGACAATGGCTCAGGCAGGAATAATTTAAAAAGTAATAATGTACACATGGTTCTGAACAGAAGCTCAACCCAGGAATTTGTGATCATCTAAGAACAAAGTTCACAAGATCTTTCACATACAAATTCATAGCTGTTTCCCCTTGCAAGCATTATTTTTCAGCAACTTAATTGGGGAATGTACGAAACTTTTAAGTTGCTGCTACTGTAAGCAACTGGGGATCTCAGCTACCTGTCAATCCAAAGCAAATCACCCTGAGATCTGCCTTTAAGACACTCTTGGATTAGATAATTGCTGAAACTCCTCCTTCCTAATGTATTTTGTTCTTTGAGTTATGCTGCTCCTAATAAGCGTTACTGCTGAACAGTAGCAGGGAACAGTCATGTACTGCTTTGAGTATGAGCAGATAAGGACTTGGTTTGCCATGGGGAATATACATCCACTCAATCATACCTTAAGCATCTGTCTGAATTTCAGATGTTCCAGAAGCAGAAAAGGATGGATGGAGAGGTTAATGGTCTCATTATGGCTGCTGTTAGTTAGTAACCTCTTTTTGCCCCTCATTATGCCATGAGTACAGCCCATGGAGCTGTGAAATGTGTCTCATTGCATATTCTTTTATGAGAATGGCAGAGAAATCCAATGCCTGCATCCATAAGAGCCTTCAAATGGCACAAACCATTTAAGCAAACAGCTATTCCAATTTTAAGATTTGTGTGCCTATGTGCAGAAAATATCTTTTTCAGACAGAAGAAGTATTATAAAGCATCATTGTCCACAAGTACACACAATACATTTCTATCTCTTATCTATTTGTGGTCTCTGGCCAAATCTATTTTTTAAATTTTCTCTAGCACTTGAAGCAGTACCTGGAGGAAAAGCTGAATCAAGTGATACTGAGACATTAGCTTTCTTCTTTGGTACTGGCACCATCTATTCACCCATGTGATCCTGAGAATCCAGACATCTTTTCTCCCAAACTATTACCTTCCTTCTCTCAACTCCACAGGACTTTTGTATAAAGTACTGGTTTGTAGCAATTTTTAGAACTTAGGTTGCAATTGTGCTACATCTTTTTTTGAAGTGAACTAACATTTTTGTCTGACTTGATTTGAAGGTGCAATTTGTTATGTGCTTAGAGAAGGTGTGGACCACTGTGTATTTTAAAATGCTATATCTGTACAATGAAGTTCAAATTACAGGGAAGAATTAGTTGCTTGCCTGTAACTGTAGGTCTTCAAGTGGTCATCTGTACCCTCACACAAATGGGTTTTCACACCTCTGCAAAGACCTAGTTCAGAACTTTCTGGAGCCGAGTAGCTTGGTCAGGTCTAATCTCCCACTGTAACTGTCACACATGCTTGAGCCCATCAAACTACCATTGCCTCAGTTTTGAAGTCCACTATTAAAGGTACAGGGATGGGGATGATAGGGCACATTTGTGTGGGGCCACAGATGACCACTCAAAGAACCACAGTTACAGGTAAGCAACCTGTTTTTCTTCTTCATGGTCTCTGTGCCTCACACAACGGGGGTGATTGCAAAGCTTACTTTGCGGTTACTTTAGTCACTTTAGAACTGGTGACAACACCACATCCAAATCTTGCACTGGATCTGGTTCATATGGTAATACCTTAGAATGGTTGAGACCACATTGCTGCCTTGCAGAATTCGGGCAATGATAATCCACTTATAAAAGCTGTAGATGAAGACAGCATTCTTGTTGAATGAGCTTGGAAGCCTTCTGGAACAGGTCACAACTAACTCATAGCAAGCTCTTATCTCCACTACCCATTTAGATAGTTGCTGTGCTGACGTAAATTGTCCTTTCTTCCTTTTGTCACAGCATACAAAAAGTCTATTTGTGTCATGGAAAGTCAATGTACCTTGAACACAGCAAGTTAAAGACTGATGAACATCCAGTATGTGTAATGACTTTTCCAACAGATCAGGGGATCATTGAAAAAAGGTGGTTAGCACTGTATCTTGACTAAGACGAAACTGAGACTACTTTGGGAAGGAAAGAAATGTCTGGGTGCAAAATTACCTTTTTTCAATGCAAAGAGTGAAATGGTCCATCACATCTCAATGCAGTCAGATCTCCTGCTCATCATACATTTGTGATAGTCACAAAGAATACTACTTTCATAAGTAGGAATCTTTCATTCACTGTTGCTAGAGGTTCAAAGCGTTTAACCATTAACTATGAAAATACTAATGTTGGGAATTGCAATCTTTGCATGCCCTGAATTCAGTGCTAGTTAGGTTGCATGATCACTTTAAGTTTAGGGGCAAAACTCAAGTTAACTTCCTATTTGTTTGTTCACACACTCTCTTTCTCTTGCATGTATGCATCCTTTGTTCTTGAAGTCTTCACCTCTCTCTTGTCTTCTCTCTTCCCTTTTCGCCTGCCTTCCTGGGAGCATGTGGCCAGAAGTGCTCCAGAGGAGACACTACAATGAAAGCATGTAATCGCTTATTTTCTTTCTTTTCTTCAAGAACACAAACCTGTGTAGATTATGCACAAGTATCTGTAAGTAAACCTTTATATACTTTTTAAACAAACTGAATTTGTGCTTACTTCTCAGCTAGAGTTAGGTGTGTGGAGGGCAATAAAGGTGGGCTGGTCACCTGTTCAGACTTCTGTTTGTATATTCATTTCTCTGCTAATGTAGAGTCCACCAAATCTCTCTCATTTTACAATAACTAATTATAAAAACCACTTTGGAATTGGAAGTTGCACAGGTAGGTAAAGATGTTGCAGCCCTTTCAAAAATCTCTTCACCATAGATTTGTGAAAAATTTACTAGTCAGTTCCAACACTAGTTGGTAAGCAACTATTGCCACATGGTGTACTTTAAGTGAAGAAAATGGCAGACCTTGTTCATGCAGATGCAGTAAATAATGCAGCACAGTAGACACTGACATTGGTAAAGATTGCTCTGGTGTAGATGCTGCAAAAGAGCAAAATCTTTTCCACTTGTATTCATAAGACTGCCTAATAGATGGCTTCCTTGATGATTTCAATACAGCTGTTATTCATGGGGACCTTGTGGATTCACTCTTCAGACAATTAGCTGTGACATCTTTAAACTGGGATGAAGAGCTCATCTGTTGAAACGAGTCAAAAGATCTGATGTGTACTGCAGTCATATTTTGCAGTTCTGCAGAAGTTGACAAGGGGGAGCAAACCATGGCTATCTTGGCTAGAATAGTATGATCACAATTGCATTGGTACTGTCCTGACCCATCTTCACCCCTATCAAAGGTAATGGTGGAAATAAGTACATGAGACTTCTTATTTATTTCAGAAGGAATGCCTCCCTAGGGATCTGTGTCTTCTGTCCACTCTTGAACAGTATAGATGACATTTCTTGTTGTGTTGCATGGCAACAAGTCTATTGTGGGTGTCCTCTACATCTTGGTTATGCAATGAAATGTCTGACTGGACAAAGTCTTTTTGTGTTGAAGGTGTTTGTCTCAGCTCAGAGCATCTACAAGTATATTGTCTGTTCCTGTATGTTGGATTGCAGTTAGATGTATTTGTCTTTTGAAACCATGTACCACAGAATGCTTGCAAACTGTAGGAGAATAGATGAGCATATGCCCCTATCATGATTTATGTTAATACACAGTTGGTCATGTTGTCTGTGACAACCTGCACCACTTTGCCTCTCAAATGATGGTCGAAAGCACGGAAGGCCTTGATTACTCCTTGTAGCTCTAGTGCATTGATGTGTAAGCCTGCTTTCTCTGTTGTCCTATGTCTGTGCACTCTCATATCTGCCCAATGTGCTCCACAACCTGTCACTGAAGCATTGGTGACAACATTTAAGACTGTCTTGAGGGAGATTTTGATCTACCATATGATGAGGAAGACTGACACCTCCATGGTGATCTGAATTGTCTCCAATGCTGCTGCTGCTGTTGTGAGCCAAAACCCATTTTGTGAGCTCTTAGCCTTGCTTTATTGACACTCTTCATAGCTTCATCTGTAGACTAATGGAACAATCCCACACCATCAAATGGTAGATCCTTGCTTACATGTGTCCTCAGACAAACCTGTTGACTGGAGCCATGCATATTTTCTTAGTGCAAGTACTCCTGCTATGACCTTTAATCTTCAGAATGTCTTGAAGATTGGATTTGTTGCTTGACTAACCAAACTGTCTGCAGGTGTAGTACCTTTGCTTTTCCCTTCTCTGGTAGAGATGGTAGTAGTGTCAGTCCCAGAGACAGCACTGGTAAGCAACCATGAATGCCAGAAGGTCTGCCACCTTGATAGTTAGTGCAGACAAGGGAAAAAAGCATTTCCACAAACCATCCAACCCTCTGCTTTCTTGATTCAAAGGAGATGACTGCATCCTTTTTCCACCCTTTGTTTGTGAGGCTTATACTACTAAGGAATTCAGTGGTAGGTGTGTAAATAAGAAGTTAACACAGTGTTGCTTTGTTCTGTACAGAAGTTTAATTTTCCTTGAAGCTGGTGGAAAAGAAGCTCGTGGTTCACAAGTATTCTTAATCAGCTCTAGGACTACAAGTAATATAGGTACTGCAGCAGCTGTTGGAACTTGATTGTCAACCATTTGAAAGACAGGGTCTGAGAGAGGAGGTGGAGGTTTGGAGAAATCTAAGCCTGTAGTCTTAGTCTTTCTCAAGAGGAGATGTATCTTCCACTGCAGCAGGTCATGAAGCAGTATTTGGAGACAGTGAATCAGGGGCTGAAGACTCCGACCCTTTCCGCGTGACGTCAAAAAAGTGAAATTGGAACAGGTTCCAACTGGTAAGGGTCCCGTGTTTCCACACAATGTCGTCATAATTATGTAACTATTTCGTTTCAAAGTGTTGTAATTAAGTAGTTTTCTACCAATGGAAAAAATCCATTTTGTAGTGGCAATACTGCTGTAATCCCATTAGCCAGCTTAATGCAGAAACGTTATAGTGCATCGTCTCGATTCAGAGGCGGCACCAGGGGGTTGTGGGCTTTCCCGAGCTGTCCCCACCCACAAGTAAAGATGTCACCATTTTTGGTTGCCATTTTATTCTCTATGCAGTGTGAATTCTGGTAAGTGTGGGAAGGGGATTTTAAGGATTATTATTATTGTTGTTATGATCATATATTATTATATATTACAATTTTTTTTGCTGTAACCATTTATCTACATTTCTCTTAACTGTTCCTCCCTCAATAATTCTCCCGAGAAGACTACAGAAGACAATAATGGTGGCAAACACTGAGGGGCTTTCTCTTCTTAAGTTCTCTGCCATGGGTATGGGGGGTGGGGAAAGAAGACCATAGAGGAACCAAGGGTCGTGGGAACTCAAGATCCATCATCATAAGGTAAGGTGGTAGTGGCTGGTGGCTTTCTGCACCCATGTATGTCTCCCTAAAAAATCCCTCTGCCCTCCAACCCCCCCAGGTCTCCCCAAGAGTACCAAAATGACCTTGCATTGCCTCTGCCGCGACACCGTGCCAATGCGCACATGGCCAGGGACAATGGTAGAGGTAGTACTCCAAAGAAGTAATCCCCTTCCCCAGGGCCTCCCCAACAGCACTGAAACAACAAAAAAAAGGACTACTGGGCGAACACCCTCCAACTCCCCCCCTCCAGTTCTCCCCAAGATTATTGAAACCACCTTGCATTGCCTTGGCCATCACCCCTTGCCAATGCTCACAGGGCAAGGAATGATGGGAGACACAGTACCAAAAAGAACAAAAGATGAAAGGCTTGTTTCAAACAAATAGTTTAATTAGCAATAGAGGTATTAATAATAATAACAGTAGAAATATCAATAATTATAAAATACAACAATTAAACCCCTCCCTTCCCCATAACCAACAACATTGTCTATCTAGGGGTGCATGCACCCCGCACAGCCAATACCACCGCAGCAGCACCCTGCTCGAAAGCTCGCTGTAGCCTGTCAATTTGGCTAGTCATTTCTGCATGCAGGTTGGCCATTTCAGTTGCCGCACCCTGGGTCAATGTGGTCTCCTTCCTTTCCAAGGATTGGGTGAAGGCAGTTCGGAGGTTGATTACCTCCGCAGATAACCCAACAAAGAGTTCTCCACAGAGCGATGGAGGTTGTTGCCTAGGGGGAAAAAAATTGGTGCAGGGAGTTAACTAGGAGTCAGTGAGGTGCACATGGTCCACAACTAAAAACTTTGTAGGTTACCTTGTGAAGGCGGAAAAGCACCCCTTGAAATTATACTTACAGTGCCCAATGATGCGGTCTTCCATGTCCTGAATTCATTGCAGGAGAACCGCACTACTGGCAGGAGACTGCTCCTCCTCTGTCACAGGTACACATACTGGAGCAGAAAGAATCTGTTTCATCACGGGTGGGCACCTACATTTGATCTCGTGACAACCTACATGCGGCTTCCTTGCCCAGCCCTTGGAACTGTTGGCAGAGGAGCCCCATGTGCTGCCGAGACCATGCCCTCTGAACTCACCACCCAATGATGGCCCTGGTGCGTCTTTCTCCTCCTCCACCTGACCTGTAACTTGTGATTGTTCAGCAACTGCAAAATAATAAAGATTGCATAGAGTTTTTGTCTTGGTTTTTTTTTTTTATATCCAAGGAGCCAGCAGTGAAGTAGTTATTTCATTGTCACATCTATAGCAGGTGACAAGCCCTTGCACTTACGGAGCATAAGGCCAACCACAGGGGAGGGAGAGCTTTCTTTGGTTGCAGCTGCAGCCTCCATTTCCAGGTCGGGGAGGGGGAGCAGATCTTTTCAGTGGACACCTGCTCCTCAGCTGTGGAGGAATGAGAAAGTGATATGCCAGACTGTTTAATTTTTAACACTTTCCAGATTTGGATGCTATTTAATCTAGCCGCAAAGAAAAAAACACATTCACATTTCACATAGAGGTCATGTTTTTACTCACCCACTTCATGTATGGGTTCTTCAACAGGGGTTCTAATCGAGCTTCTGCCCCTTCTTCTGGCATTCTCTCTGAAAAAGGAGGGGACTGCTGCAGCATCATATGTAACTGTTTTGAAAGGTGACTTGCAACACCCAAGTAATGGACACCACCACATCCATTGTTTTGCATTGTATATTGTTTGCTGGTAGTTATTCTTCCTATAATCTTTTTAAAATTGGTAAATTCCTTTGCATCCCTTACCTTCCTGTTCTTCCAAATCAGCAACCTCCCTCACTGTCTCCGGCATACCTGTCTGTCTGCTGAGAGATGCACAGGGAGACACAAGTGAAAGGCTTCTCTGCTGACACCATGTTTGAGTGCAGTCCGCGCGTCCGCAAGTGCACAGCAAGGAAAGCACAAAGTAATAGAATGGCAGGAGGCATACCACTGCAAGGAATTTATCACGCTTGTGTCTTTTGCACCAGTGGGGTCTTCCACCCACTCTCCACAGTCTGTGCATTGTCAGGAAGAAGGGGGGCCAGATTCTCCTTGGAAGATGTCCCTCGTAAGCCTCCATGACATCAAAGAAATGACATTTCAGGTTTTTAAATTTAGAAATCGCCTGATATGCCATTCTTTGAAAGCCTTTTTCAGTGAGGGCCGATGCAATGTCCTCATAAAAGTGGTGGTTAGGAATTGGGGTGCTCTTCATGAGCGTCTCCAAGCCAGGGCTCTCTGCCACCAATAAGAGCATTGTCCTGACCTCATCGAAGGGCCACAAAGTTCCCTCCCTTGGTATTCTCACACTAAAATCACACAACCAGACACACAACCAGAGAAAAAACACACAGTAGTCCACATACCAGCAAGCAAACAGAACAAGCAAAAAAGCAAAAGAAAAGGAAAAGAGAAAAGAAGGTCAGAGAAGCAAAGGGTACAATTCACACAGACAAACAGAAAAGTCAGCAGTACAGAAAGCAAAACTAAGTAAAGATAAAAACAACGTGGGAACGCAAGCATGCAAAGGCAAACACACACAGCAGCAAACACCAAACACTACGCCAACAAACACCCAAGAATCAGCAAGCTCACCACACCCAAAAGAAGGATGGTAAACACAAGCCGTATAAACCTTTCCCACCTAGGAGCGATAGGGGGCCACCGTTTCCATCTGGCAACTAGTTGGCCATTCAGAAGCAAAACCATGTGATAGTTGGGTGGCATTCCTATTGGTTGAAGCAAGCGTCTTGTGTAATTATGTTATTATGATGGCACCTATAATTAAGTTTTTCTGTTGTCTTTTCTTTCGGCGGGAAAATGGAGGAGGAAAGTGAAGCAGCCAGGTCAAAAGGAAGGGGGAAGTCAAGGTGGAAAGCAGAGATTGTGGATCTATTAGCAGTTTAGGGGTAGGAGAATATGCAAGTGGAGTTGAAATCAAACCACAAAAATAAAGGGAGCGTGGCAAGGGAGTTGAGGAGAGGTCATTGTTGAACTGCAGAAGAATGCTGCTCAAAGATGAAAGTGATGCATCTGGAATATCGCCGGGTGGTTGCCTGGAATTCACTCACAGGGAGACCAAAGAAAACATGTCCCTTCTATGGGGAACTACATCGCACACTAAAAGGCGATGCGAGTGTGAAGCCAAAGCGTGTGTGCTGTAGCCTAAAACTTGGAGTATAGGGGGCTACTGGAGAAGTATGTGCTGGCCTATCCACCGCTGTGCAGAAGCACATAGTATCCCAGAACAATGGGGATGGATCTCCCTCATTCTCGGGAAACAATGCTAACACAAGAAAGGGGTGTGGAGGAGGGGCTGCTGGGGTATAATATGCAGAGAAAAAAATATTAAAACTACAGTAAAGGGAAGGGAAAAAGTTCTTCATCCTTGCCTACAAATGTTTGCCATTTCTTTTCCTCACAGTGTCACTGTTGGAAGTGAGGGAAGAAGATGGGAACTTCTCTGACCTGTTTGAAACCAGTGACTGTACACTAGGTAGGATATTAATAAGGGTAATAATAATAACAACAGCAACAATAACAACAACAATAATAATGGGAATAATAATAAAAATAATACTAATAATAGTAGGGATAATAATAAGGATAATAAGAAGGGAGGGTGATAAAATTGTGAATGTTCCAACTTTGGAAAAGCAGTGCATTAAAGGAATGTGCCTGACAGTTCCTATTTGTCCACCACAGCCAATGATGAGCCTATGGAGAATAGTGGTGTCTTACCTTCTGAGGATGCAGATAGCAATCCAACAATGTCAGGAATAGGTGAGTATGAGAATACGAAATATTACAATTTACCCTTTGTAGGATACCAAATGTTCCTGTATAGGAATATATTTCAGGTAACTCACCCTAACCCACCCTCTGTTTCCAGGGCCTGTGGAAGATGAGCCCAGTACTCCCACCAGCATTGACATAGTGTCACTTTCCCCCCTATTCAAGACTCAGGCATGCATGGGCTTGAGACCATTCTGGAAGAAGAAGAGAAGCCATTGCGATAGCAATGATAGAGCAGATTAAAGAGGAGGGTGCTACATCTAGGGAGGAACATCAGATCAACTCTGAATCCTGTAGGGAGGAGATCAGTGCACTTATGGGCAAGCTGGATGACCCGAACAAGATTTTCTGAGATTTAGTGGAGAATCAAGATTCAATTGGTTGTGCAGAGGAGAGGCAACAGGTTATGTCACTTCTCCAAGTAAGCAACAGAGCAATCTCCTCCACGATAGACTCCCTGGAGAGGCTGCTAGAAAATACCAGACCAGTTCCAGAAACAGTGATGCCTTTGTATCCATTTCAAGGGGGGGGGTCACAGGGAGGGCATAGAGTAGGAAAGCAAGTATGTCCTAAAAAGCAACTTGAGCGTTATAGCCTCTGGGAAGGCAAGATAGGAATGGAGATTGTAGGCTCCATCTTCTTAAAGTTTTCTCTGTTGCACTGTTACAAAGAAGAAGGTTATGTTACTTGCAGAATGTGTTCTGAAATGGCTTGTTAAACGTGAGAAGCCAACCCAAATGTAAACATATGTGTTTAAATTTAAATTGCAAATGCAGAAGGGAGTCCTCTCATGACTTCTCCCTTAATAGTAACGCATAGTTATACTTTCATTGCATTTCAGTGTAAAAAATCCAGGATGCGAGGCTTTCCTTGATATGTTATAAATGATTTGATGTTCCAGCACTAGTCTTCCATTTTTTTTCTGCAGTTAAAAAAATGTAACCTCCCCCCTCTATCTTTCCAGACTCCACATCAAAACACACAGAGAAAACTTATACTGACAAACAAAGCTTCTTACTTGAGAAATCACAATAGCACAGTAGGTTTTACAATAGTTGGTGTAATAGGGAACCAAGAACAGCATCAAATAGTTACGAATATTGCCTAACGGGGAAGGCATTCAATTAACTTGGAGAATAATACGTAGTATGTCTAGCCAGCAATGCTTCTTGAAATAGCCCCTCTTGCCCTCCTTAAGCCTCCTGCCCCCAGTTGCCTCATAAAAGACATTACTAGGAGTAATGTTCACAGGTGGTGGTGGCCTCAAGTCAAGGTGTAAGATGTGGCCCTTGCACTCACATATATTGTGGAGAACGATGCATGCGGAGATCACTGGCAGGTAATTTTCTTCGGAAACTGTCAGTGGGGCTGAGAGGCAGCCCCACCTTGCTTTCAGCCTTCCAAATGCACGCTCCACTACGTTGCGGCAATGGTTGAACACCCCGTTGAATGCAGTTTCTTGGGCGTTCAAGTGACCCGCATAAGGCTTCATCAGCCAACGGCAAAGGGGGTAGACACCATCCCCAAGAATGAGCAGGCCTACCTCCACGCCATTTATGGTGACAGTGGGGTTTACAGGAACAAAAATGCCTGCTTCCATTGCCTGCCACAGGGCAGAGTGGCAGAAGACATGTGCATCATGTGTTCTCCCCGTATCTCCCAACTCAAGGTCCACAAATCTCCTGGAATGATCTGTGGTTCCCTGCAGCAGGATGGAGAATGAATCCTTCCTGTTTATAAATTCCACTGCTCTTCCTTTTGGAGGATGCACAGGAATGTGCGTGCTGTCTACCGTGCCAACACACTGTGGCAGTCCCAATTCCTGGAAGCCTTCCATTATCTTTGGATGGAAGGAAAGAAGAGAAACCATTATGTAGGTATTTCAGAGCAATCAGAACTCTCAGCTCAGAAACTGATCTGTCCAACATTTCCATAAAGCCTATGAATCTCACATTTTCTTACTTTAAATCTCTCACACATCAAAATATATTGTTAAGCACACATCAGCACCACAGCTACTGTCAGCATAGGTGTATCATGCATGACACCGGGTAGCATTCCATGTGCTTGGTATGGGGGGTCAAATAAGAACCCACCTTGTGGTAGTTGCCCAAGCAAATGGTTGATGGAAGCAGTACATGCTCTACTGCCAGGCAGACTTCAAAAGCAATCTCAGCAACAGTAGAAATTTGAAGACCAAAGGTGTTGGCTGTCTTCCTGTATATGAGGGGAGAAGTTAGCCACCAAACTGCTATGGAAACTCGTTCCTCTACAGGAATTGGAATCCTCATCACGGTGGCTGATCGTTCCAGGTGAGGGTAAAGATGTTCCGCAATTTCAAAAAGAGTGGTTCAGGTCATACGAAAGATGTACAGCCACATTTCGTTGTCCCACTTTTCTAATACCTTCTTTGTCCACCAAGAACACCGCATGCACTCCCTTCTCCATCATCTCCTTGGCCCCGGAAGGCTCCCCATCCAGCAGACTGTGTAAGGGAGCAGAGAGATGGTTGCTGGTTCTGCGATATCATCTGAGGCAACAGCAGCAGAAATGAGGTGTGGCATTGTTTGACATAAGGGCAGATGGACAACAAGATCCTTGACTTTCTCTGTTCACACTCCCACTCTTCGTAAGAGCGCAATTGATTAGCTGAGAATCAGGATATGCATTTGTAGAGCAATATTGCAAATATGGAATATGCAATCCAAATCCATACCTGCACAGACGACAAAGCAAAGAGCACACACACAAGGACCATGAAAATGGCAGCCGCTACATAATCACGGCCCCTACGTAATCACAGAAAATGGCAGCTGCCGCATACCTGCTATGTAATCACAGCCATCTCTTGCGTACCTATGTAATTACGTTGGTGTACAGTATGTATAAAAAAAACCAATCAGGAAAGACAGGGCGGAGTGAAGGCAGAGTAATAGTGTCCAAGAGGAGTGGTCAGGAACGCTGTAATGCAGAACGTACACTAGCAGCAATCGCAATAAAACTTGATTTAAAATGGAATGGTGCAGCACGGAATGAGCCTATAGCAGTAATACGTAACACAATATTTCAATGCAACAACGCGGTAAGGTCGTCTTGTGTGGAAAGGGCCTCTGTATCATAATCACTCTCTGATGAATCTGTCACTTTAGCTTGCCTTGGTACTTGGATGTGGTTGTAGTTGTCATCATTGTCAATATAGAAGTTGGTACAGAAAACATAGTAGACTGAACAGCTTGTAATATCTGAGAAGTTGTGCTAGTGACCGTGGAAGGTGCAGCTGTCATTACTGTTGCAGAAGAGGGTATCACAGATGTTGCAGGCAGCTATCTCACACAAGGATGTATGTGTACTGTTGAATCATCAGCATTGCCAGTACCAAGGTTTGGATTAATAGTGGAGAAGGTGGAGGCTTTGATATTGTTGCTGTAGTTTTGGGTATTGGAGACCTCTAATAATTTCTCAGAAACCCATGAGTACATGGTATCGAGGGAACTGGGAAGAGATGTCTTGGAGTTCTTGACCTTGACCAACTCTGTTATCCATGTGGAGAGTGGTGTGATTGATGTGGAAAATGACGTGGAGATCACCTCATTGGACAGTAGCATGGTTCCTTGGTGTGATATCTGTCCCTATATGAATGGGAGTATGAATGGTAGGGTACTTGCCTCTCCTTGGATATGCATAATGGTATCTCTCCATATACAACACCAGAATAAAAGGAGAGTCTTCACTGTATCTGTACTCTTGGTTTGATGGCCAAGATGATGCATAGGATGGTTCCTTTCTAAAAGATTACCTTTCTTTTCAAGGAGAATGAGATGGTGATCTGTAGAATGTTGTATCAAAGGCATTAACTCCTGATTAGTCTAAGTAGGTGGTTGTGTTGTCTGCGTCGGTACTGATGTCAGTATTGATACTAGAGCATCGGCATCAGTAGATTACAAATCAACCACTGTTGTCTGGACCATAACTGGTGTATCATCATGCTTAGACTTTTTCTTCTTATCTCTCAACAGTGTTCTAAAGCCTGGGGTTTAACGTTTTTGGCAAATACAGTACTCTTGCATGTTGTGCTCCTCTCCTAAGCAGAATAAGCACTGTTTGTGGGGGTCTGATGGCAGGTCAGAGGGATCTAGTGGTTTGAGCATTGGACTCTGACTAGGGGTCAATTCCCCATTCGCCCCTGGAGACCCACTGGCTGACCTTGGGTGCATCACACACTCTCAGCCTCCAGAAAACCCATGATAGGTTCACCTTAGGGTCACCATAAGTCAGAAACAACTTGCAGGTACACAAGAACAACATGGGTGTCTGATAGTGCGACCTTGCATCCAGAACTGATACAAAGTTTGAATAAAGATGGAGAAGTGGCCAGAAAAGTTTTGTTTTGAAGAGGAAAGAAGTGGGTGGGTGGGTGGGTGGGAGGGAGAAACAACAAAGTACAGCAAAATAACTTTTCCTTAAAGATTGAAAGTAAAAGATTGAAAGTAAAAAGAGAAAGTAGAAAAAATAGTTTAGAAAGTTGGAATACAGTAGTCAACAATAGAACGTCTTAAACAGTGTGTCTCTTTCAGTATATGAAAAGAAACTGAAGTAATGGTAGCTTGGTAGGCTTGAGCGTGCTTGCCAGTTACAGAGCGGGAGGAGACACAATCAAGCTACTTAGTTCTAGAAAGTTCCAAACTAGGTCTTTGTGCAGGCACAAAACCCCATATGTGTGAGACACAGAGACCCTGAAGAATGCTTTTACATTTTCAATACAAAACTTAGATTTGATTACAAATTAAGAGTGTCATTGCTTCATTTTTGCATTGAAACCTTTTCTTTCCCATTGACCTTCTCTCTGTAACACCTCTAGCAAGCAGGGTGTGGACCTGTGTTATGTGCCTTAGGCTTGCTTCAAAGTTATGGAGACCCTAAGGCAAACCTATCACAGGATTTTTTTGTCAAGATTTGTTTAGAGGAGGTTTGCAACTGCCTTCCCCTAAGACTGAGAAAATGTGACTTACCCATGCTGATCCATAGGTTTCCATGGCTGAGGGTGGATTCAAACAGTGGTCTCCTGGAGTCCTAGCCCAACTCTTAAATAACCATACCATGTTGGTTTATGCAGAGCTGTGGACAACTTTTCTTCCCTCACATGATTTTTGAACCATCTTTACTTGATGAAGAAGCCGGTGGGCTTTGCAAGCTAGCATGATGGATTTTGCACCTTTTGGTTGGCCTTATGACACTATCACAATACATTATTTGGACTTTGGATTTTGCTTTACAGTCAACATGACTACCTCTGTATTTTTTAAAAGAGGAGAAATGGTGCTAGACTAGATTTTTGGCCTGGTGAAAATCCTGAAAGGTTTTTTTTTATATTCATTTTATGATCTCTAGTTGTACTAGCTCAGTGCCTGTGGCTAACATGAGCTTATATTGGATCATGACAGTCATATAATTGGTGATTGTTATCACATTATATGCATTGAGCAGGTTCTAAAGCTTTGCCTACTTATCATTTTTTGAAAAGTAAAGTTGACAGATGCATCAATTATACAGTCTAATCCTCTGCTCCAGATATCAGTCACTGGAAGTCACACTGAATTCTATGTGTGTACATAAATGTTTTGAAGTTGTTCTTGTATAATGCAAAACATAAATATATATACAAAAATAGACATTTCTATGCTTTTCAAAAGACTTGTCATAAAGAATTCACATTCCTTGTTTACTGTAAGCCATCATCTGAATTTCCCCCAGTCAGCTCACCAGATAACCAACTCCAGCTGCAAACCTTTCTCCAAAAGCAGACCATTGTAGATGGATGATGCTCCTTCTGTTTTAGGGTTGCAACAGAAGCTAGTTTTCAAGAAGCAAGGATATTTATAGTAGAGTGGAATTAACAGAAGGGATTTTCCAAGACCAACAGCTGGGGGCTTCCTTTATTCCTTGCTCTTATAATAGTTAAAACAAGTCCCTAGTCCAAGAGCGGGGAATGTGTAGCAATCCATATGTTGTTGGACTGCAACTGCCAGTATTATCAATGGTGGAGGTTGATGTTGCCGTCCAGTATTTCAAGAGACACAATTCCCCTTCCTTACCCTAGGCAACTTGCCAAGTTGCTGTAAATGTTGATGTGGGACAGTACAGTTGCCACAGGAAACACCAAAAGACAGGTCAGCTTTTCAAAACTCAATCCTTTCTCGTCATCAAAAACCCAACAGAGGTTCCACCTTTCATGGTGAAGAAAGCTTCTCTCTTGACCCAGGAGTTGCACTCTATACTCCCCTTCCAAACCAGAGAAAGATATGTTCAGAAAGGTAAAGAGACATAGTGTTGTCCTTCCTCCACTCTACTAAAATGGAAAACATTAGGGTTCACTCTCCTGTTGTAAGGGATGATGGACAAGTTTTTTCCCCACTGCCTCCAAGCACTGCATTCTATCTTGTCTATAGGAATCTGTTGGCCTTCCAGATAGCACTAGAATTGAGCTCCCATGATACTCTGCA
Organism: Ctenosaura bakeri; assembly: GCA_948474755.1. NCBI lineage: Eukaryota > Metazoa > Chordata > Lepidosauria > Squamata > Iguanidae > Ctenosaura > Ctenosaura bakeri. The sequence goes on from CAOLHI010002325.1 coordinate 230,736, forward strand.
ATTGGTTATGTTGATTGCATCTACCTCTTGAGCCTCTATCACATAGATTTCCAAAACTCTGAGGCTGACTTAAATGGACAACACATAATCTAAGGCACGTTGTTGTGGAATGTTTATCCTTGCAGGGAGATAAGGCTTAGGTCTGGTTTTCAGGAGTACATTTCAAAATATATGGAAAGAACAATATTACAGTTTTTATGGCTTCTTGGATTTCAGATGTTTGCTTTTAGCAAATGTTGCAGTGTTGAATCTCATGAGAAAAGTCAGAGATCGGTAGTTTTATTCCGCTGTATCAGATGGAATATTTAATTCTGGAAGGGACAATTTCTAACATTCAGCTTAATTTAAGTTACATAAAAAGACTAAGAAATTTAAAAAAGTAAGGTTTGCAGAACTGTGAGCAGGATCCTTGCTAGAGCATTCACTTTTTTTTCTTTCTTATGATCATCTTCCTGGACTATCTATCTATCTATTAAAAAAGAATACCTTAGCCATCATTAACTAGGCATAAGAAACTGCAGTACCTTCTTGTCACAAACCAGCAATACTATAGCAATCTGCATTGCATAAAGCAATACACCTTCTGGTGGTCAGCGTAGATGTTGCAGCCCAGTCTCTGAAACTCAGAAAATTGCAAGGACAGGGTTGCCTCTACAGCTAAGCTTTCTTGCAGCCTTCTGATTCCACTGAACCCCTACACCTGTTCTCCAGGTATACTGTACACCATGGTGGTTGCTTGACATCTTCCAGCTCCTCTCCCTCTTTATAGCGGCTGTCAAAATGTCAGGGATAAAATGGTAGTTCTGAGATTTCCAACTACTTTTGAAAGATGTAATGGATTGGAAGAGTGGAGAGCATTCCAGTCTTCACAGGATAGCTTCAGTCATTATGATGACCACTGTTAACATACACTGGGCTGATCCAATGCATTTATTGCTACAGAATGGCTTGGTAAAACCAGGGTTGCTTCCCCAGAATTCATAATCTTTTTTTCCTGAGCTATCTCATCATTCTTGTTTATTATCTGTTCTTTTAGATCTCACAGCTTACATTCTGTGAGACTCAGTGTAGAAAAGAGAAAAAAACTGAGCTGAAAAAGAACTACTAAGAGAAGAAATATTCCTATTTTCCTATTAGAAAAAAAACCCTAAATAATTGAAGAGATAAAGTCTAGGAATCACTAGTAATGACCAGGATATGAGAAAACACAAAATGCTGTCCTGGTTGAGACAAGGAACAAAAATGGACAGAAGCAGCTATTGGTTTAAGAACCACCAGAAAATTCTGGTGCACACCAGGGAAAAGGTGGGATATAGCTACTCAGGAGGCCTCTTGGGAACAATTCATGGTATAGGCCTTAATATTCTTTACTATCCAGCTTCTAAGATAAAGGCAGAATACATTAGAGCAGGGTTTCATAGCCTTAGGTTTCTGTGAGAAATTGTTAAGGCTTCAAGCAAAAGAACAGAACTCAAAAACAAAACAAGCAACCCCCCACCAAACTTCTTTTTGTGCTGTAGATATAAATAATGTTTATGCAGGGGAGTGTCTGAGAGCTGAAAATTATTTCAGGGGTAAAAATGTTGAGAAAGGCTGCTTTAAAAACTTAGTATTGTAGGGTGTGCTTTCATTGATCAGAACACTTTTCTTGATAGGGTGCTATCATTTTTCCTTTACTGCTACCAACTTCTGTTCAATTTCAAAAGGGTCAGTTTGTTACATGGTAATTCTTCTATAATAAAATCTTATACATTTTCTCAGAAGTCCCATTACCTTTAATAGCACCAACTTCCAAATAAGGGTGCATAGGATTGCAGCGTTACCCATTTACTGCCAGGAAAATCTTTCTAGTTCTTTCTGGATTATGTAGTAGAAAATGGAATACTCCCACCAAAGCTCTCATATCAGTAAAGCATCAACTAAAGCATTAATCAAGACTGCTGAGCTCACAATCCTGCTATAAAATATGCTCTTAAAGCAATCTGAAATAAAATACTGCAAGTGTGTCTAATTTTGAAAACTGTGAAGTTCAGCAGTCAGAAACATTCTGCAGCAGAATTTTACATCTTTTATAGGATATGTGAAAATAGGTCAAATTGAAAAAAATGACATATGGAGGACACAAATACTGTAAGAATGGGCTCCTCAAATCTCTGCACAATATAACAGGAAGACTAAAAAATATGAATGAGTGCAGGCCAAGCATTTAAAGTCTGAAACACAGTCTAGTTTCACTGAAAGCAAACAAGAGACCACACAGCACTGGAGTTTTACACAAGCTTTGATTGAAGTTCAACGTCATTTATTGAGGAGTGAATGAGATACTGTCAGACATGCCAAAGACACTTCACATTCAAGGGCTGGGAGCTCAATGGCTTTCTTCATTGAGTCAATACACAAGCCTGTTTCAGAAAACTGAATGTGATACCAATGAAGTCTTCATGCTTGATGTTGCCATCAATTTACAGTCTCTTAATCTATTGGTTTGGTGGGCAGAAGGGTGTTCTCTACCCTACAAAAATACTCACACTCCAATACATGTTAACACTAGAGGGTAAAAATGCCTGTAATCTGTTATAATGGGTGTCTACTGAATACCTGGTCTTAAAGCTGTCTTAATTAGTTTATGCTTAATGAAAATTCAACTTGTTTCCCTTTCACCATCATGTGGTTGGTTCATACCATTAGAAAAATACTCTTCAGTGCTACTGTAGGGCTTACAGGGAGCTCCTTCAGTGCTGATGGGTAGAAACTCATTGCAACACCATTTGAAACCGTTTCTTCCTGCTGCCTCTGCCTGTAGGTTGCAGAATGGCCTACATGCACTACAGTTTTCTCTCTCAAAAACAAAACAAAGAAACCTAAACCGAAGGGTAAATGTTTATTTGGAGTTGTCTTGTGGATGATAATTAAGGCCCTTTACGCAGAGTTCAGGAGCTCCTGTATGGCTCCCTGCTGGTCTGCACTGAGCTGAGATATGCATTCTGTCCACAAGCCTCCAGAAGTCTAAAGAATACAAAAGAAATAATAGGAATGTTAAACATCTATGTTAATACCGCTCTATGTAAAGATTAGAATAAATCATTTTATATGAAATGCCTGTCTGTTAAAAAAGAACAGGTCGTTTACCTGTAACTGTGGTTCTTCGAGTGGTCATCTGTGCCCTCACACAATGGGATCTTCATGCCTGCACAGTAGCTTTTCAGAAAGTTCCAGAGCTGAGCAGCTTGGCGGGAACCCTCCCTCATCCGGTACTGAGCATGCTTAGTCCCGCCAAGCTAACGGTCTCTCCTCAGTTTAGAAGTCTGCCGAAGCAAGACCTGAAAGAGGAGAGGCTGGGCGGGTGTGTGTGAGGGCACAGATGACCACTCGAACCACAGTTACAGGTAAGCAACCTGTTCTTCTTCATGGTCTCTGTGCCCCACACAATGGGAGACTGAGTAGCTTACCACTGGACAGCGGGTCAGGTCCTAGAGGATAGAAGACAGCACTGCATGGCTGAAGTGGGTGTCACGCTGGGCCCTACAGTCAAGGCGGTAGTGGAGGATGAAGGTCGAAGGCCGCGACCATGTAGCCACATGGCAAAGCTCCTGTAGGTCAACTCATTGATCAGAGACTACTCTGGGAAGAAAAGACAGGCTGGAACACAGGACCACTTTGTTCTGATGGAACACCAGGAATGGCTCATCATAATGCAATGCAGTTAGTTCTCCTGCCCACCTGGCTGAAGTGACGGCGACCAAGAATGCCATCTTCATAGTTAGGAGGTGGTCATCAGATGCAGTCATCGGTTCAAACGGATGGCACATGAGTTGAGAAAGGACAAGTGACAGAGACCATGGAAGAAGCAGTGGAGTGACAGGAGATAGAAGTGTTGCAGGCCCTTGAGGAATTGCTTCACTGTAGCGTTCTGGAAAAGGGCAGAAGAGGGAGAACCCCGTGGCTGATAGGCCACTATTGCAGAGAGATAAACTTTTACAGAGGAGAAGGTGAGGCCCTGATCCTGTAAAGTCAAGAGGAAATGAAGCACTGTAGACAGGGAGTTCGGAGAAGCAGGCACATGACGGGAGACAGCAAAGGTCACAAACTTCTTCCATTTATACTCGTAGGATCTACGAGTACATTCCTTGCTCGCGGTCATGAGGACAGCTTGGATAGTGGGGGAGTCTACAACATTATCCTCCAAGCCTGCAGGCAGAGAAGAGGGAGGTTTGGGTGCAGTACGTGACCTCCCGAATGAGAGAGGAGGTCCAGCATGTTCCAGAGCTTCATGGTCTGGCCCCATGCCATGGCGAGGAGGGGGCCGAACCAATATTGCCTCGGTCAGAAGGGAGTGATGATGATGGCATCTGTCTTGTCTGTCGTGATCTTCACCACCACCTGACCCAGGAGAGGAAATGGTGGGAAGATGTAAAGGAACTCTCTGTTCCAAGGAAACTGGAATGCATTGCCGAGAGAGCTGCGGCCCAGGCCAGCTCTCGATCAATAGCAAGGATGCTTCCTGTTGTGGTAGGTCGCAAAGAGATTGACAGTTGGAATGCCCCAATAGGACACTACCCACTGAAAAATGGAATCGGACAGAGTCTATTCGTGATTACATGCCATGTCCCTGCTCAGCATGTCCACTGTCACACTGTCCTGTCCCATGAGGTGGACAGTGACGGGGTGTACACGTAGTGGAATGCACCAGTCTCACATGTGTAGAGCCAGATGGAGCAGAGTGGAAGAGTGAGGCCCCTCTGCCGGTTCACATAACAGAGAGCTGTCGTATTGTCTGATAGGATCTGGACAGTCAGTCCAACAACGAGGTTCCAAAAAGCCTGAAGCACTTTGGAGACTGCCAAGAGCTCCAATGCATTGATATGGAGACGCAACTAAAGGCCGGCCCAAAGGCCTTGGACTGTGCAACCATGACAGTGAGCTCCCCAGCCCAGGAGAGACGCGCTGGTTGTGATAGTGAGTGTCAGATGGGGCTCTAGAAACGGAATCCCCGACAAGAGATGGCCTAGGGAGAGCCACCAATGAAGGGAGTCCTGTACTGGACAAGGCACCCAGAGAACACGGTGTTGATCACTGAGGAAAAGGTCGAAACATCAGAGAAACCAGTGCTGGAGAGGACGAGTGTGAAGGTGGGATGAATAGGTGACCGCCGTCATCGCAGCCATGTAGCCTAGAAGCTGCTGAATGTGCGGGCAGAAATGGACAGATTGCACAGGATGGCAGCCGCAGCCTGTTGCAGAGTGCGTGTGTGCGCGCCTTAGAGGTAAGAAGGCCCTGGCGCGAGTGAAGAGTAGCCCTGATGAAATCCAGGATGCGCGAGGGCTCCAGGTGGGACTTCTTGGGGTTCACCCTGAGTTCGAGATCGGAAAGGAGGAAAAGGGCAATATGGATGTTCTTGTACAGCATTTGTTTGCAGGACGCCAATAATCCAAATAGGGGTACAGCAGAACGTTCTTCACGCAGAGGTAAGACACCACAGGGATTAGACACTTTGTGAAGACCCAGGGGGGCAGTGGACAGCCCGAAGGGGAGGACCTTGTATTGGTACCACATGCCATTGACCGCAAATCAGAGGTACCTCCTTGTGCTGGGGACAAATGAAAATGTGGAAATAGGCATCTTGTAGATTGATGGATGTGAATCAGTCCCAGCGCCTCAGAAAAGGTAGGCTTGAGGACAGGGTGACCATCTTGAACTTCCAGGGGCAAATGAAGGAGTTCACCCTCCTGAGATCTAGGATGGGTCAGAGCGTGTCATCCGATTTGGGTACTGTGAAGTACTGGGAGAAGAAGCCTATGGATTTGGAGGAGGGCGAAACCCGCTTTATGGTCCCTTTGAGAAGGAGGGTCTCTACCTCTTCAAGGAGGGCTGAACCAGCAAGGGTGGAGTAGAAGACGCCGAGAAGAGGAGTACTTTGAAACTCGATAGTGTAACCAAGATGAACTATGGTCAAAACCCAAGAGTCTGAAGTGATGTTGTGCCAGATGTTGAGGTGACGGGCTAGTCTTGTGGTTCTGGGGAGGTGGTTGGGTAGCTGGAAGAGGGGCAGAGGTGGCGACCTGCAAGGGGAGTCAAAAACAAGATTTGGCAGTTGAAGAGGATTTCTTGGAAGATGATTGACGATGTCAAAAAGAACAGCAGGAAGAGGCCGGTAAGGACGATTGTAGAGACAAGCGGTGAGGACAGCACGACCTGTAAGAGTAGGAAGGGCACCTCTAGGAGGAACATGATGAAGGTGGCCTTCTAGGCTGAGTCGATGGATGAAGGCCCATCTTTTTAGCTGTCAAATGAGCTTTCACAAGTTGGTCCATCGCCTTGTCTGTAGTGGCATGGACCATCAAAGGGCAGGTTCTTGATGCATTTCCTGCTATCCTCGGTCAAACTGGCAGACCGGAGCCAAGTGAAGCGGAGGAGAGTGATTGCACTGACCACCATGTGCACCGCACCCTCAACAGCATGTTGAGAGGACAAAATCTGCTGATTCAAAAGGGCCACAGACTCATTAAAATATTGAACAGCAGCGGCCCTGTGATCGCCCGCGGGTGGGAGAGGATGGAAAAAAACCTATCCTAGATATTGCACTGATAGGCCGCCAGGCAAGCTTGAGTGTTAGAGATCCTGGTGATCAACGAGGAAGCAGAGTAAAAGCGATGGCCAAAGACATCCAAACGGCAGCCCTCTTGATCAGGTGGGATCATGTGTGCCCTTTAGCCCCCTTTTGTATGAGATGACTCAACAATTGAATTGGGAGTCGGATGACGTCCTTCCGCTGGGTATGGTAGAGATGCTCTAGGCGGTGAGGAATTGGTTGAAGTGACGCTGGTTGGGCCCACGGGTGCTTCAAGACCTCTGCAGGATGGGCAAAAATGGAATCGGAGCTGTCGACAGGGGGCGAGTATCGACATAGTGGAAAACCGGGTCCTGTACAGTAGGAGCAGGTCCAGAGATGTCGAAGCCCAAGGCAGTGGCCATCTGGACCAAGATGTCTGAGAACTGCTTGACGTCCTCAGGAGCAGAATCAGGAGACAGGTCCCCAAATGCTAAAGACGGGAAGGTATGAGATTGCAGTGTGCAATCTGTACAATCACCATCGGAATCATAAGAGGCAGAAGAAGATGATGAGCAAGGCAATTGAGAACGATGATGTGGGGCGGGTCCCGTTGCAGGAAGAACAGCAGGTGGAGCAGGAGCAGAGGCCAGTAGAATGGTCGGGGCCAGTAGCAAGACTGGAATTTGTACTGGTATCGAGGCTGGGATGCAAATTGGTACTGAGGTTGATGCTGACGAAATGGGTAGTATGGTTGGGATCGGTGCAACGACAGACTGTGTCGACAATGAGGCCGACAGATGTTGGCAGAGTAGATGCAGGGTGAGTATCTGGCAGGGGCTGTGACACTGTCGCTGTCACCCGAGGAGGAGGCAAAACAGCCTGATGATGAGGTGATGGGTCTTGGGACCGGTGGAGTTTGTAAGCAGCCATCTCTGGACTGGCCAGAGGTCACAGGCAAAGAGGCCAGTAGTGAGGATCGATGGTCCAAGTCAGAAGCGAGAGCCAGAGAAGCTGGGACCGACAGCACCGGGAGCTGGGCAGCATCCCGTACTGGTGAAAGAGTGGGAACATCCTCCTTCTCGACAGTGGAGATTGCAGGTTGCGTTGGAGGAGGTGTCGGTAAGGGACCGAGAGAGGAAGGTTGATTAGCCGATGGACAGGTAGCGGGAAAAGGAGAGTGGTGCGTCTCCCTCCTTTTTCTTCTTTTCCTGGTTGGAGGAAACAGAAGAATGGTGTGACAAGGCGCATTTACACTCCGCCAAGGTAGGGACCTTGAGAGCTTGTTGTGAAGTCAAAGTGGCATCCCCAGTGGCAGATAGTACAGTAAACATCCTGGAGAGCTTCGGAATCTTTGGCAAAGAAGAAATCAGCGGCAAGGTCAACAAGGTTGTGGTTGGTACCAGTACCGAGGCTGTCAATACTGAGGGATCGGAGGTTACCGATAACTTCAGAGCTGAAGTAGAGGATGTTGTGGAGGAAATCGATACTGACACAGTGGAAAGAGCGGTATCTGAAGATGCCTGCTCTTTAATGAGAAGGGCTTGCTCCCAACAGTAGGATTTCAACCGAGAGGCTCTATTCTTAAGATTCTGGGAGGTGAAGTCCTTACAAACAGAGCAGGCCCGAATGTTATGACCCTCCCCAAGGCAGAACAAACACTTGGGGTGGGTGTCTAAAAGGGAGACCTTGCAGCCGCAAGACACGCACAACTTAAACAAAGACGACATACGAAGGGGAAAGAGTTCTTACAGTTTTTGTTGTAAAAGATGAGAAAAAAATGAAGAAAAGGCCAAGAATTCAAGGAACTGCTCAGCGAGGAAGCCTTCTGAGCTGCTAACAGGTCGGCGGACGAAAAGAAACTGAGGAGAGACAGTTAGCTTGGCGGGACTGAGCATGCTCAGTACCGGATGGGGGAGCGGTTCCTGCCAAGCTGCTCAGCTCTGGAACTTTCAGAAAAGCTACTGCGCATGCGCGAAGATCCCATTGTGTGTGCCACAGAGACCATGAAGAAGAAATTTAACTTTCTTAAATATATGACAGTGCAGACAGAGCATTACAAAGTTTAAAATAAATGTCTGAACACTGAGACCTATATGTAAGATAACTATCATTTCTGATGTTTTGTTAAGAAATGTGCTGCTTTTGTATATGACGGTTATCACACACAAGTGTGAAGAAATAATCTATCCAAGTTTTAACAAACGAAAACCAGGAAAAACCGAGTGACCTATTATAGGAGGGAGCTTTAGTTTCTAGAAATATAGCCACCATACTATGCCATCATATAAATAGCAGCCATCATATAAAAAGCATATTTTTTCTCTACTATTTACTAAATCTTAAATGAAGTTACATAATGCTGTTTATCCCAAATTCTAGATCACCTTGGGCAATTTCTGTTACTGATAATGAAACCTAAGAATTGCTCATATGTGCTCTTTCCCTTCAAGTGACATTCCTATTCTGAGAGGAAATTGTGTTACCGTTCTGCAAAGCAACAAAATATTTTAAGGCATCAAAATCTTTGCATTTACCTGCACTTGCCGAACTACATTAGCCAGTCGCTTGGTGCACGGATCTTCATGCTTGATTGCTTCATTAATTTCACCATCCGCAATTATACTGAATATTTTGGGCAGGTTAGAGTTGTTGGGGCCCAAGACAATGGGATTATTACTGTTGGAAAAGTAATGAAAGAAAGGGGAAAGAAGAATGTCAGCTGCCTTAACACTGAAGAGATGCAAGGGTACGAGACATGTTACTTTTAATGAGGATCTTCTGGTCAAATTCCAGGTTACCATAAACCTACACTCTTGTGCAAGCCAATTATACAATAGGATATTAATAAGCTACTTTATTCACCTATGATTAGAAGAGGACTGCATAATTTTTCATAAGTCTATAATAAATGATAGAATATTACCATCAAAAACATTAAAATAAAACTATGCTAGGTCTTTCTATCAATTAATCTATAAAGTAGCAAACTTTTCTAGAGTGATACCTCAATTTTTAAAGAATCCTTCCCAGCACAAAAAGCCTTTGTTTAGTTAACATGCCTTTGTTTAGTTAACAATATAAGATGGAACATTGCCATGACTCTAGTGCTCATTATAAAATTAAACTAGACCGCAAATGTGATAGGAGCATCAGACACTGAAGACAATAAATAGGGCAAAAGAACAGGTTGCTTACCTGTAACTGTAGTTCTTCGAGTGGTCATCTGTGCCCTCACAAACTAGGAGCTTTCGTGCGTGCGCGGTAGCATTCGGAAGATTCTAGAGCTTAGTAGCTTGGTGGGAACCCCCTCCCCCATGCTGGTACTGCGCATGCTCCTCCCGCCGAGCAACGGTCACTCCTCAGTTCTGTAGTCCGCTGAAAAAACACAAGGACCTGAAAAAGAGGGGACGGTAGGGCGGGTGTGTGTGAGGGCACAGATGACCACTCGAGGAACTACAGTTACAGGTAAGCAACTTGTTCTTCTTCTTCGTGGTCTCTGTGCCTCACACACTAGGAGACTATGTAGCTTACCGGTTGGATGGTGGGTCAGGTCCTATAGTACAGAAGCCAGCACAGCATGTCCAAACCGAGCATCTCTGCGGGACTGGCAGTCAAGTCTGTAGTGGCGCACGAAGGTCGATGGTTGAGACCAGGTCGCCACATGGCAGAGTTCCTGCGGGTCAACTCCTCGGAGGAGGGCTGCAGATGTTGCAACAGCTCTGGTGGAATGAGCTCTCAGGAATGCTGGCGGAGGCTTCCTGGCAAGCTCGTACGCCAGCAGGATTGTCCCAGCCACCCATTTCAAAAAATGTTGGGTGGATACCTTGTGCCCTCTCCGACGCCTGCCATAGCACACAAAAAGGTGCGGGGTGTGTCGAAAGGAGGCAGTCCTGTCCTTGTAAAAAGCCAAGGCCCGCGTGAACATCCAAAGAATGAAGGGATCGTTCCAAAGGTGTCGTCGGGTCCGGATAGAAGGTAGGCAAGATGATGTCCTGACCTAGATGAAAGTTGGACACCACCTTTGGCAGGAGTGAGATGTCAGGCCGGAGGACCACTTTATCCCTGTGGAACACAAGGAAGGGCTTGTCAGACCTTAGTGCTGTCAGTTCTCCCGCTCGCCTGGCCGAGGTGACAGCCACAAGGAAGGCAGTCTTCATGGTGAGCAGCCTGTCATCAGCAGTCGCCATCGGTTCGAAGGGCGGTCTCATCAGCTGCGACAGCACCAGAGATAGGGACCACGGCGGTAGAGCGGGCAATACCAGCGGGTACAGGTGCTGCAGGCCCTTCATGAACTGCTTGACAGTACCGTCTCTAAAGAAAGCCGCGGAGGAGGATTGTGGAGGCTGGTACACCACAATGGCCGCGAGGTAAACCTTCAAGGAAGGGAAGGCGAGGCCTTGCTGTCGAAGGTGCAAGAGGAAGTGGAGTACGGTAGGCAGGTTGACAGGCGATACCGACTCCCGTCTTGCTTCAGTGAAGGCCACGAAGCGCCGCCACTTGTAATGATAGTTGCGGCGTGTCGACTCCTTCCTGGCTGCAGTCAAGATGTTACGGATGACGGGATCGTCTACAGCGATATCCTCCAGGCATGGAGGGCAAAGAGCGGCAGGTCTGGGTGGAGTACGAGGCTGTCGGAGTGCGACAGTAGGTCCGGTATCATCAGGAACCTAAGTAGTCAACCGCATGCGGCCTCGAGCAGGGGCCCGAATCAGTGCTGCCTCGGCCAGTACGGGGCTACGAGGATGACGTCTGCTCAGTCGGCAAGGATCTTCGATATCACCCTGCCCAGGAGGGGAAACGGAGGGAACGCGTAGAGGAGCCCCTTGTTCCACCTGAACTGGAAGGCATCGCCGATGGAACTGCCATCATGACCGGCCCTCGAGCAGTACCGACGGCACTTCACGTTCAGACTGGTGGCGAAGAGGTTGATCGCCGGCTCTCCCCACCGGTCCCGGATCATCTGGAACACCTTGTTGGAGAGGGACCACTCGTGGTGGCAAGAGGTGTCTCTGGTTAGTGCGTCTGCTGTGGTGTTCTCCTGCCCGGCCAGGTGAACCGCCACGGGATGGATCCGAAGTGAGATGCACCAGTTCCAGAGATCGAGGGCTATGTTGAGGAGGGTGGTCGAATGAGTCCCTCCTTGCCTGTTGATGTAGCAGACCGCCGTCGTGTTGTCTGTGAGGATCAGCACCGTGCGGTTTGTAACGAGGTGGCGAAAGGCCCTTAGCGCCTCCCAAATCGCGAGCAGCTTGAGAGCGTTGATGTGGAGGGCAGTCTTGTCGATCCACTGGCCTCGGACTTTGAGCTCGCCACAGTGGGCTCCCCATCCGAAGAGGGAGGCATCGGTCGTAACCGTCAACTGCGGAGTCGACCCCCGGAATGGCATGCCTGACATGAGGTGACTGTAGGACTGCCACCATAGCGGGGAGGAGTGTACCTGCGGGGGTAGTCGAAGGAGACGTCTCTGGTTGTCCAGTAACGGATCGAAGACTCGGACAACCCAGTGTTGAAGGGGCCGTGTGCGGAGCTTGGAGAGGTAGGTCACGGAGGTGGTGGATGCCATATAGCCGAGGAGCTGTTGTATTCTCTTTGCTGTCACAGTCAGGGCGGTGAAGACCGTCGATGCGGCCTGACAAAGCGTCTGCGCCCGGTCTAACGGTAGGTAGGCTCTCGCCGATACCGAGTCCAGTGTGGCACTGATGAAGTCCAGCACCCTCGCAGGCTCGAGGTGGGACTTCTTCGGGTTGACTCGCAGACCGAGCCGGGTCAGAAGTGTCAATGTCCGATGGATGTCGCTATAAAGTTTTTGTCTGCAGGACGCCACCAACAGTCAATCGTCCAGGTAGGGGTAGATGGAGATGCCCTTTGTCCGCAGGTATGATACCACTGGGGCCATGCATTTGGTGAAGACCCTGGATGCGGTTGAGAGTCCGAATGGTAGCACCTTGTACTGGTAACAGGTGCTGTCGACCGCGAACCGTAGGTACTGTCTGTGCTGCGGGCGAATGGCGATATGGAAATAAGCATCCCAAAGATCGATGGAGGCGAACCAGTCCCCTCGACGAAGGAAAGGCAGGATCGAGGATAGCGTGATCATCTTGAACCTTTTGGGGCGGATGTATTCGTTCACCTCTCTGAGGTCTAGGATGGGCTGCAGGGTTCCGTCTGTCTTCGGTACCGTGAAGTACCGGGAGAAGAAGCCAGTGTTTTTGGCTGAAGACAGAAGTCGCTCGATCGCCCCTTTCTGAAGCAAGGACTGGATCTCTTCCAGCAGGGCCGAGCTGGCTGGGTGGAATAGTAGACGCCTTGTGGTGGAATATCTTGAAATTCTATGGCGTAGCCAAGACGGATAATGGAAAGCACCCAAGAATCCGCCATGACTTGACGCCAGTCTGCGAGATGTCTGGCCAGGCTCGACTGATCTTGAAAGGCTGCTGGCAGGCTGAAGGATGGAAGTGGTGGCGACCTGCGTAGGCGGTCAAAACTGGGACTTCGCCTCGGACGAAGATTTCTTAGACGACGAGGCTGGGCATTGTTGGAACGATCTTCGGCCGGAGGAGACAGTCGACAGTCGGGACTGGGCGGACTGAGAAGACCAGTGTTGAAAGGTGGAGGACGAAGGCCTGTGCCAAGATGAACGTGAGCCAGAGGGCCGACGGGACTGGGATGGCTGGTTAATCCTCATCTTCCTGGCGGTCAGGCATGCCTTGACAATGTCATCCATTGCCTCGTCGGTTGTGGCGTGGAAGAGGCCTTGGCCATCGAAGGGAAGGTCTTCAATTCGCCTTCGACTGTCCTCCTGCAGTCCCAATGACCGGAGCCAGGCGTGGTGGTGGAGGGCTACGGAGCCTACCATAACCCTCGAAGCAACCTCCATGGTGTGCTTCGAGGACATGATCTGCTGGTTGGCAATGGCCACGGCCTTGTTGAACAGCTGTACAGCAGCTGGGCGATTCTCCTCCACGAGGCCAGCCAGAAGGGGTGTGAAGCAGTCCAGCAGGTTGCAGAGGTAGGCTGAGAGGCACGCCTGTGTATCGGACACCCTGGCGATAAGCGAGGAGGCGGTGTAAAACCTCCTGCCGAAGGTGTCCAACTTACGTCCTTTACAGACCAGCGGGGTGGTATGTGTCCTGCTACCACCCTCGGTCTGGGCAGACTCTACGACGATGGAGTTCGGGACCGGATGGCTAAAAAGGAACTCCGCTTTCTCCTTCTGAGTCTTATAGAGGTGCTCCAGCCAGAAGCTGGCTTGTCCCATGGGTGTTTTAGGGCCTGCATGAGCTTCGGCAGGAAGGGCAGCGGAGTGGTGGTCGGCTAGCGAGCCTCCACATATTGGAAGACCGGGTCCTCCTCCTCTGGATCCAGTTCCAACACCTTGAGACTGAGTGCTGCGGCCATCCGGAGCAGAATCGCCGAGAACTGTTGGATGTCCTCAGGCGCCGACTCTGGAACCAGGTCCCCAAAAGCCAAGGGAGGTGACTCGTGGGAAGCCGGTGTCGAGTCCTCCAATTCCGAGTCATAGGACTGGGAGGATGGGGACTGAGAGCTGTCTGCAGACCTGTCCCTGCTTGCAGTTCTATCTCGGGTCACCACTGGGGTCTCTGTCGCTACCTGTACCGCCAATGGTGTGGTGGTCGGAGCTGCAACACGAGGTGTCACCAAAGAGGCAGCCGGCACCACTGAAGGGTGGACCCGTTTAGTCGCTTGGGTGACTGTCGCGACCGGCACCACCACCTGCATCAATGTGGCTTGTGACATCTGGCGAGTAGCCGTGGAGGTGACCCTTGGTGGAGGTGACACAGCACTGTAGTGTGGTGAAGGCTCTCTCGATCTCCGGCGGCAAGGAGAGGGCGATTGGCTCCGCGAACGCCGATGCCGGAAGTAATAGACCTCCTTGGGAGAAGAACGAGACCATCAATACGGGATCCAGTTCCTCGCATCCGGGTGGTACTGGTCCCTATTAGATGGGGAGTAGGACCGGTACGATGCCAGATACTCACGCCAATGAGCCTCTTGACCGTATCTGCCAAGATAAGAGGCAGAAGTGTACAGTGACTCGATTGAAGGACGGGAATGTGGTCTTTCATAATAGACCTCCCGCTGGTGTGGTGATGGCGGCCTGACTCTCCGCTCCGGAGAGCGGGGCATGCTCCTACCTGAGGCTGCCCCAGGCCTGGGGGAGGGCCAGTGTTCAGCCATCACTTCCTCCTGGCGGTCCACCGATCTGAGGTGACTCGGCGGGGACACCGCTGCCATTAAGACGGGTGGTTCTGAGGAAGGTAGGACCTCCACGGCCTGCTCCTCGTCGGACACCTCTAGGACTTCTTCCAGGTCTGACAGCTCTCCTGGATCCCCAGGGAGCTGAGTTGGTGGAGATGTGGGAAAGCGGACCTCCTTTTGTGGGGAGCACCTCTTCTCCTCCTCCTCCTCCTCCTCCTCCTCCTTCTCTTTCTCCTTTCCTATGTCCTGAACAGCAGGACGTTTCTTCTGGGCCGGAGTTGGAGGCCTGGTTGTCAAGGAGGCCTGTGAGCCCGCAGGTGTCTCCCTAGTTGTCTTGGCAGCCGCCGACAACTTTGGGATCCTCGGGAGCGAGGAGATGGACAGTGTCGATGTTGGTACCGAGTCCGGTACCGACGAGGTGGACGGTGCGGCAGCCGCCGACACCTTCGATGGTGGAGTTGCTTGTCGTCTGGATGATGATTTCTCGGACATCTCGGTGCAGGCCTCGGGCTGATCCCTCACTCGCAAAGACTGTTCCCAGCAATGGGATTTCAACCTCGACGAGCGGTTGTGGAGAGTCTGAGTTGTGAACTCTCTGCAGATAGGACAAACCCGGGTGTTGTGGGTTTCTCCCAAAGAGAAAAGGCACTCACGATGCTTGTCCGAGAGAGCGACTTTCCGTCCACAAGAGATGCACTTCTTGAAAGACGCAAACATAGGCCGATAGTCCGGTGAGAAGAAGAAGAGACTGAGGTGAGAGAAGAAGTCTGAAGAGAAGTCTGAAAAGAAGGAAAAGGGAAGGGGGTTTCAATACCTATCCAAAGCCGTAATCCAAAGCCGTAGTCAAGAAGTCCGAAAACTGAAGTCAAGCCAAAAAACGCAAGAAAATACAACAAAGCACAAGCCACTAAGAGAACCTTCTGTACGCGACGGCAGATGAGAAAGAACTGAGGAGTGACCGTTGCTCGGTGGGAGGAGCATGAGCAGTACCGGCATGGGGGAGGGGTTCCCGCCAAGCTACTAAGCTCTAGAATCTTCCAACCCCTAATGTGCACGCGCAAAAGGTCCTAGTGTGTGAGGCACAGAGACCATGAAGAAGAATTGGTATTCATTTATTCACCCGGCATGAGTACTAATTTTTAATATGTTATGGTATATAGCAAAATTTGTTACTCTGAATTTTCCATCTTTCCTAAATGCAGTTGAAGTGAAGTCCTGCAACTAATAACACACATTAATCTTCTTAGCTCACACAGGCCAGAACAAAAGGGGTATATATTTTGGAAACATATTTGGATGTTCCAAAATTTGGAGGCAGCAGACTGTTTCTATGCACTGCCACTGTTAATATTTGATTCATGTACGTAAGATGATTTTTAGAACTGATCAATTAATGAAAAAAGCAAAATACTGCTACCTGAGCATGTCATTGAAGACTGAATTAAGGTTAGTTTAATTAATGAAAATGGCCATCCAGATTGTTGCCTAAATCAGAGTGGGAATTGTACAGCTCTTTAGATTTTGTTCAACTACTTCTCCCAGTGTTCTTCATGAATGATATACTGGCTAGGATTGCTGGAAATAAAAGTTTAAACCCAGAAGATATACAGTTCCTAGTGATGGCTTATATAATGAGGGTATGGGGCACAGAACCCTTGTGAAAGTGGAAAAACAATGAACAACCTCCCCCCTCCCAGCAATCTCACTCTGATTCCAGTCTGGGGCTCCTCCTTCCATTCCCTTGCCTTTTGCATGCCTAGGCCAGATGCAAAGGAATGGGAGGGGGGAGTTCCAGAAGGGAGAAAGCTTGCATGAGCCTCCCTCCACATTCCAGAGGCAAAGGAGTAGGAGAGGGAGCCCCAGAGGTAAGAAGGAAGGTTTGTGTGTGCCTTCCGTCCCATTCCTTTGCCTTTTGCCTCAGCATGAGTTCTCAGCACTGGGGCCAGATGCAAGAGAATGGGAGAGGGGAGAAGGAAGGTACACACATTCCTCTTCTTCATTCCCTTGCCTTCCTTCTCCTTGCCTAGCAAAACACAAGGGAATGGGAGGAGAAGAGTAGGGGTAGGGGAGGCACAAGCACTCCTCGCAAATAATCAAATCCACAAATGTCAAACTCGTGAATGTGGAGGGAGGACTGTAGGCTGGCTGATCGAAACCATGTGTATGTAATATTGCAAGCCAACTAACATTGCCATAGTCTTTGCAGTGCAGTCAGCTTCATGATGAGCAGTCTCAATCTGTTGTGCTGCTAGCCTAGGCACTACTTGTTAGAAAAGAATGGTGACATTTCTCTGGTCATCAGGTATGGGATGAGAGAAAGTATCTTCTCTCTGAAAAATTGCTGGTAGCCAGCCATACACCATACACTACCACACATAAAGATGTTAGCACATGTTATTGGTAACCTCAAGGCTGGACTTTTGCCATGCACTGTACATTGACCTATCTTTGTACCAAGTTTGGAAACTTCAATTGCTTCAAAAACATGGCAGCCAGATTGGTTGTTGGTACATCTATGAGCGAGCGCCAATATTAAAGATATTCTGCTAGCTGCCAGTCAGTTTCTGGGCAAAGTACAAAGTGTTGGTTAGTACCTTTAAAGCCCTACCTGGTTTGGGTCTGAGTTACCTAGAGGATCACCTCCTCCTGTATAATATACCCCACATACTCAAGTCCTCTGGGGCACATTTACTTCAACCAGCTGGGACTAGACTGACAACGGTCACCCAAAGGACTTTTTCTTCAGCTACCTAGACTGTAGAATTATCTGTGTAAGAAATTCAACAGCTGAATATGTCGTCCAAATTGAAAACAGCATTAAAGACTAGTCTCTTTCAGCAGGCCTATCCAGATGATTTTCAATTGTACATTTTAAGAATGAATTTTAAATATGTATTGACTGTTTTCAGGCATATCTATTATTTATTCTTTTAAGCTGATAATATGAATTTTAACTATTGTTTTTAATTGATCTTCTGTTTTTAACTGATATATGTTATATGTTAATCTGTTGTTGCCCCCTGCCTCAATCCATAGGGGAGAGGCAGGTAAGAAACAACAACAACAACAACAACAACTTGGGTAGCCAGCTACCCAAATAATTATAATACATCTGGTAGTTGGCTATCCAAATTGCTAATGCTGCAGAAGAGTAGAATATCCTACCTAACAGATCATGATGGCAGCCTTTCTAGTCTGGTGAAATGGAATGGGATTGGATGGAGAGGCCTCTACAACAGTTTGGTGTTAGGTGATGAAGAGGAAGGAGGTCTCTTCCTGCTGAACCTTATAAAGGTTTTCCAGGCATATTGCCATTGAGGGAACAGAAGACAGTTCAGACCAGGATTGTTTAACAAGATCAAGAAGAACTGGCAAAAGGGGGAGCATGACTGGCATGGAACTTTGGACATTAATGTGTTAGGTCTAATGGAGTAGGTTATTTCTTCACTTTGAAGCCAAGTGCCATTCTGGAAAGAGTTCTGTAGGGGGTGGGGGGAGAGATCCTCTGTTGGTGACATAGGTGCAATTTTGGCAACATCCTCTGTTGCAGATGAGGGAAAAGGTGATAGGGATTGTAGTGATGTATAAGCAACACAGTCCTCTACATCTTCACAAGAACTGAAAACAGAAGAGACTGAGCCGGGTTGTACAGTGTCTGGGTTGAGTCAAGATGGAGACACAGCTGAGGTGAGAGGCCATGTGGATGAGACAAGCTGAGTTTGTTGCTTAATCAAAGGTGCCATTGACACTAGGGAAACATTTATGTCAGTTGCAGATGGCACAAAAATCAGGGCCACTGAAGTGTTCCCTCAGTCTGGAATCAATTATTAGTGCAGGCCTGCACAACATACAGCCAAGGGAACACTTGCGGCCCACCAAAGGATTTTGTTTGGCCCACAGGCAGGAAGGGCAGTCTGCCTTGGGCAGCACATTTTGGGGGCTCCAACAGCCAGTGGTGTGGCTTTCGGGGTGTGGTCTGCCCCGGCAGCAGTTTTTTGGGGGCACTGCTGGGCCACAATGCCCTGAGAAACACTGACTGCTCTGGTGAGTTGTTCTGATTTCATTTGCCCAGATGTGTGTTTCAATCTTGGTTCAGTCTGGAAACAACAGGGCAGTGTGTGACCTCGGGAAGCTGTGCTTCCCAACTTGTGTCTCTTTTGCAAGAGCTGCGCTGATTTGCCTGCTGGTTCTCTTGGATTTTTCTACTGGACCTCATAGCCTGCTTTTTTTTTTAACCCCAGGAAACGTTTGCAACACAACACATCCACACCTGGTGGGAAAGGGGTTGGTTGGGGGGAAAAGAAAGACTGTGGAAAAAAGCTTTTTATACAAAAAATAATGAGATGGCTTTGGAGGCATATGGCCCCTCTCTCAAGCTCAGCCTCTCTCAAAACTCTACATCTGGTGCAACCTTGCCTCCTTTACTTTTTCTCTTCCACATCCCTCGCCTCCTCCTCTTTCCTCTGCTTTCATCCCACTCCTCTGCTTGGCTCACCAGGTGATGGGGCTGCTGAGAGCTCTGAGTTTTTTCCTCCTGAAAATTCTGTAGCAGCGGAAGGGAATGGGTGCTGTTCAGGGCTAGGTATGTAGTAGGGAGAGATGAGCAAAGGCAGCTGAGATAAAAGATTTTAATTGGAGATGGACAAGGACGAACGGCAAGAATGCCCATTGAGGGCAATGCCAGTTCTCTGAATTCTGCAGGGAATAATGGAAGGTGTGAATGTTAGTTCACACATCTGGGCTCAGTTTGTAATTTGGAAATGGGTCCTGCTCTTTATTTTACTATTTCAAATCTTGTTTCATTTTTATCATCCGGAAGATAACTGTTTTGAAAGATAACTTTGGGCCTTTCTGCCCTACACTGTTATAGTGCTTTTATTCCACTTGCAACCTCCTATGGAATCCTGGGGTTTTTAGTTTAGGGAG
The DNA here is from genome assembly GCA_948474755.1 of Ctenosaura bakeri. Classification (NCBI taxonomy): domain Eukaryota; kingdom Metazoa; phylum Chordata; class Lepidosauria; order Squamata; family Iguanidae; genus Ctenosaura; species Ctenosaura bakeri. Next base: position 250,432 of record CAOLHI010002325.1, read on the forward strand.
GGACCTTTAGAATTCTCTGCCAGAGAGGTCTTTGGCCTCAGTAAGAAAAGTGATAGGGTTGATGGTATACCCCCTCCAAAAAAATACTTAACTTTGTATTGATTGGTGGTAAGAGAGAAGAGCACTCTACACATGCTCCAGGATCCTCTCCCCTTAAAATGTATCTGTGGCCCAAAGAAGTTTAGCCTATTTAATTTCAGCCCTTACTTACTGCCAAGTTGTGCAAGCCTGTAGTAGGGGCATGAGGCAACATAATGGGAGGACCTTGACCTCAAATGATGCTCTCATGGTGAGTGGTAGTTGGGGGAAAGTCCTACTGTAGACTGTGTAATGTCAAGGGGAGTGGTGGTGATAAGCAGGGTAACAGTAATGGCTATCACAGGATGGAACAGGTACACAGGCCCAAGGCACTTCTGTCCAAAGCGATTCTTAAGTATTACAGCCCAATGAAGCTGAGTATGAACCCAGGGAGTTGTTGCAATAGTGATAATGCTGGTGGTACTGAGAGAGATGTGGACAGTCTGAACCAGAACAATATCCTTGACATCTCAGAGAGTCCTCCATATAAGGATGATCACGTGATGTAGGAAAGGGGAACAACGTCAGACCAAATGTGACTCATGAGCCTGAGGGATATGAGAGTGACCTGAGGAACAGGACTGGCAGTGAGGTGGAGGAGTAGGTGAATTAGGAGAAAGACAAGGTGACTGATGGGCTGGAAAGTTGCTCTCTTGCAAGGTTGAGATTGAGAGGCTCTGAAAGGGGGGAGGCTGAGTAACTGTGACTTGAATCAATTCTACACTGAGAGCTGATCAGTCTGGAAGTGAGCTATATGAGGTGCTTCCTATCCTCAATTCGTGTGGATTCAAGTAGCAGAACCCTAGTGAAAGTGGAAAAAACACAAACACCCCCCGCAATCCCCCTCCCATTCCCTTGCCTTTTGTGTACTGGAGCCAGAGGGAAAGGAATGGGAGGGGGAGCCCTGGAAGGGAGAAGGCTCACACAAGGCTTCCTCCACATTCCCTTGCCTTTTGCCTTGACATGAGTTCTCAGTGCTGGGGCTAGAGGCAAGGTAATGGAAGAGGGGAAAAGAAAGGTTCATGTGAGCTGTCCCTCACTTCCCTTCCCTTTTGCCTTGGTGTGAGTTCTTACTGCCAGAGCCAGAGGAAAAGGAATGGGAGGAGGAGTTCTGGAGGGGAGAAGGAATTGAGCCTCCCTGCTCCATTCCCTTGCCCTTTGCATCAACACAAATTCTCAGTACTGGGGCCAGAGGCAAAGGAATGGGAGGGGAGCTCCAGAGAGGAGAAGGAAGGCTTGAGTATGCCTCCCCCATTTCTTTTCTGGGCACTTGCCTTCCTCCTCTGTGCCCAGCAAATTGCAAGGGAATGAAAGGAGGAGAATGGGCAGGAAGGCATGTGCCTGTCTTGCAAATAATCAAATTTGAGAATGTCAAAACTTGAATGTGGAGGAAGGACTATATACTCAGTTTGAGAGCATCTCCGGGGGCAGTTCTTACAGGTCAATGCTGAAGAGGAATAGAGAGGTTGATTCTGAGAGGCAATATCTGCAAACTTCAAAGACTGTTTCCAATGACGGAGGTGGAGCCAGGAAAGTCTGTTTCTTAGTCCCTAGGTTGTAAACCCTTGACAACTAGAGTGAGTATGAACAAACAGCCCTTACCCAGGCAAAACAAGCACTGAGAGTGGCTGTCCGAAGTAGAAATCTTCCTGCCGCAGGAGACACAGTTCTTGAAAAGAGTCCCCAGGGTCATGCAGAAAGAACTAACTGGCCACCAACTAGAGCTGGTGGAGCAAGGGGCAAACTAGCAACTACTATCTTTTTTAATAGAAAAATAATAAAGAGAAGAACAATAGAGGAAAAGAAAGACTACTCAACATGAAAGCTATCCAGAGATATAAACACCACACCAGATGAAAAGAAAAAAAGAGGGAGTAGCTCTTGGCACCATTTTTGTTTGTGTCTGAAGAGGGTGGTTTCCCACCAAAAGCTACTCAGCTCTGGAACGTTGTGTGTGAGAATCTACAAAGGCACAAGACCCATTTGTGTGAGATCACAGACAACTACAAAGAAGAAATGGTATTTTCTAAAACCTGAATGGTTAAGGATCCGTCTTCCCAGTACTGGCCTTCCTGGACTTAAAAATTCTTGAGGAGGCTTTGTTTGTGGTGTACAGGAACAGTGTGACCCACAAAAGCTTTCTTAGTGATGGCCACCTGATTATGAAACTCCCTTCTATTACAGATCTGGTTGTCTCCCTCTTATCTTTTGGATACTACTTAGAAATGCATCTATTTGAACAAGAAGTCAATGTAAAAGCAGTGTTTTCATTTGACTTTTGCTGATCTTGATTTGCATTCTTTTTAATGTACCTAAGTAGGCATTTCTAATTTATTATTTAATGTATTATCAATTTATGATTTTAACTGTTCTTGGGTAGGTTTTTAGGTAACCAACCATTTTATGAAGAAGAGCTCAGCATGAATCAAATACACAAATACATAAATAAGAATGGTGATATTAAAACCAAGCCTTAATTCACTTTACTTTCAAATGTACTGAACACATTACACTTTTAAAGAGTATGCTCCAATTTGTTCCACAATGGAAAGGGGACAGAGTTGGAAATGAAATTCCTCCAGGAAAATACCTGGAGCATAAACCAATTAGGGCAATAGTAGGGAACATGTGGGCTTCCAGATGTTGATGGATTACTATGCTTATCATCATTCTGCCAGCAGGGGCTTATGAGAAGTTGAGTCCAAAGACTTCTGGAAAGTAACAAACCTCTAAACAATAGATTAGGTTGAGGCAAGTCATAGATTCAACTGCAAGTATGTACTGAAGTCACAATCAAACATGTCTAAACATTTACATCTGATAGATGTGAACATTTCTTTGTGCCAGTGGAAAACTGTAAATACAGTCCTAAAAGTTAGGTCATGAAAATAAACAGCATTAGTCTAAATGTTCCCCACCTAAAACTAATGAAAATGAGCAAGAGGCAAGTCTAGTAAGTGCCTTGAACTTCAAGATGCATATTTTCTTCTTACCTTTCTATTAGGTCACATAAGTAATTGAAAGTATGAACAGCTTCTTCTTTGTCTTCATGCAGTGGAAGCCATGATAACCAGTGTGGCAGTACTTCTTCAACATTTATACAGTCAGGCTTGAACTTCATGATCTTTCCAACTGCTGAAATGCAGTTTTCTGTGGCATTGATATTCTCTTTGGTTTTGGAATCTGTTGATTGTATAACTCTCACCAGCAATGGAAGTGCCTCTGGTAATTCAAAATGGTGGTGGAGGGAATATATTCAGTTACAAATGCTTGAATATTTCTGTTCAAAAAGTGCTAGATATAGCCTATAAAATCCTATTATGAATGGGACCAGGCTGACAGACAATATTCTCCCATATGAGTCAGCCTGTGTACTGAGATGCCCAGTGAAGGCCTTTCTTTTGCTACTGGTTAAAATCTAATAGATAAACAAGTGAACTTTAAAGCATGCCACAGGACCAAAATAACTTGCAACAATATGTTGCAGTATGGAGTGCTTCTTTCCCTCTCATCATGTCCTCTTCCAGGTTGTTTCCCAAAACCAGCAGTTAGCACTCTATGCCCACTAAGCATGTTCAGTTCACATTAGGCTATTCTGAGTCCCACTCTTAGAACCTTTTTTCTTCAAAATCATCTGTATTTTTGTAAACAAACATATCAAGCCTGCTGATATCTCTCCTCTTGTATACAGGTGCTGTTGTTTGGCTGTATTAAGTACTGATCCAGAGAGTGAGTTATTTGTTAGCATGCACAGAAAGGCTGGCAGAAGTGGACCATAGAATCATGCTGAAGGGCCTAGAGATTCCTAGAGAGAACATTTTTTTTTTTCCATGGCAGGGGGAAATTTGGTAAGAATTTTTAAAATAAACAAAATAAAATAATCTGTGAATAATTAAATTTGCAAATGCTGAACCCACAAAACTGTAACTGTATCCCATTCAAAAAAAGCTTGAGCACACATACCTGTACAGAAAGGCCGATAGTTGTCACCACCAAATTGTGCCATAACTCCAACACCATATGCAGCTGCTTGCCTAACCTCTGGGCTGTTATCACATACTGACTGTAGCATTGGTCTCAAGAAGTATTCTGCATATTTGAATGAGGCTGGGCTGCAGTGCTCTATGACATCATCAAAAATGCATAAACCCCACTGCCTATCTGGCCATGGCCTATGGGGACACTGGAAATAAAAAAAATCAAAGAAGATAAAACATTAGCTTTTCCTGTACTGTATCTCCTTCAGTTTCTCTTCATTACTAACAAGCTGTCTCATTTCCTGTCTCCTACCATTCTTTAGAATTCCATATGGTCACATCTAGTCTAAAATTTGCTTTTAATGTTTATGCAGCATTGAAGTGTGTGCATATATACACACATATACAGCTGAGGTTTGCAGGCCCATCACCATTGTGAATAAATGTGACAGTCCATTTGCTTTCCAAAGATCTGAAAAACCATGTCACAATGAATATGCCAGAACATATTTACAAAACAAAAAACAAAAAACTTTTCTCCACACCATGCTGTGCACTTGTAATTGCTGCCCAACTACAACCTTTTTACAATTTATATTTTTCTATGCAAAATCATCCTCTGAAGTCTACTAGAAGAGTGTTTCTCAAATTTTGTTCCTCCAGATGTTTGGGACTAACTTCCAGAATCTGTGACTATTGGCTGTGTCTTCTGGGAGCTGACATTCAAAACCTTTGAAGGAAGAAAGATTGAGAACCACTCTACTATCATATCACACTGGAAGAAAGAGTTATATAGGCCATAGCCTTACTAGCTATTGGAAGTTTATATGATCTCTTTGATCAAGAAGTCTGTTACATGGAAGCATCCCTTACTCATCTTCCCCTGTGGAGATATTAATTGGGGTCTTTCCATCACACTTCAAATTAGTCTTAAGGAGAAAGGAGACTTACAATTAAATTGACAATTTGTGGTAGCAGCTGTTCAAACCATGGTAACACCTTTGCTTTGTAACTGCTGAATATTGAGTGCAAGATATCCGATACTTTAGTCAGGATGTAGACATCACTGTCATGCTAAAAAAGGAAAAAGCAGCAATTGTGAACAGCACAAATAATTTTGATTGCTTTAAAAGATAATGGATCTCACAAATTCTGTATTTTTGTACATGTATTTTGTATTCTCCTAGGAATGCCAGTTCTTATTATCTTTCTCATGATAGCATGTGTGGATTGGCAAGGGGGAGCAGAAGAGTTCTGCCTTCAAGATTATACTTGTATTACATAGCGGGTACACCCAGACACTAGAACGAGGCAGAATTGCTGACTTTTCCTGGTTTACCATCAATGAGAAGTGTGCTGACGCATCTCCTGCTTGTGCTCTATTACTCCCTTCATGTGACTGGATAACACAAACCAGAAATTCGGAGTTTTGTGTTACCTCCAAGCTAATACTTTTGGTTTACCTTTTCCAAGCAAGCTAGAATTCTAATCCAACAACACACTGGTTTATTCTGACATAAAGTACATATAATTTCTGTTTCGTTTTTTAACCTCTTCGTGCAAAGGGAAGAGGAAGCTATCCTGGCTTATTGTTATCTGCAAAGATAGGGAGTCAATACTATTCCAATTCCTTTCCCAACCTCTTTGTTTTTAAGAGATAGGAATATTTCTGATGTTTTTTTCCTTAATACAATTCAACCTGGCTATTTCATTTCCAGTCTCTTTGTCTCCTTTCACTTTACCTCCAAGCTGACAAAATGTCCAAACCACAAAAGAATAAGCTTCAACCCTATAAAGAGTGGCTATCTATGACATACTGCAAAATGATAAATCTCTACTCTAACTATATATATTATAGTGATATATATATATACATATACATACATACATATATATGTATACGTATATATTTATCATATAAAGTATGAAGTGCAATGATCCACTGTCAAGTCAAGTATCTTATCTCAAGTCATATTGCAGTAACTGTCACTTCTTCAGTCTCTGGCTCTTTTAATCCTGAAGTGTATAGCTAGGAAGTGAGGATGGGGGACACTAAAGAACTAGAGGATAACTCCAACTATTGCCTATTATGCATATTCTTGAGCTGGCAAGGAGTTGAAGTCCAGTCACTGCTGATATAGCAATGCTAATTTATACTTTACCGATTACTGCTTTGTCTCCATTGCTAATAGATCCAATTATGCTACCTTTCAGCAAATAAAGGTTCTGCCAACCCTGAGCTCCAAATGCAACAGGAAGAATTTAAGCTACAGCCACACTAATCTTGCCACACAAATGCAACAGGAAGAATTTAAGCTACAGCCACACTAATCTTGCAGTAAGTGATACTAAAATGTGAAGCATGGAATGAGAAGTTGTACTTATGTGAATGGTCCTTCTGGGATGACAGAAGGAACAATCCAGTACTCATGGGTTTGATCCTCTCATGCCAGTCCATGCAGGAGCTTCCAACATTCCTTTCTGTTTCTTCTGTTAGGCTCCCTCCCTACTCAGTCAGTTACAATCCCTAGCCAACCTATAATTACTACCTTCATTTCTATTTTTACTTTTATTTAATTTATTTTCATTTGGAGGTGGATGTGCACTGTTCCACCTGTCATCCCAGAATGACCATTCACGTAAGTACAATTTCTCATTCTTGGGATGGCAGGAGGACCAATCCACTACTCATTGGATATTCTCAAGTCCATTAACTTTGGGTAGGTACCTCCAGAAGCAATTCTTACATTACTGTTTGTAATACGGTGTGGTCAAATGCCGCCTGTGCTGGCTTCTTTTGTCAAGTTTACAATGTCTAATAAACGTTGTCAATTCTCTCCATCCTGCTGCATTACAAATGTCTTCTAATGAGTATGTTGTCGAGTATGCTACAGAAGTTGCCACTGATCTTGTGGAATGAGGTCAGACATTTCTTGGTCTTGGCTTCTTTGAATAATTGTAGCATAAGTAAATACACACTTTTATCCATCTGGCTATGACCGTTTTACTAGCCTTGTGTCCCAATGTTTTAGGATGGCAAGATACTAGCAACGTTTCAGTTCACCTTATGTTTGTCATCCTCCTTAAGGACATGCACTAGTCTTGGGCAAAAAGTTGGCAAATAAACCACTCCTCTAACTGCTGTAGTGTTTAAACACTGAGGAAGAAGAGTCGAGTCCAAGTATAATGTCAGCCTATCCTGCTCCACTTGCAAAGGTTTGCATTTAATGACAAAGCAGCCAGTTCTGAAAACCTTTGAGCATTAGTATTAGCCAACAGAAAAGCCACTTTAAAGGACAGTAACTTTAATGATGCCTCCCTGAATGGTTCAAATGGGGCATCCATCAATGCATTGAGCGCCACATTCAAGTCCCAAGATGGAAATCTGTGAATTATAGGAAACGATTTTAATGTTGCTCCCTTCAGGAATCTTTTTACATCTGGATGTGCAGATAAAGAGTCTCCTTCTAAACTCAGAATTGCTGATAAAGCTGCTACTTGCCTCTTCAGTGTATTTGGTCTTAATTGTTTCCTGATTCCCTCTTGCAGAAACTGAGGCACATTTACTGTCTCAATTGGCACATTCTCTTTCCTGCACCATCTCACAAATGCTTTCTATGTTCTACTGTATATTTTCTGAGCGGAGTCTCTTCTAGATGACAAAACAGTTTCCACAACCTCCATGTTGTATCCTTGGTCTCTCAGATATTGCCATTCAATCTCCACACAGTCAAATGAAGCCACTCCAGATCTGGATGGTACACTGGACCTTGACTGAGAAGATCCTCTTCACAAGGCAAATGTAGTGGAGGTTCCTGAGATATTTGCATTAGACGTGGAAACCGTGGCCTTCCTGGCCAATATGGAGCCACCAGTAGCACAGAAACCCTCTCTTGTATTTTCAGAAGGGTTCTCTGTACGAATTGGTGGAAAGGCATAGTGGACTCCCCAACGCCAGGAGACTGACAACGCATCGTGTGCCTCTGCATTTTTTTCTCCATCTATAGAAAAGAAATGCTTTAATTTGGTGTTCTTTCCAGAGGCAAATAAATCTACTCGCAAAGGACCATATAGATCCAGTAGTTGAGCAAATACCTTGCTGTTCAGAGACCAATCCCCTAGATGTATCCAATTCCTGCTGAGACAGTCTGCTCTTACATTTAGGATCCCTTTCACATACACAGCCTCTATGGATTTCACATTCTTCTTGGCCCATTAAACAGCCTTGTTGATTCCAATACCAGGGGTACTGAATGTAGTCTGCCATGTTTGCACACATATTCTTTCATTGTCATATTGTCTGTGTGGAACAATATGTGCTGATTCTTGACCAGTTTCACAAACCTCACCAGTGCTAAGCAGACTGCCTTCAATTCCAAATAGTTTATATTGAACCTCCTGTTTGCCGCCAACTAGAGGCCCTGCACCGAGTACTCCATGCAGTGTGCCCCCAGTCCAGACAAACTTGCATCTGTTATCTGAATTCTGTTTTGAATCCTCACTGGGACTCCTGAGGTTATATTCTGGTCTTTTAACCACCAACCCAAATCAGACTTCACTTGTTGAGGAATCACTACTTAGTAATGTCTTTTGGTGCCTACAGCCAGTTGATGAGGCAGTAATACTTTTTGAAGTAGTCTTGAATGAAATCTGCCCTATTGCACCAATTGAATTGTTGGTATTAAAGTGCCCATTAGCCTGGCCAATCACAGCAAGTCCACTGAGTGAAGAGAGCAAATTTCTGCTATGTCCCTTCCCAGTTTCATCATTCTCTTGAGTGAAAGGAACAGCCTCTCACTGCTCCTAAATGAGTCAATCTGGTTGTCGGTCTCAAATGGCTTTTTGAAATTTATTAAAAAGCCATACATCTGCAATGTCCTTATTGTTAAAGACATATCCTGCAGTAGAACAGATTGCTTACCTGCAACTGTGGTTCTTCGAGTGGTCATTTGTGCCCTCACACGATGGGAATCTTCGTGTATGTGCAGCAGTATTTCGGAAAGAGCTGAGCAGCTTGGCAGGAACCCCTCCCCCATACAGTACTGAGCATGCTCAGTCCCACCAAACTAATGGTCTCTCCTCAGTTTCGAAGTCCACCAAAGCAGGGACCTGAAAGAGGGGGGCTGGGTGTGTGTGTGTGAGGGCACAGATGACCACTCAAAAGAACCACAGTTACAGGTAAGCAATCTGTGCTTCTTCTTCATGGTCTCTGTGCCTCACACAATGGGAGATTAAGTAGCTTACTGTTGAAAAGCAGATCAGGTCCTAGGCGACAGAGGAGAGCACTGCATGACCAAAGTGGGCATCACGCCAGGCTCTGCAATCAAGGAAGTAGTGGCAGACCATGTAGCCACACGACAAAGCTCCTACAGGTCAACTCCCCCGAGAAGAGCTGCTGAAGAGGCCACCGCCCTTGTAGAATGGGCATGGATATGGAGGTGGTTGTCTAACAAGTTTGTAGGCAAGGTGAATTGCCTGGACAACCCATTTGGAGAGGCGTTGAGTGGATACTTTATGACCTTTCTGGTGCCCACTGTAGCAGACAAAGAGGTGAGGAGTATGGCAGAAGGTTGAGGTCCGTTGCAAGTAGAAAGCTAAGGCACGTCGTACATCGAGTGAGTGGAGAGAACGCTCAAGAGGTGAGGCGGGGTCAGGATAGAAAGTCAGCAAAATGATGTCTTGATTTATGTGGAAGTCAGAGACGACTTTAGGAGGAAAGGAGAAGTCTGGACGCAAGACCTTGTCCCTATGAAACACCAGGAAGCGTTCATCTGAGCATAGTGCAGTCAGTTCTCCTGCCCTTCTAGCTGACGTAACAGTGACCAAGAATGCCATCTTTAGAGTAAGAAGGTGGTCATCAGACGTGGCCATGGGTTCAAAGGGATGACGCATAAGCTGGGAGAGGATGAGAGACACCAACCATGGAGGAAGTGGCAGGGAGACAGGAGGACAGAGATGTTGGCCTTTGAGGAACTGCTTGACCGTAGCGTTCCTGAAAAGGGCCAAGAAAGGAGAACCACGTGGTTGGTAAGCGACAATCGTGGAGAGATAGACCTTGAAAGAGGAAAAGGCCTTGCTCCCCGAGAGACAGGAGGAAGTGAAGCACTGTCGACAGGGAGGCTGGAGAAGGGGCCTCACCACCAGCCTCCGCGAAGGCCGCAAATTTGCACCACTTGTAGTCATAGGACCTGTGAGTAGATTCCTTCCTAGTGGCCATGAGGACTGCCTGGACAGCAGGAGAGTCTAGAACGTTGTCCTCCATGCGTGCAGGCGGAGGAGAGGAAGGTCCGGGTGAAGCACACGACCATCCAAATGTGAGAGGAAGTCAGGCGTGCATGGAAGTCGCATCCTGCAGCCCCAGGAGATGGTGAGAAGGGGATCGAACCAATGTTGTCTAGGCCAATAAGGGGCTACGAGGATGGCATCTGCCGTATAAGAATTTTTCATTTTAAAAAAATGTTTCAACATTTCTTTGCTGTTTTTTTATTCTTTTATTACCTCTGTTGTTATCTACCTTACTCAGAAACTCAATTTACCCAAAGAATTGCAGTCAGATTCTTAACAAGGACTGATTACAGAGAACGCATAACTCCCTTTTTACAACAAATCCATTGGCTGCTGGTCTGTTTCCAGGCACAATACAAGGTACTGGCAATGATCTACAAAAACCTGTACAGCTTAGATCCACAATATATGAAGAACCATACTCCTCTTTGTGAGCCATTAGAGCCCTAAGATCATTTGGAGATGTCCTTCTCTCTGTCCCCCTCCCTTCTCAGGCCTGTTTGGTGGAAACAAGGGAGAAGGCCTTCTTGGTGGTTGCTCCCAGACTTTGAGACTCCCTCCCTAGGGAGATCAGAATGAGGAGTTGTTACTTATGTGAACGATCATTCTGGGATGACAGGAGGAACAATCCACAATGCCTGGGTTTTGGTCCTCGTGCTAGCTGACACAGGAGTCGTCCTTGAGCTTAAAGTTCTGAGACCGTTAAACTGACTTCCTGTCCCTCTCCCCTCAGTTTACTTCTCTAGCTTACTATAGTTCCCCACCAAACTGACTGATATCTTTTATCTTCACTAAGTGGTGGGTGTGGATTGTTCCTCCTGCCATCCCAGAATGACCGTTCACGTAAGTAACAGCTCCTCATTCTCAGGCTGACAGGAGGACCAATCCACAATGACTGGGATTTCCCCAAGCTAATCCCTGGGTGGGTAATTTCTCTACAGCACTGCCTGCAGTACCCTGTGGCCAAAAGCTGCCTGAGATGACTTATATTTGTCCAACTTATAGTGCTTGATGAAGGTGGACGTCTCCTTCCACCCTGCCGCACTACAGAAATCTTCCAACCAGTATGTGGAGTCATACGCTACCGAGGTAGCCATCGAATGAGTTGAATGTGGCCACACATTAACTGGTCTTGGCTGCTTAGAGTAATCATAGCATATGAAAATGCAGGTTTTTATCCACGCTGCAATTACAGCCTTGCTCGCTCACTGGCCAAGTGTCTTAGGTTGGAAAGACACCAACAGTGCCTCTGATTTCCGGAACTCCTTTGTTCTCTTAATATATGCTTTCACTGCCCGCCTCACATCCAATGTGTGCCATTTTTTCCTCTAAAGGGTGTTTAGGCTTCGGGCAAAACGTTGGTAGATGAATTAGTTGCGGTTGTGTGAATGAGGACAAGCACTTGGGCTTGAAAGCAGGGTCGAACCCCAGGGTCAACTTGTCGTGGTTGAACTTACACAAATTCTCACTCACCGACAAGGCTGCTAACTCCGATACTTTCCTGGCCGATGTAACTGCCAGAAGAAATGCTGTTTTGAAAGATAAGAGTCGCAGTGATGATTCCTTCATTGGTTCAAAAGGTGGTGCTGTCAGTGCGTTCAACACTAAGTTCAAGTCCCAGGACGGGAACCTGTGAACTGTTGGAAAAGAGGACAACGTTGCTCTTCTCAGAAAACGTTATATGTGAGGGTAAGTTGTATATGAAGCTCCGTCCTCTGTTAAAACCACTGATAATGCAGCCACCTGCCTTTTCTGTGTGTTAGGTCGGATCCCCTTCTCCGGACCGTCTTGCAAGAAGTGTAATAGATGTATCAGTTTTACTTCTGCCAAAGGAACCTTCTTCTCCTCACACCAGTTTGTGAAAATTTTCCACGTTCGGTCGTATATTTTTTGTGTTGACTCTCTACGGGACCCAAGTATGGTTTTGACCACATTCTCAGTGTACATATGCTGAGTTAAGAATCGCCTCTCAACCTCCAAGCTGCTAGCGTTAACCACTTGGGATTCGGGTGGCTCACTGGACCCTGGCACAGCAAATCCTGCCCGCAAGGCAACCTCCAAGGTGGGCCCTGGGCCAACTGAAGTAGTAGTGGGAACCACGGCCTCCTCGGCCAATACGGCGCTATCAGCAACACTGATGCCTTCTCCAGACATACCTTCATCAGCACTCTATGCATAATTCGAACAGGTGGGAACGCATAGTGAGTCCCTGGTGGCCCACGGTACTGATAACATGTCGCACGCTTCTGCACCTTTGTCGCCATGTACTGAGAAATACCCTCTTAACTTGGTATTCTCTGCAGTAGTTTTTAAAGGCCCAAAATTGCTCTTTATCTTTTGGAAAACCTCTACATTGAGGGACCACTTCCCTGGATGTAACTGGTTCCTGCTCAGATAGTCTGCCTTGATGTTTTGGTCCCCTTTTAAATGCGCCGCTGTAATTGAGCGGACATTTAATTCGGCCCAGCTGAGAAGTCGAGTTGACTCCATAACTAGAGGCACTGAACGTAGCCCCCCTTGTTTGCATATATAAGCTTCGGCCGTCATGTTGTCCGTTAGCACTTTGACATGGCGATTTTTCACCAAGTTCAGACATCTCTGGAGTGCCAGATGAATGGCCTTCATTTCCAGAAAGTTGATATTGTGATGCTTGTCCACGGCCAACCACAGCCCCTGCACCGAATAACCTTGGCAGCGAGCTCCCCAACCAGAAAGGCTCGCATTCGTTGTTATATGCACTACTTCCTAGTTCTGGAAAGGTATGCCAGAAGCTACATTCTGCCCCTTTAGCCACCAGAGCACGCCCAGTCAAATATGGCGAGGCATCTCCACTTTGTAATGCTTCTTTCTCACAATGGCTAACTGAGGTCTCATAAGCAGCCTGTGTAAAGGCTTCAGATGGAAACTGCCCCATTGAACCAACTTGGTTGTTGACACCAAAGTGCCTAGAATTTTCGCCAGCTGCATCAAGTCCATCGCGCTGCTCTGCGATAACAGTCATGCCGCTAGTTGTACTTTCTGTAACCTCTCTGTGGACAGATACATTCTGTCCCTCCTTGTATCTATCCATGCTCCTAAATGAGTTAAGTCCATTGTGGGCGTCAACTTGCTCTTCTCTACATTGAGCAGGAAGCCATAACTGGAGAGCACCCTTATTGTTAAGTCCAAATCGTGCCTCAAGCTGGTCTCTGACCGTGCCTTCAGCAATATGTCTAGATAGGGAAATAACTTTATCCTTTGTTCCCGTAGGAATGCTATAAGGGACACTAGAACCTTTGTGAAGACTCTGGGTGCAGACACCAGGCCAAATGGCAGGGCCTTGAGCTGATAATGGTCTTCCTGGTAGTTGAACCTCAGGTACTTTGTCCTCCACACACAGTGGGACGTGGAGATACACTTCTTTCAGGTCTATAGATGCCAAATAGTCCCCTATTTCCAAATTGTCCTTGATAATTTGCAATGTCTCCATCTTGAATTTTCTGTACTCCACAAATTTGTTGAGGTACCTGAGGTTCAACACCGGCCTGAACTTGCCATTTGGCTTGGGCACCACGAAAAAAACTGAGTACACCCCTGTGCACCTCTGTGGAACCGGAACCTTCTCTATGGCTCCAATGTTTAGCAGATGTATTATTTCCCTGCGCACTACCTGTTGCCTGTCCTGATCTACCGGAATTGGGGAAGGAAGAAATCTGTCTTTGGGTGTGGTGTGAAAAAATATTTTGTAACCCTGGGTTACTACCTTTAATACCCACTGGTCTGATATTACTTTTGACCACCTGTGTCCAAAAGACAGAAGTCTTCTTCCCACTCTCTGCTGCTTGTAGTCAATACTGTGGCTTTGTCCACTTGGAACCACCTCCAAGCTTTCCTTGTTCTTGTTTGTTGTTTTGGAACTGCCTTGTATATTGTGCTCTTGATCTACTCCACTGGAATCTCCCTGCTGTATACTCAGAGCCTCTTCCTGCATATCCATAAGCTCTCCCACCTCGAAAGGAATAGTTTTGGTTTCTGAAGCCTCTCCTGTCCACCTTCCTCTTCTGAAGAGTGGGCATGACCTGCTTCTTCTCTTTAGTTTCCACCAAGACCTTTTCTAAAGCTTTAGTGCCGAAGAGTAGATCATCCTGAAATGGGACATACGCCAAATTGCTGCGCAATTTTTGGTCAGCTTCCCAATGGCGCAACCACAGTGAACGCCTCACCACTGTTAACATATTTATGTTTCTGGCGCCACAGATGGTAATATCCACCAAACCTGCATCTGCTACATACTTTAGAACCCTCTGGATCCTCTCAACTGCTTTTAATATCTCTTGCATGCTAAGATCTGGGGCCTGCAAGACATCCTGTGACCACAAGACTGCTGCCCTTGCAAACATCAATGCCGCAGTTGAAGTCCTAACTATTGCAGACGCCGCCTCATGTGCCTTGCGCAAGGAAGACTCCGCTCTGCGTTCATCCATTTCCTTTAACTGTGTGTCATTCTCCCTGGGGACAATAGCTCCCGATACTAATCCCACAATTGGAGCGTCCACGGGGCACTTTTAGGAATTCCACATCCTCTTCAAGGAAAGAGTATAGCTTGTGATTGTATGACAAACTCTTTCTAGCATTTCCCTGATTATTCCACTCTGCCAAAATCACATCCTTACATAGTTCTGGCAGAGGGAACTCCATGCTTCTAGACTCTTTTTTCCTAATCACTGAGGCTAACCTACAGTCTTTACTTTCTTTCCCTTGACCGTCCTTATCACCATCTAGGCCTAGTGTTTGAAGGACCCTTTTCAAGGTATTCTTAAAGAAATCCACCTCAAACATTCTGTCTGTCTCAGATTTATCCTCCTCATTGATAATGATATCAGACTATTGTTCATAATCCCCTTCCACTTCCGTCCCTTCTTCCAGATCCATCTCCTCCTCCCTCAATCTTTCCTCCTCTGAAATGCTTTTATTGCATATTCCTGTCTGAGAAGAAGATGGTCCTTTTGAAGTTGACTTTTCTTTTGAAGCAGTCAGTTTTCCCTTATTAACTGTTGCTGCTCGAATGTCTGTGACTGTGCTCTCATCATATCCAAGCCTCTTTTTCTTTGATTGCTGCCGTTGCTCCACATCATCTTCTGGTGATAATTGATTTACATTGCTTTGAGTAGTATTAAGCAACTGTGGCTGTAAATCAGGGTTTTGGGGAAAATTCATTGCTCTGTGGCTTGACATTTCCACATCTGAAATATTTGGTGGTATATACCTTGAGCTGAATTGCTCAGCAAATATCGTTTGGAGCTGTGATGTTACAGTCTCCCTTACCAAAGCCTGCATTTCAGTACGAAATGCCTCAGCCGCGTATTGACTTTGTCCTCCTAGGTCACCCCACTGTACCTGAGTACTCTCACGCTGAGGGTCTGGCCTTCTTTGAGGAGCATTTGTTAGCCAGCCGGCCAAAAACTGCCTCATCTCAGCACCCCAGGGCATATCATCAAATTGCCTACCATGCTGGTCGCCTGCGATGTAATTTGCCATTAAAGGTGTGGTGGTGCTGCGTGGCTCCGCTGATGCCGTCGCCTCTGGGGCCTTATTGCCAGCCATGTGTGTAGCCACACTTAATATGGCCGCCTCTGGGGCCTTACTGCCAGCCACGTGTGCAGCCATACTTAACACGGCCGCCGTAGAGCTTGAGAGACTAACTGCCTCTCCGGATGCCATCTTGGAATCCTTTTTTCCAAGATGGCGGCTGGAACTCTCACTGATAAGTACCTTTGTAGCTGCTGGTGTCTTTTTAGCCCCTTGTTTGTCCTTATTTTTGACTTTTTTATCCGACTTTTTTTTTTTACCCTCTAGTGGTTGTTCTCCAGTCGTCATTTTGAGCTCTTTCGCTTGAGGATAGAAATATTTTACGTAGGTCTGCCACGTGCTCATCGTCCGAGAATCGCAGCGGTTTTTTCTGTGCTGCTGCTCCGAGCCCCTTGTCCGAAGCCTGCCTTATGGTGGTCTTCTGGACGGATCCTTGTGCGTTTTTTTTCTGCGCTACTGCACCGAGCCCCTCGTCTGAAGCCTGCCTTATGGCGGTCTTTTGGACGGATCCTTGTTTTGGAGTGACCGAGCCCATCTCAGTAGTGCTACGGTTCACTTCTTCAACTTGGCTCGCTTTGCCAGACATTGTTTTCTCCAACACCATTTTCTCTCCTTTAAATCTTTTTTCTTTTTGTTCTAATGTTTTTCTAAATTTACTTTACTCTAAAATGTGGGAGAGGGACCCTGATGTGTCTACTGCACGCCAGGAGAAACAAAAAACTGAGGGGAGAGGGACAGGGAGTCAGTTTAACAGTCTCAGAACTTTAAGCTCGAGGACGACTCCTGCATCAGCTGGCACGAGGACCAAAACCTAGGTGTTGTGGATTGCTCCTCCTGTCAGCCCGAGAATGGCCCCATCCTTGCACTCCTTCCATCAGGAAATTAAGACATTTTTACGCTGTCAGGCATTTGGAAATTGCTTGGTGTGGGCTTTAAATTCTGTGCAGCACTGTTTTAAAGTTTGTATGCTGCCCTTTAATGAATTTTAATGTTTTTAATGTTTTAATTTTATTAATTGTTCTTTTATTTTTTATATTTTTACTGATTTTTTTTATATTTTTAATCTGTACTATTTTTAAACTGGTTGCTAGCTACCACGAGTTTCATCATTGAGAGAAAGGTGGGATATAAAGAAATAAAACAATAAATAAATTTGTTTAGGAAACAAAATATATGCTAAAATGTTTAAAAACTTGTGAACAAAAATTGATCTGAAAACTGGTCCACAGACCACAAAATCCTTTCTTAGTATCTGTCAAATGTGTTAACAGTTAATTCTTACACAAGTGCAACTCTTCCCAGTTGTTCTATCAGCCCCTCTGCCAATTCACAGTGAACAACCTTTTCTTCAGATATCCACAGAAACAATGATTGAGTATAACAGTACACATTGTGTGTCATTGCTAACACTCAAAACTATACAGTGCCAATTCCCCTTGCTTCCGGAAGGCACCTTCCAAGCACCCAGAGAAACCCACAGTGGAGCTCCCAAGGACTGGAGTTTGTGTAGGCCACGTCGTCCCTGTAGGTGGGTAATCTGGAAGAACAGCTCCCACATTTGCTAGGGTTAGGGGTTCTGAACCCTTGCAAAAGTAGGAAAATTGCAAATATCAGTATGCGTGTGTCTGCGAGAAGAGGGCCAAGGCCTGGGGGACAGGAACCCAGGGTCCAACATCAGGTCAGGGAAAGGAGCAGGAAGAGACATGAGTTGGTATGGCAGCCCTATTCTTTCTTCTCTCTTGCCCATCTCCTTCCTTGGGTGTACGGTGGCTTGGGAGACACTTTGTAATGTTGAGAAATATGTCCGTGAGCTGTCCTTAGATGGCCAGACAGCAGCTGGTACAGAACCAGAAGTGGATTTCTAAAGGGCTGTGTGGTCTAATTGGACCTGCCAAGAGTGAAGGTTCCCCCAGAAAAGAAATACTTGAAGGGGGGGGCAGGTACAGAAGAAATCTGTGACAGTCAAACCTGCATATGTGGAAGGATGACTATTTGCCTTCAAGGTGTCCCAGGCAAGCAGGGCTGATCTCCAGCAATGCTAGGAGAATCTGTGGATTGTGACACTTGCTAGAGGATAAAGTATCAGCCATGATGAGTGGAACCAGAGAACAATGCTCCAGGATTTGACACCAAAGTATAATAGGATGAGCAGCAAAAGCCTTATCTTAAGGAGAAAAGGTAGCTGTGTCGGTAGCATGGCTTTCCTGATGTAAGATATGACCTGATGGGCATTGGCACAGTGGGGTGAAAAATAGCCCTTCCAAAGTTTTGCAGAGACGATCTCAATAGTTTTTCTTTAATCTGCAACTTTGTTGCTGGATTTAGACGTAGAGCCTGCCTGAGAGAAATAGTCTTCTTGACTTTTGCTATGATAGAAGATGTCTACAAACCTGCAGGAAGCAGTCTGTTCCTATAGACTGCAAACAATTTTTATTCTATAATCTCACTCCCATTGCCTTGAGATAACCTATGGAGTACAGTCTGTGAGAACTGGAGAACCTTATTTCTTTTTCCATACAAGAGCTAACATCACTGATACATTCAACAGTCTCAATTCTCTGGTGAAAACTTCCCAGATCATTTGATATAGCAGCAAAAGCAATCTCATTAGGAGGCTCCACATATTTTTCAACTCAGCAGCATATTCAACTATTGAATCTTAACATGGTGTACAAGAATATTCTACTTGCAACAAACCACCACACTTACTTCATCCTGCAGAGATTCTTCAACTTGCTCATCATAGTCTTCATCTTGTCTTTTTGCTAATCAAAAAGTAAATTGTTAATGGATTAGCACAGGTTTTTTCACTAATGTTTAGACTTGCTGCAAGAAGGAAGTTGCCGGAAAAGAGCAGTGGGAAATTATTTGGTGATGCAACTCAGGGTGTAGATGAATTGCTCTAAGAATGATAGAAGGAATCTTGGATGACAAAGGCTTGCTCTAATGCAGAAATAAACTGCAACCTATCTTGTAATAAGCTGTTCAGTTAAGAAAAGGCTATTTAGTCTACCCTGCAGAATACTGTTGTAGTTCCTAAAATATATGGTCAAATGTTAAAACTACTTTTTTGGAAGATTTTTAGGATCCCCCTTGAGCTAGCATTGAAAAATTAATATTTAATAACAATACAGGCTATACGTAACACTGCATTCATATTTGTTTTGATACTTATTTTGATATTTTGTGCTTCTAAAGATTCTTTTTATTGCAAAACCTTAGATTTTGATGGTTTATATATCCAAATACCCGTATCAGTAAAACTGACACTAGGGTGATATTGAACAATCTTAATTTAATTTACCTTGTCTTAATTCTTGATTTTTAAAGTGCTCTTCTAGTTTTGCTTTCAATATTCCTCCAAGTTCTTCAAAGTGTTCATTGTTAAGGCATCCATCTCCCATGACTTCAATACACTAATGAAATAAAGATATCGTCAATTTAAGAATAAATCCTATTCAAACATCTTCAAAATAATAATTTCCAGAACAGTGTAAACCGAACTACAGAAAGATCAGTTCTGTAAACTCTGAAGTTTCTTTTTTCTAAAATATATATTTTATTTAAAAAAGTAAGTGTCCATATTTACAAGTATCGTCACAGCTGTTCTATATATTTTTCTTTCCATACTATATAAAAAACAAAAACAAATGTGTATATCTAGAAAAATACATTTACACATATGAACAGGTTGCTTACCTGTAACTGTGGTTCTTCGAGTGGTCATCTGTGCCATCATACACTAGGAGCTTTAGCGCCTGCGCGGTAGCGTTCGGAAACTTCTAGAGCTCGTTCGCTTGGCGGGAACCCCTTCCCCACGCCGGTACTGCGCATCCTCCTCCCGCCAAGCAACGGTCTCTCCTCAGTTCTGTCGTCCGCCGTAGAACCTACAGGGACCTGAGAAGAGGAGAGGAAAGGGCGGGTGTGTATGATGGCACAGATGACCACTCGAAGAACCACAGTTACAGGTAAGCAACCTGTTCTTCTTCTTCGTGGTCTCTGTGCCTTCATACACTAGGAGACTGTGTAGCTTACCGGTCGGATGGCGGGTCAGGTCCTACAGCACAGAAGCCAGCACCTCACGTCCGAACCGAGCATCTCTGCGCGACCGGCAGTCGAGCCTGTAGTGGCGAACAAAGGTCGATGGTTGGGGCCAGGTCGCCACACGGCAGAGTTCGTGCAGGTCAACTCCTCGCAGGAGGGCCGCAGAAGTAGCCACAGCTCTGGTGGAGTGGGCCTGAAGCAGGGCTGGCGGAGGCTTCCTCGCGAGCTCGTACGCCAGCTGTAGTCTGAACCACCCACTTGGAGAAGTGCTGGGTGGACACCTTGTGGCCCTTCCGACGTCGCCCATAACAAACGAAGAGATGCGACGTCTGTCGGAAGGAAGCAGTCCTATTGTTGTAAAACGCCAGGGCCCGACGCACGTCCAGGGAGTGAAGGGACCACTCCAACGGTGTCGTCGGGTTCGGGAAGAAAGCAGGCAGGATGATGTCCTGGTTGAGATGGAAACTGGACACCACCTTAGGTAGGAACGAGATGTCAGGTCTCAGGACCACCTTGTCTCTGTGGAAGACCATGAAGGGCTCATCGGATCGAAGAGCTGTTATCTCACCCGCTCGCCTTGCTGAGGTCACCGCTACCAGGAAGGCAGTTTTCAAGGTTAAGAGTCTGTCATCTGAGGTCGGCTCGAAGGGCGGCTTCGTCAACTGCGACAGCACCAACGAGAGGGACCACGGCGGTAGAGGTGGCGATACCGGCGGGTAAAGGTGTTGAAGTCCCTTCAGGAACCGCTTAACGGTATCGTTCCTGAAGAAGGCCGATGCCGCAGATCGTGGCGGCTGGTATGCCACGATCGTGGAGAGGTAAACTTTTAGAGATGGAAATGCCAGGCCCTGTTGCCGGAGGTGAAGGAGAAAATGCAGGACGGTAGAGAGTCCCGCAGGCGATACCGGCTCACTCCTCTCATTAGCGAAGGTCAGGAAGCGTCGCCACTTGTATTGGTAGTTGCGACGGGTGGATTCCTTCCTGGCCGTGATGAGGACGGTACCGAGCACGGGATCGTCTAGTGCGATATCCTCCAGGCATGGAGGGCCAGGCGTGGCAGGTCCGGATGGAGGACTCAGCCGCTGGAGTGGGAGAGCAAGCCTGGCGTCGGTGGTAGCTGAAGAAGGACGCCTCGTGCAGCTCGTAGCAGGGGTGTGAACCAGTGCTGCCTCGGCCAGTATGGGGCTACCAGGATCGCGTTGGCTCGGTCGGCGAGGATCTTCGATATCGTCTGGCCGAGCAGCGGGAACGGCGGGAACGCATAGAGGAGTTCCCCGGTCCACGGAAACTGGAAGGTGTCCCCGATGGAGGCGCAATCGTGGCCCGCTCTCGAACAGAATCGGTGGCACTTCGCGTTTTCCCTGGTCGCAAAGAGGTCGATCGACGGTTCGCCCCAGCGGTCTCGAATCAGTCTGAACGCCTCTCCGGAGAGAGACCATTCGTGATGGGATGAGGTGTCCCTGCTGAGGGCGTCCGCTGTAGTGTTCTCCTGCCCGGCCAGGTGAACAGCCACGGGATGCGTGTGCAGGCGGATGCACCAGTCCCACAGATCGAGGGCAATGTTGAGCAGGGTTGTGGAATGAGTCCCTCCTTGTCTGTTGATGTAACAGACAGCAGCGGTGTTGTCCGTCAGGACCAGGACTGTGCGTCCCACGACGACGTGGCAGAACGCTCGTAGTGCCTTCGAGATTGCGAGCAGCTCTAGGGCGTTGATATGGAGAGCCGTCTCGTCGCCGGTCCATCTGTCGCGGACTTTGAGATCGCCGCAGTGGGCACCCCATCCGTGAAGGGAGGCGTCAGTCATTACCGTCACCTTCAATGTCGGCTGTTGGAAGGGCATCCCGGACATCAGATTGTTTCGCGATTGCCACCATCGGAGGGATGAGCGCACGTCCTCCGGCAGTTGCAGTCGGATGGTCTGTTCGTCTCGCAGGGGGTCGAATATGCGGACGAACCGGCGTTGGAGAGGTCTTGCCCTCAGTCTGGCGAGATAGGTTACAGCAGTAGTCGCGGCCATGTAGCCAAGGAGCTGCTGGACGCTTCTCGCAGACAACGTCGGGGCCGCGTAGGCGTGAGCAGCGGCCCGGATCAGGGTTTGAGCCCGAGTCTCTGGCAGGTACGCCCTGGCGGAGATGGAGTCAAGAGTGGCGCCGATGAAGTCCAACGTCCTCGCCGGCTCGAGGTGGGACTTCTTCGGATTGACTTGTAGCTCAAGGCGGGTGAGGAGCAACAATGTCATGTGGACGTCATGGTAAAGTCTCTGTCTGCAGGACGCCACCAACAGCCAATCGTCGAGGTAAGGGTAGACGGAAGTGCCCTTCGTCCGCAGGAACGATACCACCGGGGCCATGCATTTGGTAAAGACCCTGGGGGCAGTCAAGAGTCCGAATGGCAGCACCTTGTACTGGTAGCAGGTGTCGTCGACTGCAAAGCGGAGGTACTGTCTGTGCTGCGGGCGAATGGCGATGTGGAAGTAGGCGTCTCGGAGATCGATGGAGACGAACCAGTCCCCTCGATGGAGGAAGGGCAGGATTGACGGTATCGTGACCATCTTGAACCTCTTGGGGCAGATGTAGTAGTTCACCCCTCTGAGGTCGAGGATCGGTCGGAGGTACCGTCGGCCTTCGGTACCGTGAAGTACCGGGAGAAGAAGCCGGTGGTCTTGGCTTTTGACGGGAGCTGCTCGATTGCTCCTTTTTGGAGGAGGGACTGGATCTCTTCCAGGAGGGTCGGGCTCGACGGAGTGGAGTAGTAGACGCCTCGAGGCAGAATATCTTGAAACTCGATGGCGTAGCCAAGACGGACGATGGAAAGCACCCAAGAGTCCGTAGTGACATACTGCCACTCCGACAGATGTCGAGTCAAGGCCGGTCAGTCTCCGAGGGCTGATGGGAGGCTGAAGAGAGGATGTTGGGAAGTCCCGCAAGACAGGTCAAAATCTGGACTTCGCGTCCGAGAAGGACTTCTTGGAAGAAGCGGGACGGCGCCTGAAAGGACGTCTGGCCGACGAGCCAGAGGACGGCCTCGACTGGCCAGACTGGGCCGAGTGGTGGAACGACGAGGTCGACGACCGTCGCCAGGACTGGCGGAAGGTGGAAGGCCTGCGGGCTTGCGTGGCCGGCTGGAGCCCGATCTTTAGGGTGGTCAACCGCGCCTTAACTAAATTGTCCAACGCCTGGTCGGTGGTGGAGTTGAAGAGGCCCTCGCCATTGAAGGGAAGGTCTTCGATTCTCCTCCGAGTGTCCTCCTGGATGTCGGCTGGTCGCAACCAGGCATGGCGGCGCAAGCCGATGGATCCTGCCATGACTCGAGAGGTGATCTCCACCGCATGCTGAGAGGAGACGACTTGTTGCCGGGCGATGGCTACAGCCTCATTAAAGATGACCGAGGTGGCCTGACGGATGTCATCCGGCACCGTCTTATCGCCGGCTGAAGGCGGTCGAGGACCTTCTTCAGGTATGCCGCGAGGGAAGCCTGAGTGTTAGACAGCCTAATATGCAGGGAGGCATTGGAGTAGAACCTCCTTGCGTAGGCGTCCAACTTTCTGCCCTCTTTGTCCGGCGGAGTGGTGTGCTGTCTGCCGGTGCCCTTTGTCTGCGCTGACTCGACAACCACAGAGTTCGGTACCGGGTGGTTGAAGAGATAACTCGCGTTATCCTTCTGCACCCTGTACAGGTGCTCCAACCGCTGTGGTATCGGCTGCGCCGAGGCTGGCCTGTCCCACGCGGACTTGACGACCTTCGTAATCCGGGGCAGAAGAGGCAGCGGGGCGGTGGCAGGTTGTCTCCCTTCAAAAATGGAGAAGACCGGGTTGTCATCCTCCAGCTCCGCCTCCACGATCTTGAGGCCGAGGGTAGTGGCCATTCAGAGCAGCATTGCAGAGAACTGGTGGACGTCCTCTGGAGCTGAATCTGGGACCGGCTCCCCAAATACCAGAGGAGGAACTCCTGCGAGGCCATATCCGAGACCTCTGACTCCGCGCTCGAGTCGTAGGACTCGGAGCTCGGTGAGTCCTCTCGTCGCTCCCTCTCTGGCTCCTTCACCGCATTTGTGAGTGCGGCCTTTTTGGGTTTCTCCACAGCCGAAATGGCGACGGTGGTAGTGTCCCGCTTCGGTTGGGCCACAACCGACTTCACCTTCTTGGTGGTGACAGGCGTAGTCTGACAGGCCGTGGTGGTCGTAGCCTGCCTAGTCACCACTGACTCCACAGGGCGCGTTGCTGTAGCCGTAACCCTGGGAGGTGGCGATACCGCTCGGTACCGAGGTGAAGGCTCTCTTGCCCTATGGTATCGAGGCAAGGGAGAGCGGCTGAAGGAGCAGCGGTCAGACGGCGAGCGGCTTTGGTAGACGGTACTGAGGTGCCTCTCTCTCAGGTGAGCGGGAGAGTCGCGTTGCCGTTGAGGTGACCGGGACCTCCGGAAGGTCTCCCAACGTCTCGGGTCACGGTGGTACCGATCCCGGTACGATGGAGAATGTGACCGGTAAGAAGCCGGGCGCTCTCTCCACTCAGATTCCCTCGCGTACCTGGCCACGTAGGACGTCGAGGTATATCTGGAGGCAGACGAACGAGGTTGTTCCTCTCTTGTCTCCCGAGGAGGCGGCGAGCTCATCGGGCGCTCCGAAGAGTGGGACCGAGATCTAGCTGAAGTCGAGCGCCGCTCAGGGGAAGCAGAGGTTTCTCTCTGCTGCAGGTCAGCCGACCTGCGACGGCTCGAAGGGCGGTGGTGCTCCTCCACCAGGGTTGGAGGTTCTGCCACAGGCGAGTCTGGATGTTGTTGGGGAACGTCCTCGATCTCGTCATCCGAGAGATCGACGGGCTCGCCCCGCCCTTTGGAAGGCTCAAGAGACGGAGGAGGAGTGGGAGGGTGAACGTCCCCAGTCGGGGAGCGTTTCTTCTCCTTCCTCTTCTTCTTCTTTCCCTTCTCCTTTCCCTTCTCTCCGTCTGGAGTAGGGTGCTTCTTAGGAGGCGTCTCCTTAGTAGGCGCCTCAGTTTTCCTCACCGTCGAGGATCCTTTCGCTGACTTGGCGGCCGCCGACAGCTTCGGGATCCTCAGTAACGCCAATATCGGCGTTCTCGCCGGTACCGAGCCCAATACCGATGAGGTGGACGGTACAGCAGCCGCCGATACCGTCGATGGCGTAGTCTTCTTGTTGGCCATCTTGGAAGAGGAGGTCTCGTCAATCGCCTTCAAAGACTGCTCCCAGCAGAAGGATTTCAGCCTTGAGGCCCTGTTACGGAGGGTTTGGGAAGTAAAATCTCGACAAATTGGGCAAGTCCGAGTGCTGTGGGACTCACCCAAGCAGAAGAGACACTCCTTATGGCCGTCGTTGAGGGCAACTTTGCGCCCACAGGACACGCACTTTTTGAACAGCGCGGACATAAGACGACACGCCGAAAATGAGAAGAAAAGTCCAAAACACCAATCCGAGGGGAAGTCCGAGAGAGAGATCAGAAACAGTCCAAAAATAGTCGAAAACCGTGAAGACAACAAAGCCAAGCAAGAAAAGCGAGGAACAAGCCAAAGAACCTTCTGTACGCGACGGCGGACGAGGAAAGAACTGAGGAGAGATCGTTGCTCGGCGGGAGGAGCATGCGCAGTACCGGCGTGGGGGAGGGGTTCCCGCCAAGCTAACAAGCTCTAGAAGTTTCCGAACGCTACCGCGCAGGCGCTAAAGCTCCTAGTGTATGAAGGCACAGAGACCACAAAGAAGGTGGTATATGTTACTAGCAGGGAGGTTGGTTTATGCAAGATATTGGAAGGCAGGGAAAGTACTGGAGGAAGGGGAATGGTGAGATAAGATCTTGGACATTATGGAAAATGACAGATTAACTCATTATTTAAAGGATAAAGGAGAAGAATCTTTTTTGTCGGTATGGCAACCGTTATTGAATTATGTTAAAGAGTTAAAGAATAGAACAAAACCAATTCTGTCTGGGCTGGGTACTACTTAAGGGGCATAAAGAGACAAAGAGGAAGAGAGAGAATATATACGGAAGGGAAAGGGGTAGAAAAATGTGAAATTAAAGAAATTATTATAAGGATATTATTATAACGGAAGTATTTATAAAATTATGTACACAATATCAAGTATCAATTGTAATGTAAGTTGGAGAGAGGATGTACTACAGGTTTTCTTTCCTAACTGTACCATTTCGCGGGAGGAAGTCTCCTTTTTTTTTTGCTCTGAAGATTCGATGATTTAATATACATATATGTTTAGTTGGAATTGCTGGAATTGCTGGTTGGATATAATGTACATACATATATACTGTTTCTTTGTTATGTGAGATCAAAATAGAATAAAAAATATAATGGAAAAAAAAAAGAGAATCATGCTTGGTAAAGTTGAAGGCAACAGGAAAAGCGAAAGACCGCATTATAGGTGGATTGATTCAATCAAGGAAACTGCAGCACTGAGTTATGGAAGACATAATTAACAGGGTCTCAAGGAAAGTGTCTCATTTACAAGGTCACCATAAGCTGAAGACAATTTGACAGCAAACAAAACAAAAACAAACACCCCCCCCCCGCAAGATACACCATTTTAGCTCTTCAGAAACTGGAAGTAGACATTAAAATTCTGGCAAAACACAAGAGTGTGTATCCTCTGACAAGATCTGTGTAAGAAAAATTAGTATGGATTTAAATCCTACTTAAGCTATCTTCTGTCCTTGTTGGGTCATAGTGCAACATACTTTGAGTAACAGAGGAGCATATATTTTCATTATTTGTGGGCCATTTGCACCACTAAATCTTTTGTAAATCACCTAAGAACAATAAAAAAAAAATGGTTTCATAAGAAACCTGCTACCTATTACTGAGTTTTAACTAATATTCTTTCTCTCAACTCCTTCTCAACACCCCTACCTCCCAATCTTAGCCAATATCTGTAATAGAAGTGAGCAATTTTCTGGGTCAGACAGCCACACTGGATCCCTGTAACCCACTAAGGGCTACACCAGTGCTTAATCTGCGACTTGCACAGTTGCCGTTGACTTTTAGTGGCATCTGTAGCTTTCTTTGGTGCAGAAGTGTGACAGTCTATCCTTCTGCAACAGAACGTTATTGTGAGACTAGACAGCATAGAAGCCACAGTGAGATTGAGGTCCTGAAGCTGGAAAAAGGGCAAGGGAAACCAGTTGTGATTTCACCAGTGGAATCAATGACTGCCAGTGACTGCAAAAAAGGTGGATGGGACAGGATGGTGCTCATTCTGATTATATCTTGAATTATATAAAGCCGTCACTCTAACACAGAAAGCTTACACTAAAATCATAAAGCATACTTCGTTGAAGCTCCAATGAACACAATACTATTTATTTGAAGAATATATAAAAAGAATCAATAAACTAACAATTGCATAATCACCTTTAATCAATTTTAGGTAATGCACATACTGCCTTGAAAAATAGATGTGATATACTTTACAAGACTATGTACAATATACACTTGTAAGTTCCTACTGCCCACTGCTGTTGAAATACTTGCTTTTGTTTGTTTGTTCCCTAATCAAGGCATGCTTTCAATCAATTAATCTATCCAGTTAAGTAAACAATAAATAATTATCTATTTTAATTTAAAGATTTATAGTCACTTATGTACAAATACTCAATAGCTTCTTAGGATTTTAGAAGTGAAAATCTTGCACAATATGTATATGTATAATTATGAGTTAAGATCTTGTGAAGCACGTACACATAATAAGAGCCATAAGGTTTTTTACTGTAATCATTCTAACCTAAGTAACCTTTGGCAATCTACCTGATTTGCATCTGAACATGGACATTCATGTGACAACCTAGTATGTTACAAGTGAAACCTAAAAACAACTACAGAAACTCAATCAGCATGGCAGTCAAAAGCACAGAGAGTAAACTTGTTACTATATTTAGTATAACACCATCATGATGACTGAACTAATGGTTTGTAGGATCAAGAAGCAGCAGCAGTGAGCTTGTTTCCTTCTGATCATCCTCTGCATGCAAGGGAAAAAACTAGAAGCTTGTGTTTTTTAGACAGAGGCATACAGCTTTCTGCATGCATTTTCACACTGTATCAGATGCAATAGTGAACAATAGTTAGCTATGAATTAAAAGCAAAAACTTCTAATCTTCTCCTCTCCTATATGTCTGTGCTGTCAGATAAGGAGTACGTATCTGATCTGAAAACTTCTGGATTCTCATTGCTAATTTCTTTTTCAATTCAGCCAAACCTGGAAGTAAAGCATGTATGTTTTAGCAAAGAAAGGACACAAAATGGTACTTTATATTAATGTTACCTTGGCAAAAGAATGCATTATTTCTGATAATACATCTGAATCTGGTTCTGTTCCTATAGCCTTGATTAGGGCATCACACATAAAATGCCACATCTGGGTCAGGTATTCAGGGCCACGAACTCTCGCACATTCCAGGAGCAAAGGCATCGATTCCGCAGCTGCCACACGAACACGTTGCATTCATTAAGGTAAATTACACTGAACTTTTTTTTTTAACTGAAGTGTCAGACCTCCATGTATGTAAAATTTCCTTCTAAAAGTGTGATCAAGGTTCATTTTCACTGTTTCATCTATTCAGAACCCTAGTATGAGATTCAAGTTGGTAGTTAAATACTGTAGTATATTACTATTTGGTTTCATTTAATCAAGTGAAATACTAATGAAGTGAAACATACTTTTTAAAACAGATTTTTAAAATACAGTCAACCTTCCACATTTGTGGGTTTGACATTCACAGATTTGATTATTTGCAATTTTGTCCAACCCCTGCCTCCCCACCTCAGGTACTCTTTTCCCAGGGAACCTTCCAATCAGGCCATGTAACCTTTAAAAACCCACCTCTGGTCCTCCCCCTGCATCACCATCCACTTCTTGGCCAGCTAAGGACAGATTGTAGCCCAATTTCTCAGCACCATGAATCCTCTCCAGGTGCCCTGCACACACACGAAGACGGAGAGGAGTGTGAGAGAGGAAGAACAGAGCCACCATATGAACCACTCCCTTTCCTTCACCTTTCCTTGACCTGGTTTGGACCCTTGGTACTCACTATCCCCACCGTGCTTTGGCCTCCTTCCCATAGACACATACATCTTGATATTTGCGATTTTTCCACATCTGTGAGGGTCCTGTGCCCCTAATCCTAGTGAATACGGAGGGTCAACTGTAACTTAGAAATATGTATTCCTGCATCTGGACCGTTGGTAGATGTAAGTGGGAAACCACAGTAATTTCACATTTTGAATATTTGAATAATTCCCTTCAGAAATTATAGTCAATCTACAATCTCCCAGGGAACACTGTCTCAGCCACTATGGATGTGGAATCCTCATATACCAACATTCCACACAAGCATGGACTACAAGCTGTTAGGAACATAATTTCAGATGGTACCATAGCAGAATCAGCCACCAAACTCTGCCACTTTGTTCTCACACGTAAGTACTTCATTTTTGGTAACAACATTTATCTTCAAAATTAATGGCATTGCCATGGGCACACACATGGCACTGCAATATACAATCATTTTCATGGCCGACCTAGAACAATACTTCCTTAAATCCCGCACCCAGAAACCTCTCTTCTATGTCTGAAGAATATTGATGATGTCTTCATAATTCGGACTCATGGAGAAGACTCACTCAAGACACTCCATCAGAATTACAATAACTTCCATCCTACTATTTAGTCTCAGCTTAGAACTATTAAAAAAATAAGTTCACTTTCTAGCACCACTGTACAGCTACAGAACAGACATCTGACCACCACACTGTATTGCAAGCCCACTGATTGCTACATGTACTTACATGCCTCCAGTTTCCACCCTGAACACACTACCTAATCCATAGTTTACAGCCAAGCCCACCGATACAACAGGATCTGGTCAGACCCAAAAGACTTAAACTCATGGAATTACAACAAGCATATGAAGAAAGAAAATAAAAATAAAACTGATCAACAAGGCTTGCACATAGGACTTATCTATTACAAAACAGACTGAAGACAGGAAATGACAGAAGCCTACTAGTGGCCATAAACAGCTCCCAACTGAGACCATTCAGACATAACATCAATGAACAACAATCTATTCTGGATAGATACTGCCCTCTCAAAGGCTCTAGGTTGCAGGCCTTCAAATGCCTACAATCTCTCAATCTGAAACAGGAAGACAAGCAACATGGATGGAGATGTGGATGTAAGACCTTACCACAAACCCAGATGCCACTCTACCTACACGTCTACTTGGGAAATGTCATCACAGGACCTAATCACATCACTCACAATCTTAGAGGCACTTTCAGTTGCTCTAATGTGATATATGCCATCCTCCCTCAACAATGCCCTTCATCATTCTACACTGGACAAATGTACGAATATCTGTGCCAAACAATAAATGGACACAAATCAGACATTAAGAATGGGAAACATCAATTGCAGAACACATCAATCATCCTGGGCTTTCCATCTTGGGCCTCAGAACAGCAGTCCTTGAACAAAACAAAACAAAAATCTTACAAAGGAAAATTAGAGAGATAGCAGAATTGAAATATATCCACAAATTCCAGTCCATTAATAGTGGGTTGAACAGAGACAATGGTTTCCTGGCACACTCCACATAAGATAGCACTATAGTTAACATCACAGCTTCCTAAGGGCTCTCTTGGCCAGTTTATCACATCTCCTTTCCAGTTCTCAACCAGCATCACACTATATCCCAGTAACTCTTTCCACCATCCATGGTTATGTAGTCATACGGTTATGTATCCTCCTGCATTTGTCCTCCAGTGACTTCTGCTAAAACTGAACTTGTCACCTCATCACCATACCCAAAAGTTTTGCATTTCCATTGCTATTCACACATATAGCCTGCTCATAAAGATCTGTTCCTAGGCATTTCACTACGTGCAGCAGACTTAAAACTATGAAAGCTTATGTTACCACCTTCTTTCTTTCAGTTAATCTAAAAGGTGTTAAAAGACTCCTTTGCATTTTGAATAAAGTTTAACACAAAACATATATCCTTTAAAGTAAAAAGAGAAAATGATCATGTATCTCAAAATATTATTTCATAAACTGTCAGTTTGATCCTATAATTCTGGTTTGGATGCAGAAGATATGCCTCATAACCTTTCAACTAAAATATTATGTCATCCAATATATAATATATAGAGATGTGTAAGGCAGTTGCACACTGAAAAACTTCAGAAAAGAAGGATGCAGAGAACTGTGGACATTCTAACAGCCATTGTAACATCAGTCATGTCCTGTTCCACTCATGGGATGGTAGCTTTTCCAAATAGCTTCTTTCCCAGGATAACAAATGATTTCCTAAAGTTGTTGAGGCTGTGACATAAAAACTTTGCTAGAACATCATGACAGCATCTTATTAAAGGATATCATCATGGAAATAGAATTTCAACAAAGGAACCATCAATTTCACAACTTGCTCTGTGTATTCCACAAATCCTTCCTTCAGTTCTTTGGCGTAGCAAACCTAAAGCACAGAAATGCAAGTATATCAGTGAATACAACTGTTAAAATGTTAAATAAGCAGCAAATACAGTTAGGCAGCAATTACCACAATTATCACAAATGAAGTTAGGCAACAATTATCACAAAGAACATCAGAAAAAGCTAAAAGAAAAAATGTGTAATTCCATATTAGCTGATACCTCTAGGTTATTATTAAATGCGCTTTCACCAATTCATGAATCACTGAACAAGAAAAGAAACTCTAGCTGTCAAAGATTTAACTGTTTACATTTCTCAGAATGCTGGTGTCCCAACTAGGATCAGGATGCAATGGCGCGTAGCCACTGAATTCCACTAATAGAACTGGGAATGGGAAATTAATCCTATAGCTGGCCATGCAATTTAACAGCCTGCTTTAGAGGCTAAGATTCACACCCAAGCAGGTTTTTCCCATTACTGAGAGTTGCTAAGGAAGATAAGAAGAAAGTCCCAATCACACTGGTGAAAGCTGTGGAATCCAGTACAAGCACAAACAAACCAAAAGTTATAGTTAAATTCAATTAAACTATCTATCATCTAAAAACTTTCAAAGCAATCTTACTAAAACGAAAGATAAAAATCAACTGCCACCCCCCCCCATGAGTTTGGCCCTGCTTGCTCCTCCCTTTTCCTAAAATCAGAGTTTTTCAAACTTTTCTGGCAACAAAAGAATCAGACAGCCATTCCACCCACCTCCTTGCCTTCCCTATGTTGCTTGTCTAAAAGACAGATTCAACTCATGAACTGCAGCTTTTGTGGCTTCAGTTCTTCTGAATACTGATTTCTGTTCAAAGCATGTGATCAAAATAGTACTCACCAACATCTGACATGCAGTTGCTTTTTCTTCAAGGCCTGCGGTCTTAATTCCAAAACTCTGCTGGTCTCCTAGATTTACAAACTCCCAGCCATCGTCATCACTCATGTTCTCCATATCTTGTGCTAGTGAGAAAGAAATCAATGATTTTGGCATAGCTGTGCCATACCCTCTCCAGTGAAAATGTGAATTAATTAAGTACTAGAACTTACTGTCAAGGAGAGCCACTTCAGGCTTGATTGATGCAGTTTTCATCAAGGGACCCATAACAACAGGAAGATATTGTTGGAATTCTTTTCCAAGGATCTTGCACATTCTTGCCCATGCAGAGATCATATACGATATCTGGAAATTAATAATATTATATTCACCTTCCTTTTCTTCAATATACAAAGTTATATTACCACTTGGGCTGATTGAAAATCAAGGGTGGTTTAAAAGTTAATATGTCCAGCAGTGGAATATGCTGCCTCAGAGTGTGGTGGAGTCTCCTTCTTTGGAGGTTTTTAAGCAGAGGCTGGATGGCCATCTGTTAAGAGCGCTCTGATGTGTGTTCCTGCATGCAGGGGGTTAGACTGGATGGCCCCTGGGGTCTCTTTCAACTCTATGATTCTATGTGATCCAAATGGAACTCATAATGTTGGTATATTCTTGAGGGGGGCAAAGGCACAGCAGGAGTAGCTTGTCTGAGGCCACTTTAACAAGTTCATGGTTGAGGCAGAAATGGAAAACTGAACTTTCATAGTTCAGTTTGAACTACCTTGCTAAAAATCACAAAGGCAAACATAAGACCACAAATATGTGGTTTGAGTATTGCACTGATTCAAAAAAGCAGGGAAATATCACAGAACAAATTTCCACCACAACTCTCTTGGACAAAGCACAGTATTATTCTGGTTCCCCCAAGTAAAAGTTTGTTATGCATATCCACATTATGCCTGAAAGTAAGAAAACTACAACTACAAAAACATGGCTGTAAACAGCAACAGAAGAAATGAAAGTGGCGTCAGTGACGAAAGGTCTCAAACTTTCCATCCATCACAATTAACAAAGTTTAGGTAGTAGAGTACAAAAGTGGCATTAGCGTAGTCTCTCCTCTGTCATTACAGCTATATCCCATAAAATGATTCAAATTTACACAGAAAGCATTCACTGACAGATCCCATTTAAAATATATGTAGTTACAGAGATTTCAGCTAAAGCATAGATTTGCTATCTAAATAGCCAACACACCAATTAGCTCTATGGGATACTTTAGAAAGAAAA
Organism: Ctenosaura bakeri; assembly: GCA_948474755.1. NCBI lineage: Eukaryota > Metazoa > Chordata > Lepidosauria > Squamata > Iguanidae > Ctenosaura > Ctenosaura bakeri. Next base: position 283,972 of record CAOLHI010002325.1, read on the forward strand.
TTCTAACAGGCACTCTCAATGATATAAAATTAGAATCAATTGTTTGGCATACCTGAGGGTCATCATCTTCCAAGTCATTGAAGTCAGTTTGTGTCTTCAACAAGAGCTGCATCACATCTGATGCATCTTGCATAAACTAGAAATAAAAGTATCCAAAGAAGATATGACAGTTTTAAATTTTGGTCTGTTTCATTTAGCTTATACTAAGGGTTTTGATAGTTTTAAGTTAGAATCCATTAATGGAATTTAATCCCCACAGCACTTCCCATGTTTGAATTTGGGTCCTGGGTCCAGAAAATGTCCCTGTCCCTCCTCTCTTCTAAGCTAACAGAAACAGGCAGCCTGGAAAGAAAATCTGTTTGTTTTAGGGGGGCTATTACTTATGTTTCCTTGTTTGATCTTGACAGTTACTATGTGTCCCTGGACTGAAAAACAAGGAAGAATAACGCAGGCTAAACAATGTCAAGAATATGTAGTTATCAAGTGAAGGAAATACTCTAAAACTGATACATACCTTCTCTTTACCAACTGCAAGACCAATTAAGCTGATACATTCTATCGTTTTTCCTCTTAAGAGTCTAAGTTCCTTCTGCACAGCATTCTCAACAATGTGTTTAAGAGAAAGCATAAATAAATCATAGTATGGAACAAACTTTTCCTCTGCTGTATCAGCAACTGATGCAATAGATGTAACAACTTGCTCCAAAACCAACTTGGTGCCTTTTTCAATCAGCTGTGCATGGGATAGAAAAAGGACAAATTTAAGAAATTTGTTTACATCTCACTGAAATAGCACTTCAAGTCAAATTAGTCCCAACGTTTCTTACCTCCTGCAGTTTTAATACCATAATGGAATGAAGGTGCTTTACTAGGTTATCTAAATAAGGAATAAGCAGTGATTTTGGACAGTCTTCAGTGAAATTGATCAGAGCAGCAGCTGCATGAGCCTGAACACGTTGGTTTCCTTGATCCTCCATGGTCTGGAGAAGAGCAGCAATTACCTAAAACACAGATGGCTATTATAAATGAAAGATCTTAAAATGAACTTGGCAAATATACATTCTATAGCTTTCTACTTGCCTTTTCATGGAATTTTTTCTGGAAGCCTGGTGCAAAATCTGTAGCCATCTGCCCAATTGCATTACAAGCTGCATATCTTACTCTTGGATGCTGAAATATTTAGCTTCAATTAGTAAGTTCACAGAACAATCAAGCATAAATTTTATCAGAAGTCAAGTACATTAAACTTACAGGGTCCTGAAGGAAAAGCAAAACCAAATTGACTATCTCGTTCAGAATCCCCTCCATTTGTTGGTGACAGCCTTCGCCAATAGCTGAAAGAGCCATCAAGCCAGCATGTCTGCATTTCCAGTCAGCTGTATTGAGATACATTAAATGGAAACATTATTGGAAAGGAAAACACATACAGAAGATAAGAATACATTTTTTACACAAAATAAGACTCTATTCAAGCAATTGTAACTCTTTTCCCTGTGATTCTAGGCTGTGAAAATACCTTTCCTGCTTGAACTGCAGACCAAAGTTTAAGATGCTGCATAGTAAACTGACATTATAGCACTGTTTGCAATTAGGTACAAAAAGGGAAACACTGGATTTAAAAACAGCAGAATCACAGCACCAAAGCTAATGTAGAGTGACGGTCCAGACTCTCATTCCTTGTTTAATGAACTATGGTTATTAAGTGAGACTATTTACATCGAAAGAGTCTTGCTGAATTTATTTTAGAATATTTCTGACAACAGTACAGGTATTTACATTATTTAAAAAGTCAATTGACTGACAAAACAGGAATGCCTTCTCTCATGACTGAAGGCCATGAGAGGGAATTTCACAACACTGGTGTCACTACCAAGGCTATGTCACATGTCCTAGATGATCAATCCCCTGAAGGCAAAGGGATACAGAAAATGGCCTCAAACAATAAATGTAATTGACTGACTGATTAGATTTATATCAGGAAAGTCACCCTTTTAACAGTTTGATCCTAAGCTAGGGCCACATCTGCTTGATAATGCTATTACATGGATATATGAACAAAACATAACACTAGTTCATTGTCCAATACACAAAAAGCACACATTCGTGTTTGTCTAAGAACACAGTTACATTGTGGAACTCTGCCCCAAGATAACTGTTGTTTCTTATAACATGGATAGACAACAAATGCCTGCTAATGCAAAATTTTGTGTTTGAATTAATTATATCTCTTTTAAAAATATCATTGGGTTTGGGTACCTACATGGATGCTACCTCCTATGTCCCTATTATAACAAAGGTGCGTCAGTGAGGTCAGAGCAAAGAGAAGCAACTCTAGCACTCCAATTAGTTGTTTAGACAAGCAAGGAGAAAATTTGCACCCATACATAGGACAGGAATGAAAAAGCTACATATGGTCCCTAAAACTTTTAAAAATCCCCTCAGGTTTTCCCTGGATCCCCAAGCCCTGGACCCTTTCAAATACCTTCATTCAAGAAATCCAAATCAGAATAACGTTCAGTGTGATTTTCAGATGAAGGAGTTTCTCAGCTTGCCCTGTCCAACAGCAACGACATGTACACCAACAGCTAACTGACCTCCCACAGGTCTATGAAGGCATAAAGCAGTCCCTATGTCCACCTCAGTACAGGACTTTCACCTTCCCACACATGGACAACCCTTGGATTAAAGGACTAGGATTATTGGTAGCAATTTGAAAAACCTGTTTACTTGCAGAATACAACAATTTCTAATGAATTGGTTTTGAGAATTGTTTAAACCTCAGAGAAGAAAACCTGAATGTACAGGACACAACATACTAAAGGTGGTTTTTTTGTGCCAAAACAGGGGGTTTCCCAGCTCTCCCCTTCCAATCACAATACCGTGCTAATACCTGGCTAACTGTGAAAGTCATTGGGACCAAATGAGGTGTTCAAAAATACTTCTGTCAAACATTGCAGAAGCATATGGGATTTTCTTGATCCCAGCCACTGATTCCAAAACCAATTAATGTAAATTCATTTTTGAATACACAATCATTTATTTTAACTGCTCGGCTCCAAAAACTTATGAAACATCTGCTCAAAGGCCAAAGTAACATCACTTACAGTTCTGGAGCATTTGCATAATATGTTCTTTTATCATAGGCAGAACAAGTTTTCCCCCAAGGCCGCATGCCATTCTGTCCAATGCACTTTCACCAGCAACAGCATTGCTAAAAAGTGGATGATAATAATATTAATAATAATGATAATAACAATAATAAAAATAATAATAATAAATGAGTCAACAACTAAGTTAGTAGTAAATAAATTTAGCACTCAGCTGAAAGTGTTGTAAAATGTTTAGCTTTCACAATTTATGAACCTTTTAACATACTTCAAGCACAGTTTTTAATAGTTATTATGATGTTAAAACTCATTAAGTCATTATCTTCACATAACTGAGTTTGTCAAAATATTCAAAATGCACTCTCAGTACGTGAACTTTTAAATATTTTTTTAAAACACGCTGTTTGGTTTTTGTTTTCTCACATACAGACCATTTGGAAGTAACCACCAAAGAAGGAAACTATTTTCTAAACAAGAACAAACTTCTAAATATAGTGAAGTCCTGACAAAATGAAAATAGCTGTATCAATAAATCTGAATGAATCATCCTTTAAAGAGTGATGAACAAATGGAAAACATTATCTTACTACTGATGTACATATTCTTCTGCTGTTTCAGCTATCCCCTTACAACTCAAGTGCAAAACTATGATCCTCACAGATACCAATGCCATCCTCTTTAGAAGTTTCTGAACTTTCACCAGCCTTATTATAATGGCTATTTGTGTATCATGATCGTGCCCATTTGATCATCTTTTAAGAATACAAACTGTATTCTTGTATAAGAATATAAACTTACTGACCTATTCATGGAGGTACCATTTATGATGAGGAATTTCAATGTGGACATTGTGTACTCAAGCACCAATTTCCACAAAGGCAACAGGTTCAAAATATGTTTCTATCACTAAGGTAACTGCATTAGTCACAGCAGCAGCTGACAAAACTGCATCAGCACATAAGCTCATGGTGGGTCCACAGAGTTCTAAGACAATTGTATGGACCAGGCCACCAATAGCTGTCAAAGACAACAGTTTGAAATGCAAGAGAATTCTTGAGAAGGGTGAACCATTTAATCAGTTTTTTTTTTAAAAAAACCTATTTTGTTTACCTGTCAAAGTCATCATCTTCCAACTCATCAGCATTTGCCCAGTCTTCATCTTCTTCTAGATCAACCATCATTGTTAACATCTGAGGAACTAAAGAAATTGAACACTGTTAGTTTAAAGAAGATTGCCAAAAAAAGCATATGAATGCTAAAGGAACCCACCAAAATCTCAGATTCCAAGACAGCTCTGGAAGCAACATGACACCTGGATATGTTTCATCCTATTACAGCATGTATAATTATACACTTAGAGGAACTGCAGTTCACTGGTATAAGATATGGTTGTATGCAGGCAGTCCAATATTCAACATTTACATGTTCTTAGGTAAAAATATGAGAGAATTATCCCAATGTTTTAAGAAAGTATGGAAGAAGTAACAAATATATGGACTATGTCTTTCCATGGCGCAAGAAATATTTAGCTTCAATTAAACCATATGTTTATGTTCATGTTTCAAAAGATAAATTGTTAAAGCCATCAACAGCCAAACCTAGACCAGAAGAACTGTTATCTCCATTAAACTATTTAGACAAAATGCTTCAGTTTTCTCAGAACTCTGCTCATCTTGACACTTCAGCCAATTAATTATGCCAACTGCTCTAGGTAAATGCTGATTTTTTTTATCTACTAAGTTCATAGAAAGTAGTAATACAAAAGGATAAGAAAAAGAATACTTCATGATCAGAACCTTGTTGCCTTGCCCACTAATTTCTTCTTTTCCTGTCTCAGTTCTTTTCTTCCTTCCATCTTCAGCTACAATCATGGGACAGTGTTTCCACTGGTGGCTACACTTAAACTAAGATGTAAAACTAAACCATATATAACCATGTTCACCCTGGTGCAGACAAAGAATGCTTAAGAAATTGGGAAATGCTGGATTTGCTTTAACTTAAGTGGCAATCAAATGCCATGAACAACTAACTGCATTTGTCCAATTTAAAAAGGCATCGATTCTTAATTTACTAATTTACTAGTAAATTACTAATTTACTAATTTACTAATTCAGAACACTGGTTTACTTTTTAATCAGTTTTCCCACCTCATGTACATAAACGTTCAGATATGTTTAAATCTGAATGATGTTTAAATCTGAATGATGTTATAGTTTAAATTATTTTTAGTGGTCAATGACAAGTTTTTTATCTAAGCATTCATCTGCTTCTGGATTACTTAGCATCTTCTATATTAAAAAAAATCAGTATGTTTTTTATTGTCTTTTAAAGTGATCTTGTAACAGGGGCGCATGTTTGCAGCCCTGCTTGGAGAAAAGACTGATTCAGACTGTCCTGCTGATCAGCAGGAGTTTGGCTTTTTGTAACATTTCTGTACACCCAGCATTGTCTTGTACAGCAAGTGTATCTCAAGTACTTACAATTCCACTATATTTTACTATGAAAAGTAAAAGTCAGTTTACTCACTAGCTTGTGCAACAATGTTGATATGCCTTCTCAGCATAGCAGCAGCAGTCTCTGATAATGTAACTATTACTTCCAGGGCCAACTGACGTTGCATGTTACTGAGACTAGTGTCAGCACACAGCTGAAATCACAAAATATTTAACAAAAGCATTAAAAAATGAGTAACAAAAAGACCACCCAAAAACTCAGTGAAATGTGGAATGGGAGGATCAAACATACCTTTAAACTTAGTTGTAATGTAGATTCTAAGTGTGGACGTAAATATTTTGGAACTGTATCTGCAATCTCTACAAGAGACTTCAGGACTGAATCGTCATTTTGGTAACAGGAGTCATTTACCGCCTAAAATATGAGAATTCAGTTAATGCTGCTTCACCTAATGCACACTTAAAACCAAGTTCTTCTACGTTATGAATATATTGTTCAATGTTTCAAGATACTATAAGCAGGGCATATCCTAACCCTAAGACCAGAAAACATACTGGAGTGCTCAGAGGCTGAAGTATGTACAGTGGGCCATCTGTATATGCAAGAGTTCCATTCAAGGAACCCTGTGAATGGCAGAATTCATGAATGCTCATGTCCTTTTATATTCAGTGGTGGCAATGTATGCACAGATGCTTCAGCATGTATATGCGCACAACGCCACCATTTTAGAGACTGGGATCCGACATTTTGCATGAGCTAGAAATTGTGCATACTGAGGTTGTTGGGTAAGGAGGGCTACTGCATTGTTTCATTTAATCGCTGCAAATAATTTTAGTGGGTACTTGAATCAATGCGTTACCTATTCTACATGGTCAAGTTTTTCTTCACTCACTCTAAAGCCACTTTGTAGCAGATATCACACTGCTTGTAACTATGGTGAGGAAATTGAAAAGTCACATGTCCTTCACAACATCTTTTCATCATAAGGCTATTTTGGGAGGACCTTCCAGAGCAAAGAAATGTTGCTATATATGTGAAAATTATATACTTTTTACCTTTGCCTATATAAAAACGCTTTTTTATTAATTTGCTGTTTTGCATGCAGTGACTTGGGCACTTCATATGAAAGCATAATGTAACAAATTTCTAATATATAGAGACATTTAATTAAAACAGCAAATGTAACAATGCACTAGCATAAGTTTAAAACAAATCAATTTTCTGTAAATATTAAATTTAGTGTTAGTCATATTTCACTGAAGTTTCAGTCTAATGTTACCATTGCGGATGTTACAATGTCACAAAATTTGATGACGCAACTCTACAATTTCTAAAAATGCATTGATTTCTATAGAAAAAATATGTGTTAAAAAACTAAAGGAAATCAAAAGAGTTACAAGAGTTTCCAATATAAGAAACTATACATTGTATTTAAATATTTAAAAGTCTTTACTGACATATGGACCTTTTGCATTGGCAAATTTTATACTTGATCATTGCCTCAAGAGCCTTTGTGGGGTGGGAAGCAATACAGAAATATCTGACATAAAAAAATAAATTGCAAGCATGAAATACATCTTATATGGTATTTGTGTGTAAATTTAGTATCAACTGATTAAAGGAGCGATGAGAACACACTGTGCTTTCCCACTCTTCACTATATTATCATTTGAACTTGACAGTGGCCTTTTCACAGTACAGATGAAACAAAGGAATATGGCATTCTGAAACAAAAGGCTTTAAACTGAGCATGTTACGAACTGCCACAAATACAGAAAGGGGGAATCAAAAGAACTAGCTAGTATATTTAAATTCAAATTTTACAATCTCAGTCTTTAGAGAAGTTAGTCAATAAGGCAACATAATACTAACTGCACAGTTTAATTCCTTATTTTCTACTATGGTGCTTTTAAAAAATTAATGATAGCACTTGAGTGTAACAGCTCTTTCTGTACTTGTTCCTATGTCATAAACTTTAAATTCATAAAGCAAACCTATTGGTACTCCAAGACCTCCTACTGTTTTCTTAGACTTTTCTTACCAGAAAGGCAGGGAGTAATTCTTGCTGTTTGGCAACATCTACCATGCTGATGTTCACACTAGACATTCATACATTATTGACATGGAAAACAGCAACACCTGATGCATTTCAGATGTCATGTCTGTTTATAGAAAGTAATGTACTTGAGAAAACTTTCTGAAAGAGACTTTACCTGCAGGATACCAGGAAGCAAGTCTGCAAAATGTTTAAGAAGGGGAAGATTTTGCTCATTAGCAAGAACAAATGCAGCTGCAGCTCTAGCCGATAGTGTCCTGATCTAGAATAAAAAGTAAATACTGATACTAGCATATCACAGCATTTCTTCAACATTTACGTTTACTGTAACCTTAGACTGACACCCCTTCCCTTAATCACAGTCATTCTACAGATAGAGAAACAGAGCAGTCGATCCCCATAAAATTGTCTGAAATCACATGCCTCATAGACGAGTTGCTTACTGCCTAAGCACTGCTTCCCCATCATATCTTTGTGCGTGCTCTCTAAAGAGGGTGTGTGTACATCTGTGCCTTCAAGTCACTTGTCAACTTCAGGTGACCCCACAAATTTCACAGGTTTTTCTTAGGTAAGCGACACTCAGGTGATTTTTCCAGTTCCCTCCTCTGAAATGGTCTATAGCACTTGCTATTTGTTGGTGGTCTCCCACCCAAATACTAACCAAGACTGATCCAGCTTAGCTTTCAAGATCAGACAGGATATGATACTACAAAAAATGAGGCCTTTAGTTGGCCTCTAAAACAAGCTCCCATCAAGCATCCTGTTTCAATGCTGCACACATTTTTTTGGGGGGGGGGAAGAAAGTATGATGTCTGACAATGGATCAGGGAGGCAGTGGAAAATGGATTCACTGTGCTTGCCTGCACCTATCCTAAAATCATATGTAGGAACATACTGATACAAGAAAGCAGAAGCTCTTCCTGGGCTTCTTTTTTCCTGTATCAGGCTGCGATGATGGTGTGCTACAGAAGACACAGTCACTCCAAGAAGTTCAATATGAATCAAGACTGCTCCCCTCACAAACGAATATTCAACTCTCTCAAATCTCAACTGACTTGGGAAGGAAAATTCTACTCTGTGGATCTTGTACATACAGATACTAACACAGAACTTTACCCACAGACTGAGCTAGAGTTGTAACTAAAGTGTACTATTTTCAATTAATACATATTAGGTACATATTACTGTTTTCAATTAATACATTCAATAAAACTGCTGAAAACCCTTGAGCAAATGGTAACATTTTACAGTATTACAGCAGGTCAGTTTATCAGAGAAAAAATTGTATTTGTCTGTGGCAGAAGGTCATCAGAAAGGAAGACAGACAGCCACTGAGAAAACATTATTGGCAAACATGCTTCGGATGATGGCAGGACAAAATGGAGATCCTCTTCCAAAGTCACTGTATTGTAAAACAAAGTTTTTCAGATTACCTATTCCCAAACTGTGTCAAACTTTACAAGTCACAACAAGCTCTATGAATCATTCCCAAAATCAGAATGACAGCCAATGAACAATTGTGTGACATGAGATTCACATATTCCTGATAGGACACATTGTTCCATCATTAAACAAGGCTTTCTGATACAAAGTTAATCTGGTCATGTCATCAGACAAGATCAAATTGGCTTCAAATTACCGTTGGATTCTCCTGGTCCTGCATACATTGCATCAGCATGCGTTTGATGACTTCCAAATAATGTTGCTGCTGATTTCCAAAAATACCAGGGAAGTTCCTAAATTGGTGGTAAAAATAATGTACATTTTAAGCATCTTTAAAAGTATACACATTAAAAACCTGATACAAATGCACCATTTATGTACAAAGTGATATCAAATATTGTAATTTAAAGAAAATAATGAGCCATCTTTCTGTATCTACATATTCTGCATCAGTCCGTGTGCATCACTAGCACTCAGCAAGCTTTAAGAGACTTGAGGATGAAGGTGTTGTAGGGTACATACTAATTTAACACAGAACACTGGCGAATTACTAAAGCACACACAAAGTGAGCTATGGCTGCTGTTCTGCTATTATTTGACTCACCGAGGGACTCTTAAGAAGCTCACCTGGAACACAAAGTTCCCTTCAAACCCAATTTGAAGCCCAGTTGTAAAACAGGATTTCTAAGAGTCAACAAGTTGAAAGAATTTTATCATCTTAAACTGCTACATAAAACACCAATGTGCTCATTTAGGAACAAAACTATACCAGAAAATATGCAGTGCAGCTTCACGCAATCCCACATTTTGAGAGCTGACTGAGTCAAACAAGAACTTCAGACCTTCTGGCCATTGGTTATTGCCATCCTCATCTAGAATAAACAGAAATTTAACATTCTGAAAGGATTTGTTCCTAAATTAGAATGAAAAAGAAATCACAGTATTTAGGAAAGCATTAAAATAACTGCTACTATTCTACAATTTTCATTAAGGGAAAGAACTTGTCAAGTTTTATAGCAACCTCATATTTGTTCTGGACTTTTCAGAACATAAGTGAATACTTTTTCCTGTAAGGATTTTCTCTTTCGCATGAGTTCTCTGTCTCCTTGAATGAGTTCTTCAGAGTACTTTTAGACCATTTTCTTATATTTTTACAGTTCCACATAAACACAACTATCATAGATAGCCCTTTGGCTACATTCTCATCAAAGGCTCAACCCCCAACCTAAGTCATATTTTCTGACCAGATTCTATAATGGTTTAATTACTCTTCTGCCTTTCTCTAGGCTTCCCCTGAGAATTAAACCCTTCCCACACAGTGATCCTCCCTGGCTGACTGAAGGACTTTTTCTTCACAGCTCTCTCTGGCGAGAACTCTTACTGAAGGACTGCCAAATGATAACCAGTGTTTGCCTTTATAGTTCTTGTCCTCTGCACCATACCAGCCCCTCCCGCACACTACTGGGCTGGGTTTCTCTCCCGAGGAGCTATTTTGGTTACCTGACAAATCTGTTTCCAGGCTGCTCGAAAACTTCAGATAGCCACACCCCCAGAACTCCATTACAGTTATGTTACATACTGCCTTCAGAATCTTAACAAAGAGCAGCTAATATAAATATTACATACCTATTAGATTCCTGGCCAGTTCAGCCACAATGTCACAGATTTTTCTCCTCATACTGGACTGTGTTTCCAACTGAATAATCAAAAGCAGTTCACTTTTGATGGCACTCTGAACTTCAGGGGGTAACGTAGGATAAACTTCCTCAAAAGAAGCTGAAAGAAGTCTCCGTAAGAGCACAGCAGCCATTTGTCTTGCCTATTAACAAGATATATGTTAGAATATAGCACAGTTCTTAAACTTAGTTCTACTTCATCAGAAACATGGAGTGAAGTGCCTAGAAACTCCAGTTTACATATAAGAAACCGTAAGCGTTGTTCCTAGGCAGTTCACTCCAAGCATCTGATGAAACAGAACAAAGTCTACAAAAGTTTATTCTACTAACTTCTTTCAGTCTTAAAGGTGCTACAAGATCCCTTCACATGCTGATTTAGACTATGTTTTGTATAGTGTCATTCTGTCTACACTCCCATGCACAAAACCTAAATGCTAAACCAAGGTGCTGACTCTGCTATACTTATTTTTGGCATCTTTAGTCATATAACTAAGTCCCTTCAACTATTTATCTTCATAGTTGGTATAAGAATAAACAAAGCAACTGACTCTACTGTAGAAGAACTGTACAGTTAGAAGCATGTAGCAAAGAGCTTCATGGATTTAAAGGAAAGGTATTCTGCAATATGTTAGCATTTATACAGAAGAATCATTCATGAAATGATCCATAATCCATCCTCATGATAACAGGAAAGAATAAGGTGAATGGAGTGCACAGTAAGTATTGTTTAAAAGTGTATTGCTTAATAGTTTTACAATCTTTTACAGTATATGTTTTTAATATGGTTCTTAGCTTAATTCAGTGTTAACGTGGCTTTTTCTATGCTTCTAATGTATTTTTCTGTAAGCTGCCTTTTACTGCAGTCTTGGGAAAAAGGGAGGATATAAATAAAGTTAATGGTAGCAGTTATGATCATCATCATCATGTAAAAAGTGAATGAGCATTTTAATTAATATGCTAAATATTTAGTATTTCAAGGAAAGGAGGCAAAATTGCCATTTCCAAGACAGAACACATACTTTTCACTCAAAATTAACCAATGGAAATATACTGTGTATATATCAATGTATCTACAGCTACAAAGCAGATATACCAGCAGAGGATGTACAATTGATATAATTTTTCATTGTTTCAGCTCAGAACCTGACAAGGGTTCAATTCTGTCAGGACTAATTCTGGGTAACTCAATTTCTGTACATTCAAAACTCAAGAGACAATGAATATTCGAGACATATTGTAGGAAATACTGTGGTGAGTGACAGAAACAGAAAAGAAAAGGGATTGCTTGTATGTAGACCAAAACAGAAGCTAAACTGTAGAAGACCAATGCCCGAAAAAAGACCACAGAAACAGGAAGTGTGGGAGACTGGGCAACCATGTCCATCTTCTGTGGAGATCATCACAACAGTGACATGCAACACAGCATTGTATGCATTGTTACAACAGAAACAACTGAGAGCTATTAGAAGATACGATAGCTTCTATATTGCATATATACCAGTATAGCCAATGACTGATGATAATACTGAGATGAATAGGTTTTAATTATTCGCTTCTTGCCCTTTTGACTAAGATGAAGTACAGTTGATGTTAATTATGTACAACATGGAACACATACATAACTCAATTTACAAACATTCTAAGTTATTATGACTTGTTTCCTTATATTTCTTCACATTTGCTAAGGTAGTGAGGTAAAGTTATGACCTAATATACAACCAGTGCAGGGAGGATTGGCCATCAAAAACCCTTTAAGAGGATTAAACACAGTACTGAGGGAATTGCAAGACACCATGAGCAGAGATGCACGTTAGTTATGTTAGACTGTGTTCAACTGACAGCTCCTGTGAATGTTCCTAATCAGAAACTGTACACTGATGCTTTTCTGAGTTGGAAGAGCTAATTAAAATGGGATGCTCAGAAGAATCTCACTGGAAATACAATGGCTTCAATAACATCCTTGGCTTTGATACCAGCTTTGCATCTGTGAACAGAACAGGGCTTCCTTTCTCTGGAGCTTGACTACTACTACTTCTAAATAGTTCTTCCATTCATGTAAAGGACAGAATGTTTTGCTCCATCAGCTTTCTGTTTCATCTGCTTTCCCCATACCATGTGACACCACCCACAACTGTCTTCCTACTCATGAAAACAGATTTTCACAGGGCGCAGGGGGATGCAGAGAAAGGAAACAGGGAAGGCTAGCATCCAGACCAATGAAGTTATGCAAGGCATGGTTTGTGGTCCTGGTTCTAAAGGCAAAATGGTAAACTGGTTAGCTATTAAATCAGGAAAGAGAGCTTTTCATCTTTGTGTGCAGGGAGGGGTGGGAATTCATAAGTCCAAGACTTCTGTCTCTAACACTGAACATTAGCATGAAATCTATAGATGCAGTTTGCCAATTTTTTGTTCTTTAACATATTAGTAATTACAGTACAGTACAGTCCCTTTTAGATGCTAATTCTAGCTGGCAAGTTTAAAGAGAATTTGAAATAACATTAGCACTGCATAAAACAATTTTGCAATGCTGATATTATCTGCTCTGTTACAAACTGTTAGATATTTCTTGGAGGAAAAAAATACCTCTTCAGCAACAGTAGTATTTCTGATAGCTTGCAGAAGGAATGTAATCTTAGATTGGCCTGGTATGTTCTCATATGTTTCCTGTGAAAGGAAAAACCACAAGAAAGGTTAAAATTAAAAATGAAAGAAAGAAGAAAGAATTAACCCATTTACAATGTTAAAAACAAAAGAAGATCAGATCAAAAGTCTATTTGGCCAAGTATTCTGTTCCCATGACTAGCAAAACAGAAGCCTATGAGCAGCCTATAAGTAGACCATGAGAGGAATCATCCTGTCCCAATGTCATACCTCAGTGACTGATATTCTGAGGCATGTTGCTTTTAATCCTAGAAGTAACATATCATGATGACTACACAGAAACTAGATTACACTTAAACAAGTATTCATGTTTGTAATTATGTTGTATGTAACAAAAGAGTTTCATTATATACAGGTATAGTTCTATATATAAAAGTCAGAGTGTTTTGCAGTATCAACAATCAAACTCAAAGAAACTATTAGGAATAGGAAAGCATCTCTTAATCATGAAGAGAAGCTTTTAAAGTCTGCCAAATGAGAGGAGAGGCACAGGTTTTCTTCTGTTTCAGAAAGGGAGCCACAAAGAAATAATAAATTATTCCATTTCAACAAAATGTCTGCTGACAGAACACATGGAGATGTGTGGCAGCTAACAATTAAAACAGCCATATAATTTTTATTTCTTTTTATTTAATATTAGTTCATTCTATTTCATGACAGGATAACAATTCAGATTAAAGTCACATTTCCATTTAAGATTTAATTCTTAAAAAAAATTAGAAAGCTAGTTTCATCCTTTATAAAGCAAAAATAACCTAATTTGCAAAAGATACTAGTGCATCTCATATTCTTAATTCTGGAGCTGATCTGTCACCAACTCTAGGTAACATAAAGTATTCCTGTAGCTATCTAGACCAAGAGCCAGCTGTTACTTTCCAATTTTCCTTCTGAAGCACAATCACTGCCTTCCCTTTCTCTTCACATTAGAATGAGAAACTGGATTCCGAAGCAGCTGAAAGTGGCAAGGGAGGACCCACGCGTAGTAGATTGATCCTCTTGCCAGCCAGAGAAGGAATGATTTCCAATACTACTTACTTAAATCACAAATCACTGAATATATCACCTGTGTTATAGGCAATTGTTTTTAAAAATTGTTCCTTCAACATAAAAATACAAACTGTTTCAAGAAGACATACATCCTACTAGCATAGGTTCCAAAAATTAATACTAAATAAGATTTTCTGATTAACTGTTGATGACCAAGCTTCTGAAATTAAATGGAATTCTTCCAAGGCAAATGCTATCAACTTCCTTTGATATGAATAAAAAACAACTGTGATCAAGTTCTGCCTATATCTACACGATTCATTAAAGACAGTAAAAACTGATTCCTCTTTCATTCTAGGTAATTATTACTGATGTATTTTTCATTCATGTCTAGTAAGAGGAAGTGTGGTGGTTTCCTAGGCAAATCTGCTGCTCACTGCTGCACAGTAAATCAGGAGTGAAAGGAATTCCTTAGCTTCCTTTCTGATGTTGACGCATGGTGCCACAGATAGCACCATGCAAGTGCATGGCTGCTGAGAGGATGGCCCTGCTTACTCATAAGACAATTATACGTTTGTAGCAATTAGTGCTACTAGCAGTACTCCCACCTCACAGGATCAAGAAAGGCAAGAATTTTTACCCCTTCAAACTGCCCTCATTGGTTGCTAGTTTCACACAGCAAAACTGTCTCATTGGCTGTTGCTGTTTGTACTAATTTCAAGACCCTTACCAATCTGAACTTCCTAGATTACAACCCACTTGAAGAGCAACCCTCAAGTATACAAACTCAGAGCTACAAGGCAGTAGATGGAAGCTGCTATATGCAATCAAGGACAAGAAGACAAAACCTTTCTATTCTCTTGTGTCAAGCATTTGGCATTTAACGGTATACTTCCTTTGATGATGAAGATTTAATCAACAGAACACCCACGTTACCAACCTACACTAGACAGTGAAGACTATCACAACTGGGCAATGTGCTCATCAGTTCTTATCTTACTTGAATTCAAGTGATGTAAATTTCCTATGACACACCAATTAATCATAGTTTTTGTCACAGAGGTCTTCAAGGACTTTGGTATATTACTTATGGTTCAAAAAGAAATCACTACATCTTTTATTTGTTTCTTCTATCATCTATATTTCAGAACAGATACATGCATGCTATGCTGCTTCCTAACACTTAAATTGACTGCAGTTTTCACCCTGAATGTGGACTGTCAGGTTAGAAAAAGAGCAATGATCAGACTGTATATTTTTACATTAGGGGACTAAGAACAGCTTTTTACACAATTGTTCATAATGAAAGAATGTGCTGAACTCTGCTGACTGCTGAAATGATGCAAATGATAAAAGCCTCAGGACTGTTATCCAATGAGAAAATGCTAAACCAGTTACTGGCATTTATTTCAATAGAACAGAGATTCCCTACTAGTTTTTTGTAATAAAGAATGCAAAGCACCTCTGTGGGTGGGAAGGAAATTTTACCATAATTTCCTTATTACAGAAAAAACCCTGTAGCTCTGAATTTCAGCTAATAACAAGAAACATACAACAGAGAGGGGAGAAAAAGCTTCATTCAGAACTACATTAAACAGTGACGACACTTGACGGACTAAGAACACAATGTATGAAACACAAGCTTAGCCAACAACTTAAGGAACCAAGATTGTCTAAGTTTTCAAAAGAGCCTTGCATTCCTTTTACTATAGTAAACTTGTGAAGAGAAACAACACACTTTTTATACATGCTGTTTACTATGTAGCAAATAGGCTGAACTGTGACCACAGAACTGCTTTTTCTTCAGGGTTGAACCTACTAAATCCAATCCAGGAACTTGACAGATTAGCACCTCTCCTCCAGAAAAGACAGAATTTTAAAACACGGTATACATGTAAGCAAGCAACTACTAAAAGTTTTTTTTTTTTAGCCTTCCAGCATAATGGATTTTCATCCACACAAACATACAGTCCATGTACACAAGTAATTTATAACTATTCAAAGAACAGGACAATGATCTTTGGAGGAGTCTGATTTCTTACCGCCGCCCCCCATTAAATTTAATGGGGAAGTGGATGTACCTCCTGAGCATTTCCCAGGAAGAGAGGGGAGTCTGACCATCCCCTTGCATTTTACAATACTTGAGGCTATAAGGACACCAACTTTAGCTGTGTACCTCCCCAGAAATGTTAGGGTAGACGATCAGTAGTTAAAAGAAGAGGGCAGAAAAAAGAGTGTAGACCCGTATCTGCGGATGAGCGTGGCTATGTGTAAAGTTAGTTTAGTGCCTGAAGTAGGAGAAGATGAACATGTGAAATGCGGGAGAAGGAAAGAAAAAGGTCAAGACTTTTCAGGGTTATGCTGAGGGAGACAATTCCCGAAAGGCCCCCATGTTATTGGGAAAACGCGCTTCGGTCGCGGGATGGCGGGAGGGGAGAACCGGCAGAAAGGAAAGGGGTGGGGGGTGGGGAGGAGACGGAGAAGCTGAAACCAGATCCGAGTCCGGGGAGGAGGGAAAGCCCGGCGATGGGGCTTTGTGGGGAAGAAAAGGCGGCCGGCGTCGGATCCGCGAGCCCCGCTTTCTCTCCCGGCCAACGGCTCTAACGGCCGCCCGGCCTCGCGCCGGGGGACGGCGGCCGGAGCACGTGGGGCCCACTCACAGGCCCCGCGCACCACGCCAGGCGGAGGGAGAGGCCACCGCTGACAGAGCCAGGCCGGGCTCGGGACCGCCCGCCCGCCCGCCCGCGCGCGTGTGAGGCGAGGAGGCTGGAGCCGGGTCGGGAGCGGAGGAAGAGGGGCAGGGAAGAGGAAGACACCCGAGCCCGCGAGTCACCTCGGCCTGTTTTCGGACCACATTGTCCGGGCTGAGCAGGTTGCCTAGGAGAAGGTAGAACTGCTGCTGCTCCTGCTCCGCTGCCGCCGCCGCCATGGCCGCCAAAGAGACAGAGGCCAGCCAGGCAGGGAGGAGGGAGGAGGAGGAGGAGGAGGAGGAGGAGGGGACTCCAGGCCGCGCACCGACCGAAAGGAGGCGGAGCCGCCACCGCCGCGCTCTTCTGAGGCTCTCCCCACCCTCCCGGCAAGGCCAACACCCCCCTCCTTGGCGACGCCGGCCCCCGCCTCTCCGATTGGCTGAGCGGTAAAAGGCGGCTGCTCTCTCATTGGCGCCGGTCATCCCCTCTTTATGATTGGGCGGGGAGACCCCATTGTGAAGTCACTTCCCTCGCCCGCCCGGGTTACTCCATCTCCCTTGGGGGATGGTCGAAAGGCGGGATCAGGGGGCGGGCTGAGCCTCCATTGGCGGGAGGCGCTGACAGCTGCGTCTTGACTGGGCGGGAAAAGAGTCGACTGGTGAAGCGGGGAGGGAGGGGCAGAGGAGGAGAGAGAGAAAACGCGGGAGATTGTAAGGTGGCTCCCCGCTGAAGTGGGTCAGGGCACGTAGCTGAGAGAGGTGGCGGTGCGCGCGCGCGTAGGCGCCGTGGCTGCGTTGCCTCGCCGGCTCCCGGAAAGGGAGGGTACGTAAAGATACAGGAACCCTGGAATTTCTTCTTTTCCAGTGGTGCTCAGCGGGAGCGTTGGCTTTTCTCTGGCCGTTTCCGCACTAGCCAGTTCTAGCGCGATGATTCCACTTTCAACCTCCTCTGGAATCCTGGGGTTTGCAGTTTCGGGAGGGGCCAGCCGGCCCCTCCCGAAACTGCAAACCCCAGGATTCCAGAGGAGGTTGAAAGTGGAATCATCGCGCTAGAACCGGCTAGTGCGGAAATGGCCCCCGTTTTGGGTGATAGCTAAGGGGCAGGAAAAATCCAGTTGATTTTGCGAATGCCAAGCGGTGTGGGCTATGGGCCGCACTACACTGTTATAGCGCTATTATTCCACTTTCAGCATCCCATGGAATCCTGGGGTTTGCAGTTTAGGGAGGGGCCTTTAAAGCGCCTCCCTTAAACTGCAAACCCCAGGGTTCCGTAAGGTGTTGAAAGTGGAATAATAGCACTTTAAAAGTGTAGTGTGGAAACGGCCTGTATTTCAGAGGAAGGAACTGGAAAAAAATCCCCCTCTCATTATGCCTTGGCTAAGAAAACCCTGTGAAATTATGGGGTCACCCTAAGTGAACAGGCAACTTGAAGGTATATACGCACAAAATGCCTAGAGCGATTCCAACTGGAAAGAAGAGGCTAGCAGTCATGGCGCTTGGGCAAAGAAAGAGAGCCTTATAGAAGTATTAAAGAATAACAGGGATTGAAGGAAAAGTATTTTGAAATATTTCAAGCAGTCAACACTGACCCAACGACTCAGTTAACACAGTGAGTTTCTGAATTCCAGGTTGGTGAGGAAAAGCTGTTGATGGATGAGGATGAAGTACTGTATCAGCAGATGTGTCTGGAAATGTCCCTGCAGAGATAACCAGGAGCGCTGAGTAAAAACTGCAAAACACCTATAGGAACATTTGGTGTCCTACCCCCTAAGGGACAGGACAAAACCACTGAATGATGTTGCTCAGAAGATCATACTGCATCATAGAGATAGGCTGTGAAGTACCGTATCTGCTGGCATATGAGATGCACCAGCATATAAGATGCACCCCATTTTCAAACAGTATTTTTCAGGAAAAAAAACAGAGTCTTATACACCAACAAATAGGATAAAAGAAATTCTGTAGCCAGTGACAGCTGTGGCTTCAGTCTTAGTGAAGGCATTCTGGGTTTTAGGGTCCTTTCATACTGAACAATTATGGAACATGATTCCACTTTAACTGCCATGGTAACATCCTATGGAATATTGGGACTTGCGGTTGAGGGGGGAATTTAGAATTCTCTGAGCCAGAGAGCAATGGTGCCTCCCAAGACTAGGTTGTGGCCATGGAATCAAAGTGGAATCATAGTACTATAATGGTATAGTATAAAAAGGCCTTTACCGTTTATGTTAAAGGAACCATCCAAGGTGCTGGATCTGTTCACGGGATGGGTTTCAGCACCTTAGATAGCTCATTTAAACCTTAGAATTAAAGATCAGAACTGATAACACTGTCTAGTTGACGCGGGAATCACCAACTAGCTGCCTCTGATAGAAACACAGGTGTTTTGCTGTGAGTACTGTGGAGTAATACCGTGCAAATGTTATTTTTCAGACCCATTTTTTATTTTCATACAGTTACCTTTTCTATATCATTTTCAAAATAAATTCCAAAGATTTTCTTATATGACAGTTTTTTTTCCAGATAAGTGTGATGTTCTGACATTACCAGTAATGGAAGAAGCTGGTGTACTAGCTTTAACTGTTTAAATGCTTTTCTGGCCCAGCAGAATCTTAGGTATCCAAGTAGGTAGAATCCATGAGTACATCTAAATTGTGAACCTGAGTATTTGGCATATAATCCTGTCTAGCACAAGCTGTATTACCATTCCCTAATCTTCCTTTGAGCTGACCAAGAGCATCTCAGTTTTGTCTAGATTAAGCTTCAATGTGTTTAGCCTCATCTATTTCATTACTTAACGTCACAACTTGATTTAGAACTGAAACGGTTGCCTTAGTTTACATAGAAATGTGAAACAGAATTGAGTATCATCTATATAAAATGTGGTCAGCTACGAGTATAGAGTATTTGAACAGCATAGCACAATTATTCATTGAATATGAGATTTCTCAATGTACTGACGTCTCAGAGATCACCACAGATCTACTGTACATAGGCAGCATTTTTTGACAAAAGAGGTTGGTTGAAAGAGGTTGCTTGCAATTCAAGGGTATTGTTACCTTGTTTACTGGGAGTCCCAGGAGGGACTCCTAAATAACCTTACAATTACACAAGATGGGGAAATTAGTCAAGAGCACTGGTTGGCACTATGAGAGGAAGGGTAACGCAGCAGGATCTTGTAACCCAATGTTTACGGGGTCAGGCCAAGTCAAGAAGCAAATCGTGTTGGAAGTAATGAAGGATCTTTATTAAATACACGCACACAATGTAAGCAACAAATGCACACAGATAACTAAGGAAAATAAAGGTGTGAGTATGATAGTGGGATTTTCAGAGGGATAGTTGATTCGGGTGATACGAAACCTGTTCCTGAGAGCGATGCTGGGATTTGATGTGGCTCAGCATGTGGAGCTCGCCAAGCAAAGCGGCAGCAAGGCGGTCTGGAACTCAGGAGTGATCTGAGGATGGTCTCAGAATCAGGGGTTTTTATAGGGAGAAATGTAACTGCAGGCCATGCCTTATTCGGTGAGAACAGTGAGTTTCGGGTGCGGGACAAAGCTTTGGAAAGGTCAGAATTTAACATGATTGAGTTAAGTCCGAATTGACAAAGAGGTAGCCAGTATGCAAACACAGAGGGCTTGGCATTTGAGTATTCAGCTTGCCAAGTTGCCTGCTCGGGGCAGGGAGTCCTTTGTAAACAGCGTGCTTATATAATGAGGGTGTTTGCAGAGAGGTCTCCTAAAGCGGTGATCCAGCTATTTCTGGTCTGCCTGGGTGGAGAATGGAATGTCCAGCAATTAGTGGCCTAGTTCTGTGCTTGTTGAGGGGGGCCTCACAAACACGTGGAGAGGGGTGGTGGAAGAGAGCCAAATTATTGATATCAAAATGATATCTAGGGGTTCTCCAAGGAGGCCTAAACTGTAGTAATGGTATGGTGCTACCAGTAGGTAGATAGTCCAGGGAGAATTTTTTTCTGGAAAAGTCTTACCACTGCCTCTTTTAGGTATGTTATACTGCTGCCAATAGCTGTTTACCATTCCCTTAACCCACTTGGTCATTCTCTTGCTCCTGTTTCTATAAGCTAGGAAGGGCTGACCATAGTATGCTAGACCATAGTTTCATCTCTGTGAGGATCCTGTCCATTTTCTCAGGCCCTATAGACAAAAGACCATAGACCATTCCTGGACAGGTTACAGCCAAAGGTACATCTGTTGAGCCTGTATCAGGACAGTTTAGCAGTTGACATTGTCTTCTCATGGGCCAAAATATAATAGGCACTTGAATATTTGGGATAGCTTTGCTGGATTACTGCAGTTATTGTGGTGGCAGAAAAAAGTTTATTTGCTGCCAGCACCATCATAAAGCATGGCTCCAGAGAGGCTCAGTTTTTGTTGTTGGTGTGGTGGTGGTAGTGGTGTTCCTTCAAGTTGTTTCTGTCTTATGGCGACCATGATGCAAACCATCATGGGGGTTCCAGTGTTGAGAGTATGTGATATACCCAAGGTCACCCAGTGGGTTTCCATGGCCAAGTGGAGAATTGAACTTTGGTCTGAAGGGTCATAATCCAATGCTCAAACCACTACACCATGCTGAAGAGGTCCAGACCTATTCAAAGTGGTGTCTACAGACTAGTGCCAGTCAGTTGCAGACTGATGGCACTGGATACTGGTCCATGACAAGTTTCCAGGAAACTTTGTGACTACTATGATAATTCAGTACAAATATATAACTGGTCCCCAGCACATAAGAAAATGGAAGTTCTCTGCCACAGGCATCCACCTTCAGATACACACACAGACTTGGCAGATAAGACAGGGCACTTGAGGGGAGGGAAGGAATCATGACAGAGCATTGCAGCTCCCCCTGCCCTCCCTCAGATCTTCCCTGCTCGTACACAAAGAATTTAGGCAGGAAGAGCTGAGAGAGATTATCCTGACCCCATTTCATCCAGCCAGGGATCTGTAATACAGGCCTCATTATCACACTAATCCAGGATCCAGTCTTCCCTTTTGCCATCCTAACATTTAGCATTCATTCCATTGGGCAGAAAACCAGTTCTTCACACTTTCCCATAAATTTGATATTTGTCCATGAATCATTAGGTCTTTATGTATATTGCTCCTAATGGATCTTTTTATTCATAGTCTTATATCTGGGGTGGAAATTGTGCAGCCTTCCACATGTTGTTGGACTACAGCTTCCGCCATTTCTTCCTCACTTTTGGCTATCTGGCTAAGAGAGCTGCACATGAACATCTATAGGGCTGCATGATTCTCAACCTTGTTTTAGAGAATACAGTTGCTGCAGTTAAAGGCACATTGTTGAAGTTGTAAAATTGCTGAATTGATCACTCAAACCTAGTAAAAAAAGAGAATTTTAGCTGTCTGTGGCTTATTTCTTTTGAGGAAAGATCAATTTAATTAATACTGAAAGCCTTTGTAAGGCCCAGCTTTGGGGGTCCCTGATATCAGTATGGTTTGGATGGGCACCACACCTAATTGGGACCATATTGGACTGGCAACTGTATTAATTGGCTCTGATATCAAAATCAAGCCTGAGAGGTGACCAAGAGGTAAAACTGAGTGAGAGAAGAAACCTGACTGTAAGCAAGAGATGCAGGTCAACCTAAACACCCTCCAGGTGTGACTAAGTCATTTGTCAGGCAAATAAATACCATTCCTATGGATAATTAGGCTTAAGGAGAATCTGGAGTTTTCTTAGGGAATGCCATTATGAGAAGCCCACCAGGACATTGATTGATAGATAACCATCCCCTGTGCACCTGGACTCCTTCCTCTTGCCTGTAGCACTCACAACAGACAGCTATTGCAACACATATTATGTCTTTGTCATCCAAACACTGCAAACATTAGTGAGTTGGTAGTCCATTGTCTGTGTTGCAACTCCCATTGTCCACTAGGCTGGGAGAGCAATTAATTCACAGCCCTTCAGGGAGACAAACAGTATATAAACCCTTGGTTTTGAGAAGCCAGATGCAGTCAGATGAAATGCTGGACCTCCTTATGTTGCCCTGAATCCTGATCTGGTCTGCCCTTAGACACAAGTCTAGGTCACATTTCAGCTTGTTCATATTCTTCTGGACTGGTAATTATAAACCCAAAAAAACCCCTCAGTCTTGCTATCCATAATTTTTCCTCCCTTTATCTTTCAGTTAGCTCTTATGTGAATATCTGACTGTATTTTGTGTGCATGCATGAGTGAATTCCCCCCAATAAGATCACATTTTTAGTTTATTTTGGATCTCTGGCTGGTTCTTTTCCTGCATGAGCCCGTAAACTTTGGTAGAAAGATCTTGTTAAGTTACCCTCCTCTCGCAAGCCTCCTCTTTGAGCTAGTAAATTCCTCACTTTTGCACAGAGGTAGTAGAATACAGGGTGGCCCTTGTGGCACCTATGTTTTGGGGTAACACCTTTAATGTTAGACCTCAAGTAATATAGCTGAAACACAAAATATCATGTAAAAAAACTCCTTAGAAATGTTATGTTGGTCTTTCTGTATTCCATGGTATCCTATACTCCAAACGGACACGAGAAGTTTCCAAAGGATTGAACTGGTTAAAGGAGGGAATTCTTGACATTTGACTTCCTGACCTTTTCCACTGATTATTACAGCAAGCTTTCCAAACAAGAAGGTAAAGCATAAAAAACTTCTAGAACATGAGAACTTTAATCCTCAGAACCAGTTATACATGCTGTAGAGAATACTTCAGCAAATTCTTGGTGAAAGAAAAATTAGCAAATGAATTCAGCAATCCTTAATGGGTGAAAAGTATGGATTTATTGCTTTTTTACAATTTTAACATTTTCATGTATCTTTCATTCAGAAATCAGTCTCAGTGAAAGGATGACCACACGATGGATACTTTCTTGGCCTTCTTTAAGTTCATTCATACTTGACCACTTAGAAACAGTAAACACACGCATATTCCAAAAAAGTGGGATACTTCTACAAGTGCCTTACATTGGAAAACTAGAATGTGTTTCTCAATTTTTTGGAATATATGAGTTTAAAATTATGCAATCTGAAACAGCAGGAGCAATATAGCTGATTGTTATAGCTGATTGTAATGTTTCACATAGGAAGCTGAATGTTTGGATTTTTCATTGTCCGTAGACATGTGGAAAGAGACCATAGGCTATTTAGTATTCAAGAATACAATCCAACTGTTTCTTTCGCAAGTCATGGATTCATTGAATCTTGTTGGTGTACTCCAGGGCTGGGAATGATCCAGACTTCCAGATGTTTTTGGATTGTAACTCATAGCACTCCTAACCAGTGGTGAAGAACGTGGGACACAGAAGTTCACCAACATCTAGAGGACCACATAATGGTTGTCCTAGCATACATAAAGTGTGGGGCACCTGTTACCCTCAAAATTATATTGGACACAGTCTCCAAACAGACCCTGCCAGCATGGTCAGTTGTTAAGGATAATGGAACCTATAGGACAACAGCACTTGGAAGACCATAGGTTCCCCATGCCTGATGGATATGAAGTTATGATCTTCTTTGGTTATATGAATTTCTTGATTGGTGCATTTGCTAGAAGCCTCCAAACAAGGCCTACAGCTCCAAAATAAAGCAATCGGTGGTGAGAGATTTCAGCCTTCCCAAAACATCTGTTAGACTGTAATTGTCCAGCACTGTCCTAGAACTTGGAATGTCTTCACCAAACACACCCCATATTCAGTACATTGTTTGAGCAATACTCAGCAGAGTACAAAAATACAATCAGTTTGCCCTGTTGCCAAACATCCCTTTAATGTAACTGAGCTTTAAAAGAATTACTTTCGGCATTAGGTGAGTATCACAAAGCTGTTGGCCTAAAAGTTTTTCTTTTTAATCTCTCAAATTCTTGCAACACTTTAGGTAAACAATTTGGTGAGTTTTCACAAAAGTAATTAAGTTCTGCAGTCCTTTGAATTAGCTTTGAAAACATCATAAAAACACCTGAAGAAATTACATCTTTGTGGAAACAGTTGCCTAGTATGTTTTCACAATCAAAAGCTGTTGATAACAAAATTTCTATTTCAATGTAGTTTCGTTTTGCAGTGGATCCATGTAAGTTCTTGATTTGTGTGCCAGTTCAGTTTATGGGAGAAATCTGTAGGCATTTCACCTCTCTTAGAATTTAAAATTATAAGCTGGAAAATGCTTCAGTTCTATGATAACAAAATATCCCACAGGCCTAACTTCTTCACTAAAGTGATTATCCTAAACACTCCTACTGGTTTGAAGTGTAGGACCTGATTGAAGTTATTTCAAAAGAAATTATTAGATCTGGACACAAGTCCCCCAATTTGATTCAGAACCTGATCTGGTGATTTGGATCAGGTCTGGATTCAAGTCTACATTGATTTGGACCCAATCCAATCTGATCCAGAACTTAAATCTGAATTGGGATTCATGAATTAGGATTATTCTTTATCTGTCATTGCTTTGCATTGCAAACAAAAATGGGATATTCCCTCCCCACCCACCCACATACCCTCATGACATTTGGAGATACTTGTGGCTTGAAAGCTGCCTTGGGTGTAGGGCATTGTACAAAGAGCTAGTGAATAGCTCCTTGCATAAAGTAAAAAGAAGAATATACAGACATGTAACTCCAAGTTACATATGTATATGCCATCATCATGAGTCCAGCCATTGTGGATTTATAAAGGCTATAGAAAAGGGCAGCCCACAAGATTGAGAGACTGGAGTAACTCATCTACGAGGAAAGGTTACAATATTTAGGGCTGTTTAGGAGGTGGCTGTAGCCAGAGAGGCTTCTGTTCAGCTATACTCATCCCTTATTAAGTCTTAGTGCTACCAGACCTCCAGCCTCAGTAATATATGATCTAATCATGCTTAGGTTGGATTACTGAATTTAACTCTACGTAGGGCTGCTCCTGCAAGTTTGTGGAAACTTCACTAGATGCAGAATTATGCAGATTGTGACCCTGGCCATAAACCTTCACAGAGTAGTGTAAGTTACTTTGACCAATGTATATCTAACCCTCCTGTCATTAAAGAAGCATTAAGCTTTTTTGGCTTAAAAAAGCAAAAAAATAAAAAATAAAAATAAAAAAATAAAAAAGGAAAACAGAGGCCCTTTCTGCACGAGACGAGTGAATCGCTCCGTGCCGTTACTTACCCGCTCTTCTTGGGTCCAAAGTAACACAGACTTTCCCTTGAGCCCTTCCGCAGGGCTCCTCCATTAGTGCAGGGCGAACTGGAGCAGTGGGAGGTCTGTAGATCTGCACTGCTCTGGCTCAAAACGGCGGCTTCCAGTGTCTTCTTGGGAGTGGACAAATTGCTGACACTGGCCATGGCCACAGCCCGCCGTCCACTGATTGCAGGCTCGCATTGGTGCGAGCCTGCGCATCTGCGCAGGTAAGTAGGAATGCAATGGCGTGTTCCAGAAAATGTAAAGACCTGATTTTTCCGGTCTTTATTCCGGTCTTGAGGGCGGGTTGGATCGGACTGAGGTGTGGAACTAAGTTAAATAGTCTGCACCTAGTCCAATCCAAGGTGCGGATGACCTCCGTGCCAGGACGCCTTGGCCCGTTTTAACTGCCTCATGTGGAAAGGGCCAGAGTCTGCTATACCATACAGATAAAACCAGTAAATGCAACAAGATGAGCTTTGAAACACATACGTTTTAATAAAAAGTTATTAGCAATGCAGCAAGAAAAAGGCAGAAAAGGTGACAATCAACGGAAGTGTAGATATGCAGAATTTTCACACATCCAAACAACTTTTGCCTTAAAACTCAAAGGACAAAACTTGCAAGAATTACTGGTTTTCTTTACACTTTCTAGAATATTTCAGTCAGTATAGCCTGTGGAACTCTGGGAATTAGAGTCCAAGAACTTTCCAACTTCTATCAAGTTCCAACAAAGAAGAACATCCCAATTTGGTATCAGACACCGGAGAGGTAAATTCTAAATAGGAGATTAACTTAGCCAAATTTCAGACAGGTAATTATAGTGTTTTTTGTACTGTGCATATAATGTGGCTGGTTTTTTCGTAACATTTTTTTAAAGATGATGTTGACTGTTCAATTTTGGCAATTCATTTCATACTGTTTTGTTCTGGCACTGTCCTATAGAACAGGGTGGGAATCATGGGGGCATCAGATGTTGGTGGACTGCAGCTCCTAGAATTCTTAAACCTTGGCTATGTGAAATAGGATGTTGTGGTAGCTACTGTTCAATCACATCTGGAGGGCTACATGATTCCCATTCTTAAACCTTGGCTATGTGAAATAGGATGTTGTGGTAGCTACTGTCCCATCACATCTGGAGGACTACATGATTCTCATTCCTGCCCTTGAGGATAAGTCAGTTAAGTCTGTTAAAGTTTAGCAAAGATATAATGCTACTGAAATGACAGAGTACTTGAAGAGAGAATTCTTCTTTCTGTCACCAACAAGCCAACTTCTAAAATTTAGTGATACAGCATAAGGAAAGGGTATGTATACGATGAAAGCTGGCTTTATTTATTAACAGCAGTAATGTGGTGATCCCCTTGGTGATAAGCTTGCTGCTTTTAAGGAGTTTTGTGACCTGGGCAGACACTGAAAACTTCTCTCTCATAACCTCATACACCATTCAGAAATGGTTGACTCAGAACAGAAAATACCATGCCAAATAATTTCAACTAATAACATATTGGAAATGTCATCTCAGTTTTTCTTTCCTTTCTTTTTTTTAGATTAAATTATGGTACCCCTGTCACATGTCATAATCTGACAAGTTCCTTTTACAAAGAGGGAAGAGAGACTAAATGGAGTTAGGGAATGATAAATCCTCCCATATAAGACATACAGAGACAATTAGACAAATTACCTAGGATGGCAAAGAAAATATGGAGGCAGGCTATTTAACAAAACTGAAGGAAATTTGAAAACTCATTGGGACCAGTTCAGATGACAATCAACAGTCATGAACTCCACTTCCTTGCCCTGCTCTTTCACAGTCTGCTATAAAACACAGAAGCTCCGGGAGGATTATGTTACCCACATCAGCTGACTACATAAGCACAATGATTGGAAAGTGCCAGTTTTATCCTTATGTAGAGCTGACATGGTTGGAGTGTTGGATGCCAGGAGCTGAAACCCTGCTCAGCCATGGAAATCCATTAGGTGGCCTTGTACAAGTCATACTCACTCTCATACTCAGAGGAAGGCAATGGCAAACCATCCTGAACAAATCTTGCCAAGAAAACTGCATAAGTTCACCTTAAGGTTGTCATAAGTTAGAAATGACTTAAAAACATGCAACAACAGTTTGGTCATTGTCCCAGGCTGTGCTATAGAGGAGCAAATTAGTAAAGCCCAGCTTCCTTCCTCCCCCACAACACACTGCATCCAAATGTGATGATCTCAGAGATCATCACAGACCTACTGTACATAGGCAGCAATTTTTGACAAAAGATTACAGATGGGATAGAGGCCCAGTCAACATACAATGTATTGCTGGAATAGGCAAAACAGCAATACAGATACTTAGCTTTGGCAGTCCCTAAGCATTGACCACACTTGTTAGGGCTGATGGGAGTTGGGGTCCAAAACATTGGAAGGATGCTGGGCCATGCACCCTGTGTGCATGACTCAGAACAGAAAATACCATGCCAAATAATTTCAACCAATAACATGTTGGAAATACCATCTCAGTCTGTCTCTTTCTTTCTTTCTTTCTTTCTTTCTTTCTTTCTTTCTTTCTTTCTTTCTTTCTTTCTTTCTTTTGATTAAATTATGGTATCCCTATCACATGTCATAATCTGACAAGTTCCTTTTACAAAGAAGCATCATCTCTGAGTCTCAGCAGTTCCATTAATAGCAGTCAGACTTTGCAATCTACACGATAATACTCTGCTTCATACATTACAGTTTTCACATTCTCCTGACCAAGGTCAAAGTTCTCTTTAGGTCTATGCTCTCAGATCAAGATTTCCCTGCAAACAGATAAATGCACCACTGCTATTTATGGCACCAAAGAACAACAGGTTTGTTTTTTTTTTGTCAATATGTTGACAGTTATGAAATACATTGCCCTTGACTGTGTTACGCCTTTTGCAGAGGAAATACTATGTCATTTTATTTCTTCATGTTAATTATCAGGGCAAAAGGTATCTCCTTCAGACTCTTATCTTCTGTTTTCTGAGCAGCTTGTAGAGGATTTCAGCCTCTGGTCTTCCAGATGTTTTGGACTTCTGCCTGTCAAAACCCCTAGGCTACACGGCCAATGTTCAGGGAATCTGAGAGCTGATATAAAAAACGTCTGGAAGACCAAAGGCTGAGAGTCACTGCTCTAGAGTTTGTGCTGATATGAATCCATTGGACACTTACTTGTTGAAATTAAATTCTAGCTATACTGTTTTCAGATCTCTGCTAAACTTTTGGACCTGAACAGCTTAAATTCCAGATGTAATCAGGATCTCGCCATATATATTAGATTATATTATATACTATTCATGCACGACTGATGTACTGATTCTTGAGAATGATTTCTAAATACAGAGGCATAAATCTTTTTTGACCAAAAGGAACAAAACTGTAGTCAAAGGCAGCCCATTCTAATGTGCTATGATCAAGGCCAGCGAAGGACATGCTGGCATTGTCCTCACTTTGAAAAGCAGATGAACTCTGTGCATAGTGAGTCTAAGTATGCACCATACCTTTTCATGAATGAGAGGTTAGACAATTCAATGTATAATTAGACGGGTGATAGGTACTGAGAACTTTTCAGAACTGCAGATGAGTTACCACTCCATCTGAAGAAAGAACAAAAAAAATCAAACAGTTAATGCAGAAAAAATGGCACAATGCAATAATGTGAAAAAAAGAAAACAGTGTTGTGTCAGCAGATGAAATAACTTAACTTGTGCAAACTATACTGCAGATTTTCTGTGTCTTAAATTTCTTATCACTTATTATATTTCCTGACTCTTACAAATAACTGGCAAATGTGGCTTGATTCAGATACTCCTCAATGGGTATCTAGGAATTAACTTATTTGGTTAACTTTGGTGAACAGTTAACAGTTAACTTAATGACTGTCTTAGGTTCTGCTCATTTCTAGAAGAAAGAAACAGTGCCTTTTGAGATCTCTGCTATCAGGGTGTCCTGGTGTCTTGCCAATTACATTTTGATTCATAATGGACAAGGAAATGATAACTCAGTTGTATAATGCAAATCTAAAGACTGCAAGACAAGCCTTTTAATGGAAAAATGGATTGACTGTGGGATTAATATTTCGGACCAGCTGATATTTTTTTCATTATTTTCAATACTGCAGTCTACTGAGCAGTGACCCACAAATGTACTGTGGCAGTACATATTTACAATTGCAACCCTTGTTACTATCTGTGTATGGATCAACAGTTCTAAATATCTCAAGTATTTACAGTTGCAAACCTTGTTACTGTCTATGTATGGATCAACAGTTCTAAATATCTCAGGTTGGATTGAAACATTAATCGTATCTGCAGGGAAACTGAAACCAAAAAGTCTGGCTTATAAACATTTGTTGGATAGCACTAAATGTGGTGTTAACCAAGTTAGAGTCGAATGAAACAAAGAGGTAGATTGTCTTGTGCAAATTAACCAATGTCCTTGCTTCAGTTTCTAAAATCTCTTCAGACCCAGCAAAAATTGATGTTTGGGTATATTGGACACTGTTACTTTCTTTAGAGAGAAATGATCTAATTAAACCGAATGCTGGCAATGTAATATGTATAGTGTTCCTTTGAGGTGCTTGATTGTGCCCATGTCCTCAGTGGTTACTCATTTTTGGTTGGATGTGTTACAACGTATTCATTTTGCATTAAAAATTGTAGATGCATCTGTTCTTTTAAATTATATTCCTACTATGTGGAATTCAATTGAGAATCAATATTGTTGGATCCTGTGTGTTTTTATTGTTGCTAAAAGACTTTGATTGTAAGACAAAAAAGATAAACAGTCACTAGCTGTCATTCAGTGATCAAATGATCTTGCTGCTTTAACAATGCATGAATGTGTATTTTATAGAATTCTATAGAATATACATGCAGCATACTAATTGCTTATAATCACTTTGCCTGAGTGGTGATAAGTTTATTAATGTTGTGTAGTGGTTTACAACTCCACAGTATTTTCAGTTCTAAAACTGGAAATACAGTAGAATCTGAGGATGGGTACTATTGCTAAAAGTAGTTACCATTTGAGAGTACAGAAGATTTGTAACAACTACTAGTAGGGCTTTGAATTTTGCTTTGCAAAGTAAGATGTCATATCTTCATTGTTACTTTTTTCAAAATGACACATTATTTACTACTTTAAGAGTTATGTGATCTTTTAAAAAATACATTTTTTGAAAAATAGAAAAATGATTTTTTTAAA
Source organism: Ctenosaura bakeri (assembly GCA_948474755.1). NCBI lineage: Eukaryota > Metazoa > Chordata > Lepidosauria > Squamata > Iguanidae > Ctenosaura > Ctenosaura bakeri. Next base: position 315,437 of record CAOLHI010002325.1, read on the forward strand.
AAAAATACATTTTTTGAAAAATAGAAAAATGATTTTTTTTTTAAAAAAATACATTTTTTGAAAAATAGAAAAATGAATTAATTGGACAAAAATTCTTGCCAGTCCCTTCTTAAACATTTTTGTGAGTAATGAGCATGCATTACTTGCTGTGGTAAAAACAGTGGCCCTTTCTGCATGACTTCCTTATCCCGCCACTGCAAGAGGTTATTCCTGGTCCAGGAGCCATGCTATCACACAATGTTGTCGCTATCCTGCCGATATCCCGTTCCGAAGCATTGCAAATTGGCCCCATTTCATTTCCAGAAAAAATCCATTAAGAACCTCCTTTAGTTCTACAGCCCTGTCAACTGTATCAGTGCAGTTCTGTACATTACTTGATAGAGCTTTCTGTTGTCATGGATCCAGGAGTGGTTGGGGTGTTGGTGTGCCCAGCTTGTCCCTCCTTCAGCTACTCTGATGGCATGGTAACTTTGAAATCTATCACCTCTCTGTGTGCATTTTAAATTTCTCCTTTGAGTTAAAACTTTTTATTTTTTAATACATTTTAAAACATTTCAAAATACATTTTAAGCATTATAACTCAAAAATGCAATAGTGTACTGGCATGTCATGCCATTGCAATGCTGTGGTGCTAGGACACCTTATAACCCTCTCCCCGACCAATCAGGAGCTGTGCGGCAGGGAAAAGGACTGGCCAACACCACTGTAGTGTGGAGGGAACATGGGTGGCAATGATGCTACTCATCTGCTTAAGGCAAAGTGTATGGTAGAGAGTGTTCCTCACGGAAATGGCAGTGCTGGGATTGTAACAGAACAATGCACTCTTGAGGTATGGTGCAGAAAGGGCCAGTGATGCTACCACTCTTCCTTTTATTTTTTTTAAAAATGAATGGTTGGAATCCTGTTGGTGTCTTATGCCTGTGGAAGTTCCACTACATTGCACATTTTTGTCTAATGTGGAACAGTCACATTCATTTCAAAATTGAAGAAGTGGAGTTGTGCTGGTAGTGCCATCTTGCTTGCTTGTGTACTGTTACTGCACATGTGCATTGTGAGCTGTTGTCCATGGATGCACATTGTATAGCATTGTTCATTGTGCATGGAGATGCACATACTGTTTTTCATTGGGTTGCATAACATCAGTTTTTACTAACGAATTGCTATTGCACAACTCTTTTGTAACTCCATGAATGTAAAGTTATGATCCATCTCCTCAATGTGGGATTTTTGGCCAATGACATTGATACTATTGTCATCCCCAAAAGTAACATATTAAACATAACATCAGGGTTTGAGATTCTCTTCAGCAGTTGCACAGTACAAATTTATGCTGGAGTTATATTGGATCACAAACCATGATATTAGGTCACACACCATTATGCAACTGATTGCACATTGTGGGCAGTGCCTCATGCTCATCTGTTGCACAGTATTTATACCGCTGTAACCCTGTTTATGCGATCCTGGTTAGGATAACATCCTTCTACAATCTGCTAGAAAGTGCAACTGCAGGTATAACTGTATTTACACCAGCATAAGCCCAGCAACATAATTCCAGGAATGACTTTATGTCAGGCCACTTCTAAGTTCTGAGCAATAGTGACCCAACTTTATGAATTTGGAAGTGTAAATGTTATTGATCAGAAGACTGAATCCAATGTAAGCAAACAAACAAAAAGCAAACAGTGAGAGTTATGTGAGACTTTTTTTTCCCTCCACCATGACTGTTCTTACTAACAGTTTTGTCTTTCTCCATGCATAAAACTTTTTAAAAAGTTTTCTTGGTTCCACAGTTCCAGAAGAGTAGCTCTATTAGTGTAAGTCACAGAAGGGAATGGGGTAGGTAGGAATGAAAAGGTGAGGACAATTTGGCTTCTTGGAGGTTATTGCAAATGAGATTTTGAGGGGCTACTTCATCAGATATCATTACAATAGGCAGCTGTCCTCTGCTATTCATCCATTGTTTTATGTGTGTTTGGCATACCTAAGCTTTTGCATTTAAGTCCTCTATCTCCTTAAGGTGACTAAACTGTTTGCATTTATAAGTAATCCACTATGTGTGATGTAAAACTCCTTAGCTTACTATTCCAACGGACCAAGTCCTAAAAGTGTGGAGATTTTACACCACTCTTTTGTATGTAATTCTCACCACAGAAGAACGTTATAATTTGTGGTTGGTCTTGTTGTTATAGCTGTGTGCCCTCAACTCATTTCTTACTTACAGTGACCCTAAGGCAACCCTACCACAGGGTTTTCTTAGCAAGCTTTGCTCGGTGGGGGGGTGCCTTTGCTTTCCTCTGAGGATGAGAGAGTCTAACTTGCTCAAAGTCATTCAGTGGGATTCCACAGCTGAATGTGGATTTGATCCCTGGTCTCTAACCACTACAGAATGCTAGATCTCTAGAATTTGGTTGTCACAAGATAAATATTAATATCTGATTATCCCTAAAACTTTTATTCATTGAGTGCACATCTTCTTGTCCAGGGACAAGTAAAGAGAAGCCTACCAAAGTTGGTTTACTGCAACTCCAATGACCCCTTCTCATAGGCTATGCTGGCTAGGGCTGCTGGCAGCTACACTCCAACGTCTGGAGGGCTATACTTTGCCCATCCCTGTTCTAGCTGAATAATCCCCAGATTTATGTGTTAGAATTGTGATTAAATCACTAAGCACTCAAAGGAAAGTTTTACAAACTGTCTGGCATTTGGAGTTTCTAAATAGATTCATGCCTAGATCTGTGGATAATGCAGAAAAATGGCAACATTTTCTGAAAGAAGTTGTCTTTTTTTTTTTTTTAAAGGCAAGACAATAAGTGCAGCATAATTCCATTTCCACTAACTATTTCTGTTGTGGTAGGGAGGCAATACAGTTAAGAAGCTGGGAAGAAGAAAGCATTCAAACTTACATCATTGTGTGGGTGTATATGTCTTTAAGTCACCTGTCGACTTTCAAGGATACCTCAAATTTCCTAGGATTTTCTTAGGCAAGGAAAAATCAGAGGTGGTTTTGCCAGTTCTTTCATCTGAAATATAGCCTACAGCAGTGAATACCAGGTGCTTGTAGGTTATATTTGAGAGGAAGGAACTGGCAAAACCACCTCTGAGTATTCCTTGCCGAAGTCCAATGACATTCATGGAGTCATCATAAGTTGACAGGTGACTTAAAGGCATATACACACGCTACACATCAGCAATCATGTAAGTTTGGATGCTTTCTTCTTCTAAGGTACTTCATTGTACTGTCTCCCCATCTATAAATTTGATGTACAGTATGCATGCCAGTCTAAGAACTCTCAAAATAAAATTAAGAAAACTCATAAACTCATGACTTTTACAATGGGTTAGCCCTACATAAATTTATTTGAAATGACGGTTTATTGATTTTATTGGAACGTTCCTTTAAGTGTACATAGGATTGATTTATTAAACGAATGAAAGCTCCTGTCTTCAATGCAATTTTTTCTTAGTTCACAATATGAGGATTTAGCCCTCTAATGCATCATATGGATTAGAATGACAAATCTTCTGTAGAGTGCCAGAGGTATTAAATGTCCCAAATCTCTTTTTGCACAATGTTTTCTGACCTCCATTGGTTAGAACTCAAAATACTGAAAGTGTGGTCTAACTCCTGTCCCTCCCTCCCTCCCATTTTTTTAAAATACATTTTTCAGCTGTAAAGGCAAGCAACGGTTACAATCTAAAAAGATACAACACAAAATGAGAAGGGCATAAGGAGGGGAAAGGAAAATGCAGGATCTCAAGGAACGAATTCTGAATGTTATAGAGGTTCTTATAATGACTGAGGTCTGCCTTACACTATGGAATTACAGTGCTATGATTCCACTGTAACTGCCATGGTTCTATCTTATGGAATCCTAGGGCTGGCTGGTTAGTGGGGAACAGTTAGAATTTTTAGCCAGAGAAATCCTCTAGTGCCTCAACAGGCTACAAAGCCCAGGATTCCATAGGATGGAACTGTTGCTATGGTTCAGACATACCCGGTGATAGCACCAGATATCTCTTGATATCAAACTTATTTGGCCTTCACTTGACCTTTTTCTGCCACCCTGCTCCACGTGTTTGCGAGACTACTGGACAAGCGCGTAAACAGGCGTGGCTGGTTAATGGTTGGGCATTCCAATCCCCACGTAGGCAGGCAGATTAATGCCACTCCGTTGCTTCAGGGACCTTTCTGCGGACACACCTTGCTTAAGCACGACTTTACACAAAGATGCTCGGCCTCGAGCCGGCACTCTCTCAATGCTAAGCAATTTGCATACTGGCTACACTATTGTTAAATCTGCGCTAAGCCCATCATGTAAAACTTGACCTTTCCCAAAGCTTTGTCCTGCTCCACACTCGCATTGTTCTCACCGAGTATGGCATGGCCTGTAGGCACAATCCACCCTATTAAAAACTCCCCGATTCTGAGCACACCTTGGATCGCTCCTGAGTTTCATCCAGCCTTGCTGTTGGTTTGTCCAGAGAGCTCCCCTCAGTGAACCGTGATGAGCTTTCTTCCCTGCAATCCTCCGCTTTTCTCTAGGACTATGAGATAAGGTGTCGTATCACCCATTTCCCCTGAAAACTCTTATTTCTAATTTCTTAATTAGCTGTGTGCTTGTGGTGTCTTTTCTGTTGTTTGTCCTTTAATAAAGCTATCGTTTTTACTATTTTAAACTTGTCTGACCGCTCTTCTGACCTGACCCCATAGACATTGGGTTACAAGATCCCTGCTACGTTACCCTGCCTCTCACTAGCTTAAGAGAGTGCTCAAGTTAATTTCCCCATCTTGTGTTTTTGCTTGGTTATTTGGGTGCCCCTCCCGGGACCCTCAGAATACAGGGTAACAGAACTATGGAGGTGAAAGAGTACTCATAGTGCGTATGTGTAATGTAACTGTTATACTGCAACACAGCTAAATGTTATTGGTTCTCTTAGCACAAGGAAATGGAATGAGAAAAAGAAATAAGAGCGAAAGCCAAAACATTGCTGTTCTTTCAACTGAACAATGGTGTAGCTCTGCTTGACCTCTTTTCCTCTTATGCAGCCTGATGGAATGCCTCTTGGATGACAACTGTGGAGAGGCCAAGCCTAATGAAGCTGGTTTCTCAGGAGAAATGATGATAACTCTTATAACTCTCATAAATATCCAAACCATGTCTGGTGGCAGAATCACTTCTGGTGATTTACCAGGAAACAGTAAGGACTTCCTTGCACCAGGAATGAACTCTCATATTTTCTGCTTAGTAATACCATAGCGAAGGAGATGGGGAAATTCCCAGATTTATGCAGAAATCAATCACCATTCAGGCTTTTCTGGTAAGTCTTATACCTTTATTTAAAAGCATTAAAATAATACATAGCTGTCTTGAATACTGTGCAAAATACGTAATACTCAAAATGCATAAAATCTGTTCTCTTCACCATTTCATCTGCTTCTCTAATGCTCAGCATCCCTTTTCCTGTATTTTATTGCTGCAGATATTTTACATAGCTACCAATACTACTATGGCTGAAGGAGTTTAAGCTGGATGGAGAACACGAAGCCCTCCCAATGTTCATGGACTGTGATGCCTTAACCAGCACAGTCAGTAGTGAGGAATAATGGGAACTGCAGTTCTGCAACATCTGGAGGGCTACTTTTTCTTCATCTCTAATATAAGTAAAGGGAGAATATGCAATCTGCATACGTATGCTCAGTAGTGCAGGGTGTGTGTGGTCGTGTGAAGGGGAAAAGTGATACCAGAGTGATCATTCAGACATTTTTGTTCTAGGAGCAATCAAAAGGAGTTTCAGAAAGGTGGAAGCCAGAGATTTGGAAAATTACTTTCTTCAACTACAACTCACATAATTTCCTGCATGGCAGGTGGCTGGATTGGATGGCCCTTTTGGTCTCTTCCAACTCTATGATTCTCTGATTCTCTGATCCTAGTCCTTATGATTTGTCACAAAAAATAATTTTCTGAGACTCTAGTGAGAACTTATTATACGCCTCTTACTGCAGCAAATTGATTTCATCAAGCTCTTATACTGGTACCTGATCTAGCAGAGAAAGCTTCAACCTGTCTCCTGAGCAATGATAAGCTCTTAGGTTTATGAAACACACACACACACACACACACACACACACAGCTGTCTTGATCCTGAAAGCTCCTTGCACGCTTGCTTGCACAAACTGTACTACTTTGACAGGCATTTTCTAAGCGTGGATTCTTACATCACCAAAACATGACCATTCACATAAAAGAGGGAAGGCATCAACAGGCTAGGTGGAATCCTAAGCTTTACGGAAGTGCAAAAAATATTTGCAACAATGACAAAACCTAGGTGGGGAAGCACAAATTAGCTCGGTAGTAACTGTGGACACCGAGCAGGTGGGAAACACTGTCTGATTGTCAAATGGTTGACTGAAAACTAGAAAAGGAATAGAATGAGTTGTTTAAAAAAAAGAGAGAGAAAAAGCAGACTTGGATTACTGGAACATGAATACACTTTTAAATTTATTTTCATTTGTTTCATTGGTATCCCACCTTTTCTCCAATTTTTATTTCTCCCCATTTTTATCCTCACAACAACTCTGTAAGAGATGTTAGGCTTTGAGAGTGATGGCCCAGGTCTCCTTAGGTCTCATCTAAGGACCTTTCCACACTGCGGTGTTATAGTGCTGGTATCCCACTTTCAACTTCCTGTGGAATTCTGGAGTTTGTGTTTACTGAGGCCAAATGCTCTGGCTGAGAATTCTAGATGCCCCTTCTTAAACTGCAAACACCAGGATTCTATCAGATGTTGAAAGTGGAAAAATAGCACTATAGCTTTGTAGTGCGGAAATGGTTTTACTTACCACCAACATTGTTACAGTAAGTGTTGTACAGAATAAAAAGGCCAGAAACCTGGCTCCTCATTAGCTGTGCAGAATAGGAGCTGAAGCTTTTCAATGAATCAAGGGGAATGGAGTGGGAGAATGAGGGGGCAGAGTGGTAGGGAAAGCAACTTTTGGATGATTTGGAAAGGCTCTGCTAAAGGTGTAGGTGTTGACAAGCATTCCAGAACAAAAGACTCAACAGTGTGGTTGGATAATGTAGTCTATCCTTGATGTGAAGAACATCATCAAGGAAAACATTTAGACGAAAAAGGAGGAGGAGAAAGCAAAGGAGTGTATGCAATAATAGAAATAACAACAAAAACGACAGGTATTGGTAAGGAATCACAATACTGAAAGCATCAGATGTGCCAAAACCAAAACCAAACAAGATTGTATAAACAGAATAATATATTCAAAGTGTATACAACATACAGAACACTATAGTCAAAACATATATACAATATAAATCATATACAACAGCCTTTATCTCAGTGATGACTTTTGTGCTTGGTTATTTTTTTCTTTTGTCTCTTTTGATTTTTCAGGTACTTTCTTATTATTTAGATATTTCATAACAGACATGTATTTTTAGTATTCTATCATTGTATTACTTACGCAGTGCTCTTGCATGTGAGAAAACTGTTCTGGTTAAATGATTAGAGGAAGTTTAAGTATCATAGAGATAAGGGTTTGCTCTCAGAAGTGGTTGCTGAAAATGTTCTCTATACTTCGAAGAAAACCTTTTGGTTGAAATGGATATTATCTGGAAATTTGTAATATTGTATATATGTCTTGATTATATTATTCTACTAGCATATTTACCCAGCATTGCCCAGGATTTTATTTTTCTCTTAAGAACTCACCTATCTTCTCCAATACCTGTAACTTTTCCCCGTATTTCCAAATGCAATCTGTATTCAGATTTATTTACATACACAGTTTGGTTCCTGAGGGAATACACTGTCTTCCTCCTTGGTGCTAGGCCTCATCTTCATAGCAACCAGCCTATTCCAGTACCTGTAATTTTCCCCTATATTCTCCAATCCAGTCTGTATTCAGAGTTGTTAACATACAGAGGTTGGGTTCCTGCCGGAATGCACTCTCCTCTTCCTTGCTGTTAGGCCTCGTCACCATAGCAACTGGCCTATTCCAGTACCTGAAATTTTCCCCCGTCGTCCCCAATCCAATCTGTATTGTCTGGTGACACAGATGTACTGACTTTTGATTTGTTTTGCTTTCTGTTGAGTTTGTGCAATGGCTTTACATTTTTCTGGAAGCATTTTTTGTTTTGAATTTCAACTTTTAACATTCCTCACATATGGAACCCATACAATCTGCTGTGTGAGGTGGGAAGACCTTGTAACTATGTTGTGCATATCACTTTAATTTTTCTCACATAGGCCTCCAATTTATTTTCTGGCATCCTTGTTGATGGTAGGCCTCATCTCCATAGCAACTGGCTTGAGGCCCAAGAACTCTGATAATTCTACAGGCCCCTCCTTAAACTGCTAACCCCAGGATTCCATAGAATCTGCACAGCCAGCCAACCATATGAGGTCTGCTCGCCTCACTCAGCCAATTGTATGAGGTCTTCGCCTGCCTGACGCAGACAAACAAACAAACTCACAAACTTTGACATTTATATTGTAGATATGCTGTATAGTTTTTGTATTGTATATGTGTTTTGTTTATAGCATTCTGTATGTTGTGTAAGTTTTTAATACCTTTTTCTTTTCATATAAGCCTACTTGGTTTTGTTTTTGGCAACTCTGGTGCTTTCTCAGTTATATTCAATAGTGCCATTTGTAGTAGCAGGAAATTATGGAGTAGCCGTTGCACATTTTCAAAATTAGCACAGTAGAGTTTTTACTGGGCAAGTGGTTGGACAAAGAAGGTGTACAGCTGATTATGCCATTAGTTGTACACACTGTGGCATAATCATTTGCACAACTTCTTGTGCAACTGTAATCCAACACAACTACACTATTAGGAATTTTCATTTCATTAGCATTGGATTGTATTTAATACAAAGGGTCTAACAGTAGGTGACTTACAAGCTTACACCTCATGCAAACTACTCAAGCTGACCAGTTCTACCTTTGTAAGGGATGAGAAAATCTATCAGTTTGCCTTTGGTTTTCATTTTCAAAATGTTCAGATCTCAAATTCTTTCCACTCTAATTATTGAAATAACTTGTAATTTTTGCTAAGTTCTTCAAAACAAACTGAAATGAAATTCGTTCCCATTGATGCTGGTTAAACCATAGGCACAGATACTCCATACAGAGGGGACTACATGGTGCCCCCTTGCTATATAGCTGTTAAAGATTAAAAGCCTCAAAAAAGCAGTAGCAAACCTAATTTAGTACCACAAGAGCAAAGGGAAAAGCTTGTACCCATGCCTTCTACTTCTCTAGGAAATCAAGTTTCCTTTTAACACTCTGGCAAGCCTCTGTTGTCCTGTCAGAGTAGTTCAGCTTCTGTGGAGTCTCTGGTCCTGATAGCTGGGTTCTTTCCATCTCTCGTGTTTGACAGATACTCTTCCAAAAAATTCCTGCATCGGAAACTTTGTGGACATCAAGTTGAGATACAGCACAAACTAAAATTATTTAGAAAACAATCAGTGTAATTACCTTCAATACTTTGGAAAACACAACATTCTCTAGGCTTGCAGTTAGAAATCATTATTCAACTCATTATTCTATTCCCCTCCACCCAAAGATTTTGAAAAACATTCTGCCTGTTCAGATGCCTTTTGCTTATTCATAAGATAGTTAGTAGAAAATCAAAGCTACATTAATTATTTCATAATATCAAGGCAGATATCACAAGAGTTATTTCTTTCCTATTCCACAGTGCTGTGTCTTCTCAGAAGAAGTCACAGCTGTATGCTATTGCAAGGAACAAACTGATATGTGTTGCTGCAGTTGCTTTTGGCTACATGTGCTACCTCAAATATAAGCACTTCTAATATTGTGCCAGTTAAAATATAAACAATGAGGCCCTTCTCTCAGTTCCACCACCTTCCCTGGGCTGTTTGATGAGTACAAGTGGACTTCAATGATGTGTCATGTTGTTTTCTAAAATAGTTTTAATTTTTAATTGGTTTTAATTATATAGATGGCTTCATTGCTTTTTAAAAAATAACTTCTATATATTTTTACTGATGCTTTTGTATATTTTTAAACTGTTCTGGTTTTAATATTCTCTAAGCCACCTGGGGTCCCAATTTTGGGACAAAGATGGAACACTGATTAATAATAACAATTATAGTGATAATAATTCTGCAAACAACTAATGTCACACTGCTACCCATCATGTCAGAATTTCTCCCCTCTCTCTTCTCTAGAATGGAGAGTATGAGGAGGATTGATTCCCTTCCAATTCCACTGATGAAAGCAGTTCCATGAGCAGAAATATCACACTGGCTCCTGGCCTTTGCTCCCAACAGTTGCTTTAAAATCTTAAATCTTGAGGATCTGCCTGACCACTGTTGTCAATCCTAGTGTTCTTAGAAAGCCAGCATGTTGTATATAGGCTTGAAATGTACAAACGTTTCATTCTGGGACAAATGGAAACAAATGTGAAACTGATGCAGTAGAGTGTTTGCATAGAAATACCTGAACTGCAAAAATAATTATCACAATTTCAATTGCCGGACTACGAGGTTTCCTAAATTCAAAGTCCATTATCTGTGGTGCTAGATAACCATGTCTGGATTCTCCAGGCTGCACAAATAAGAATTGTGTGACTTCTTCCTTTTTAACAACCCCAGTTATTACAGTCTCAGGATATACCTCCAAACACTAAGATGGATTAATAACCTAATTTTCAGTCATGTTAATTAATTGACCTATGTTCTTACTATTTTTAATCAAATGTCAATATTACCTGAAATGTCATATGTATCAATCATGCTCCCATGGTTAGATATTTTAATTTCCTCCCTGGCCTTTTCTTCTGTCTTCTTTTCTTTTTCCTAGGACAAAACAAATTTTAAAAATCAAGTTGGGATAGGACAGTAGATAAAAGTGTTTGATTCTGTCAAGCTGCAAAGCATGTGCCAAGTGGTAATGTGGTTCACAGATCAATAGCAGTTCATAAATATATATGATCAGTGTCATTTGCTCCTACACGTGATCATACAGAGATCAGAATTTAATAACAGTCTGTGTTTACAATTAAAAAAAAAGATTAATATGTGATTGGTCATTGAGCACATCCATATGTGGCACACATGAGCATAAATAATAAAAAATTGCATGGGGAATGTTAGTGTGAGGTATACTATACATACAATCAGCTAGCAGTTACTCTTAGCCTAAATCCAATATTGCCCTGGTGGTGAGGGGTGGGTGAAGCGTACACCAAGGCTGTTTTTTTTTTTTGGCTCTCAACTCCACCAGACTCACAGGCCGCTCTTTTTCTGACTAATATTATTGACAAGAATGTTATCATTGCTGTTGTTGTCACTAATAGAATTGTTGTTGTCACTAATTGAATTGTCTCCCTTGGAAGCCTCCCAGACAGTAGTTTCAGGTTGGCTGCAGAGCCTCCATGAACTGTTTCAGATTTAAAAAGTTTTGCAAATCCTGAAGCAGACTTCCAGACACTTGCATTTACCTGACCCCATATCATCATTTTTAGGCATTTTTGGCAGCATCTTAAAAACACACTACAAACTATTGACCTCTATTTGCTTCAGTATCTACAACAGAATATTTCTCTGTTGGTATTTCTCCTCCACCAGTAAGTGGGGCTGCATATCTCATAATTATTAGGGCAACTGCTTCAGACAAATCTTGAATTTCAGAGTGGAGCAGCTGGATTCAGATTAGTTTCAAAGCAGGTTGGATCAACCAATTTCGATTCAGAGCACAATGGCTTAGTCTGAAACAATTTGGACAGATTTTGGAGAAGGAATAGAAGCCAGTCATAGTGTCACTAATTACGCCGTATAAGGAAAACATAGTAGAGTGATGGGAATGAAGAAGAAAGGGACTGGGCTTTGCATAGTGACAGCACTAGCTTTCAGTCAGGCAATACTCTTTTTACCATTCTCCAATTACATTGCTTGAAGTGTTTGTGGAGATGTTGTGAGTTCACTGGAATGAATATATTCCATTTTCTTCCCTAGGTTGGCACTCTTTTCCTAGGTTTAGCTGATAGCAACAGATCTCTGCCTGTCCACCTGCCTGCCTACCCCTCCCTACAGTAACTTACTTGCAGTGATATAGACTTGAGTCGATAGACTCGGACTCAAGTCAGACTTAAGTCGCTTCAGTGACTTGACTTGGACTTGGCTCGGCAATAAATGATGCACTGACTCGACTCGACTCGAGACTTGTATATTTTTAATGACTGACTTGCTGCCCCTGGTTCAGTAATATAACACGTTCATCCAGAAACCTTATGACTTTGAATAACACCTCCATCTCTTTTTGCCTACTGGTCACATGGCAATCTGTCTCAAGCCCAAAGTGTGGGCGCATTTCTCAGAGGGGAACAGCAAATGGGTTAGGCAATGGGCTTGAAGCAGGCTTAAGAGCTCCTCAGCAGTCTGTCCCTGCTGCTTATTTGAGGAGCCTTCTAAAACTTTTTCTAACAGCAGAAGGCAAAACTCTCCCCCAGAGTGCAGGGTACATTTCTCAGAAGGGAACAGCAAATGTGTTAGGGAACAGGCTTGAGGAAGAAGGATCCTTCCTTCTAAAGCTTTTGAAGCTTCAGTAATGGAGAGTAAGAAGGGTCCTATTCCCCACTTTTGAAGCTGCAAATGGCAAAATCACAAATGTGGAGGTCCAACTCCATTGCTTAAATTAGTAAAACTGACTTTATTTGGCTCTGTCCAATTATTCTGGGATTTTGGTTGGGGTATGAAGTTGACTTCCAGACTTGAGATTTGACTTGAAAGTATCTTCAAGGACTTGAGACTTCACTTGACACTTGAAGGTAGAGACTTGAGACTTGACTTGAGACTTGGGGTAAAAGACTTCAATATATCACTGCTTATTTGCGAATGTTATCTTGGACCTTAAGTATAGCTTGAACTCTGAACCTAAGGGATGCTTGCGGGGGCTCTAGCACAGTGCTTCCAGAATTAAATGGGCTGTGCCTGTTTGGAAAGGGTGTCTTCATTTCCCCTATTTTTCTTTTTCCTCTTGTGTTTTTCTGTGCAGTTACACACACATAGGAACCCTTTCCTCCTACTGACGGCTGCATCTTGTGGAATCTAGAGGCTTGTAGGGTTTGAACATTGGACTACAGCTCTGGAGACCAGGGTTTGATTCCCCACTTGCCATGGAAACCCATTGGCAAACCTTGGGCAAATCATACTCTGTCAGCCTCAGGGTAAGGCAAAGGCAACCCCCTTCTGAACAAACCTTTCCAAGAAAACCCTGTGATAGGTTTGTCTTAAGGTCACCCTAAGTTGGATATGGCTTAAAGGAGCACAACAACAACAAGCAGAACTCTTTGGTCTAAGAATTGTAAATGGCCTTTCTTAAGTCACAGATCAGAATTATAGTAGTTAAAATCGAATCATAATTGCTATGATTGTGTAGTGTGAAAGGTACCCACAGTTAATTTCTCAGAGCAAAAGCAACAGACATATATCATAGACCTAGAATGCAAAAAGCAGCATAAACTGACAGGAATGAATTCTCAGCTGACCATACCTGTTTTTAAAATTTCATTTTTTGAAAAAACTACTTTGTTTTAAAAATTCACTAGGGAGAGCTACAACCTTTCTGAAACTATCCATCTATAATTTGGCCTGATTTATTTGCTTTATATGGCACATGTTTCTAAACGTCATGCAGGTCTGTAAAACAAAACAAAACAAAACAAATGTTAGTACATGCTTTTCAGCAGCTATAATACCATAATCTGATCTTAGGTTACCATAATTGCTGGTGGGTGAAGTTTACTGTCAAGAATGACAGAATGTGTCCCTAAAAACCTATCTTCACAGTTTGGCAGCCCCCAACCAAAGTTTTTGAGGTGCTGGAGTAGAGATGTGAAGGGCTGGAAAAACCCTGGAAAAATTCAGAAGAAAAAGTGCTTTTTTCCCATGTTTTTCGTGAAGCCTTTTTTGTTTTTTTCCAAAAAAACTGGAAAAATTGAAAAAAAGAAGAGACTGAAACTGATACTGATAACTATAGCTCAGAAAATGAGTCTGATTAAATTTCGTGCCTATTCATTGAATCTTAGTCTCTCCCTTCTCCCTTCCACAGACTTTCCCCCCTCAATTCTTTTTATGGGAATGGGTGCTTTATGTCTATTTGACACTATGGAGAGGAAATATAAATAATTTTCTTTGTTACTAATGTTGATGGTTTCTTCTGGTTTTTTTAAGAATTGGTTTTTTTTTTTTTTTTTTTTTGGCCTGTTGCACATAAACTAGCAAAACCAAAGTGGTACAGTACAGTTTAGAAGACTGTTGCTCCATTTGTGACAAATAATTTTTTTAAAAAAATAAAAATAAATTCCATTTGTAATAATTGTTTGAATACAATGTATTTTTCATCTACCAGTTGTAATAATTTTATGACAAATCAAATTGTACATAGTCATATTTTATGTTCCTAAAGTAACAGAGTGACTTTCAATCTGTAAAAAGTGCTAATGTTGCATTTTTTTCAATTTTTCTGAAAATTTCAATTTTTTTCTTAAAAACAAATGAGAATTCCCCCCCCCCCATGGCTTCAAAATTTCCAGAAATTTTACATCTCTTTGCTGGAGACAGGGATGCTGGGGAATGATTTCCACAGTGTACTCCTGGTTGTAGGACACCTTGGGATAAGCAGTTATTACAACTCACCCCATAACCAGGAACATGCTGTGGACATAATTTCCCAGCACCCCAATCTCCAGTGACTCAGAAATGTTTGCGTCAGGATGTTACCAAAACATCAGGATGCTGCAAAAATAGGCTTGGGGAAGCATCATCAGTTGTAACTATGAAGACAGAGCTTCATCACTGGAGTTGCAGTGTTGATGCAGGATCTCACCTGTTACATTTATGTTGTTTTTTCCCACTGCAGATCAATAAAAATCCAGAATTCAGATTTCCAGCTATCACTTGGATTCAGGATCCAAAGCAGGCTGGGGCAGAAGGCTTTTACCTAGCCCTAGTAACTATAAAAGTTACTATGAACAGGTACCATTATGCTTTAAAGGCTATCCATTGTTAAATTTGAATTAAACATGAATTAGTTATGGCTTTATTTTGTGAGAAAGGAATGAGTTAGAAATGACTTATAGTCTGCAACTATTTACTTCCAGTGCTCTGCATTTTCCTGTGCAGCTGTGAGCATATAAGCACTAGAGAACTGGCCAGTCCTGCTTCTGAATATCCAAAATGTATTATTAATTGAATGTTGCATTTGTATGTGGCCTATATATGGCATACATTCATTTTATAAATAAAATGGTACTAGATGGTGCTTAGAAAACTTTTAGATGCTTTTAGGTGCTTTTATTGCCACCACTAATACCACCATCATTGCCACTCTGTATTCAAGGTGGATAGATTCCCCCCCCCCTATTACCTCTGGGGCAGGGAACACATGGCCTTCCAGATATTGTTGAACTTCAACTCATGGCAGGCCTATCCAGCACAGTCAATGATGACTGCTGCTAGGAACCACAGTTCAACAATATCTGGTGTGGGAGAACTTTGTGACTCTCATTCCTACATTAACTGGATTTTATTTAAGAAAGTATTAGTAAGTTCCCAATTTTTTGTCTCTGAAAGTAATTGGCCAATATTGGTATTGCATCCATTAATTTTTTCCCTTCTGTCTCTTCTCTGTGGACAACACAGAGCTAAAGGAGAGAAACATGTTTTTATCAGAAGGGGGTAGAAGTCACAGTAATGGATACCCCCTCAGAATATGCTTTTAAAAGGCGCTATTCTCAACAACTGCACAATGACTTTCAGAAACTGACATTTCTGCAGACTACAACTCCCATAACACCCCAGGGATTATGGGAGTTATAGTGTACAATTCGCCCTCAATTTTGTCTGTTGCAGCACTTCTATTCAGCTTTTCTAAGCTCTGTTTCCTTTTCCAAGCTTTGTTCCTATTCAACTTTTCTAAGCCCTGTTCCTTTGTGTATGACCTTACTAGTTTTGTACAAGGGCTTTGGTGGTGATGCTGTAAATGCTTCTCCCACTTACTGCAATTTTTTCATCCTCTGTCTGTTTCCAAAGTGCATCCAGATCATGTGCATTTTTCTTGCTTTGCTCATCCAAATCTGACCATGGTGTAAACATCTTTGATGGGTACACAAATAAATGGAAGCATTCTTCAAAGTCAAATCTGTCCATCATTTTGATTAAAACACCAGTCCTCTTCAGAAGACAGAGGCCTTTTCGTCCTTCATTCTTAAAGAAATATGGTCTTGAAGCTTTTATTTCCATGAACAATCCTTTTCTTGATTCCAAGAAAGACGTTATCATACTACTGCACTTATGGCAAGGAGTATGTGACATAAATAATGTCATTTTATATTTTCCTTTGATCTGACTTTCTGGGATATATCCTTCAATATTACTCAAAACCAAAAATTCAGCATGTTGCTTACCAGGATCATTGTATGCGTAGCCCCATATCTCCCAAAGAGCATTGTTCCCCTTTCTCAAAGAAAACAGTACCAGTGTTTTTCTGATTATGGTTTTGTTATTAAAGTTTTCTTCAAAATCTTTTTCAGGTAGCAGTTTTCTGAGGAAGCAGGGCATTTCATCTGAATGTCCTAAGCCAGATGGTTTGTTGAGACTGATAAGAAAAGAAAAAGGAGATATAAAATTGGGTTGAACTATATTGCTACTCTCCATAAATACTGTAAACTCTCTAAATCCTGTGTATACTCACCTGGGACAAAGTTCTACTGAAGTCAGTGTGACTTACTGCTGAGCAAATATGCTTAGTACTGTGCTATAACAGAGATGTCTATAATATATATGTGAAGAAACCTTACCACACAATTATGCTCTACTTTACTTTTGTCAAGTCCCTACTTTTTTTTCTGTTGCTTCTCATCCTTGCTTTATTTGTGCCCCCTTATGCCTACCTCACTTTAACCCTTTACTTCCATTTACTTGTTCCCTGTGCCTTGTGGCCAAGTAAAATAAGGTGCTCAGCAAATGGAACAGGTATAGACTTGCAGCAGGCAATGTGCAGCTTTCTAGATTGATTGACTGCGCTTCCATAATCCATCACAGTTGGCTGCAGTGTCAACTGGTAACTCCCATCCTGGGCTTTAATATAAACTTTACAGGAATTATTCAAGATACTGATACTATTTTAAGTATGTGGTTTGGCACCTTGGATAACTCATGTAAAGTTCAAAATAAGACCTGGAGTGGATTCACCATTCCACTGACATGGGGGTCACCAGTTGCCACTGATTCACTGGGATGGCTAGGACTGATAGTGGTTGTTGACAAGAACATCTGGAGGGCCATATATTACCTATTCCTGTTATATACAAACTTACACTAGCTCAGAAAGGTGGAGAGAAGGAAAGCAGTTCACCACTGGCCCTCCTGAGAAGCCAGCTTGATATGTTTTCCATCAGGAAAAAGACAATTATTGTCTCTCAGTGTGGCTCATATGTATTAAAAATAGAGGCTAGGCAAGCCCGTCTAGCTTGAATAGAGGTGCTGCACTGACAAAACAAAGACTGGAAAAGTGAACAAACCATAAGGAAAACTCAGGAGGGGAAGGCTGCTGCCATCCCAGGCTAAGTGTGCTCCGGCTAACTCAGATTCATATCCTGGGCCATTTCCGCACTACAGTGTTAACCTGCTGCTATTCCACTTTCAACGCCCTGTGGAATTCTGGGGTTTGTAGTTTACTGAGACCAAAGAGCTCTTTGACTGAGAATTTGAAGTGCCCTTCCCTAAACTACAAACTCCAGAATTCTATAGGAGGCTGATAGTGGAATAGCAGCACTTTAACACTGTAGTGCGGAAATGGCCCTGGACTTAGAAGACTATAGTTGGAGCTGCTTCTTGTGCTGGTATGACACCAGGGAAGGGAAGGCACAAGGGAAGGAAACACTGCTTGAATAATCTTGCTTCCATATAAGCGCCATGGAATTTGTGAATGTGTATTAGTTTTAGGATCCTTTTGTTTTAAGAATCATGTGCTAGGTGCTTTCAAAGCCTCAGGGGACTATGAAAGCAGACAGAAGCTTTCTAATAAGTTGTCATCATCATCACCACCACCACCACCACCACCACCACCACCACCTAGGGATACATAGTCCTGGCATAATGAGCAGAGTTTGCTTTTGTTGGTCCTAAATGAAGAAAGTGCCTCTGCTTCTTGAAATCTGTGACTAGCATGTGTTTTACAACTGTAGCTGGCTGTTCTTATGTCCACATTCATCCATGGGCTCTTTGCTTCCTGATCTGTTCAGTGCCACGGCCTTTGCTCCTTGTGTTCTTTTCATGTAAATAAATTTAGGAAGCCAGCATGCCTTTGTCTAGGGGTTATGTCAATGGGGAGCCTCAAGTCCTGGGGTCAAATCTGGCCCTCCTGGGCTTCCAATCTGGAGTTTCCAGGATGGCCACATCCTTTTCTAATTGTGCCACTGCTTGATGAGTTTCCTGATTTTGTACAGACTTTTCTCCATTCTAGATGACTGTCCTTCTAGATACCTGTCCTTCTAGAACTTAGTTACTGGCAGAACAGCACTCTTAAGCTAACCATGATTGCATTTTTATGCCATATACTTTGTCTCTGGCTCCACCCAACCCTGGAATGCAATTTATCTCGCTAGGAATATCTCTGAAACTGAATTTCACTCTTGAACTAAGAGTTTCTGATCTTCAGATTACACAATGTGCTTTTACGATTTAACACATTGTGTGACCCTGTAGCTACTGGACTGCAATTCCCATCTTCCCTCACCATTTGCTATGCAGCCTAGGACTAACAGGACTTGAATTTCATCTGAAAGGCCACACTTTGCCCACCCAATTGAAAAGGACTGGTAGTATTTTGGTATTGTTAAATAAACTGTTACTCAGTTACAACCACTTATAACTAAAGGGTCTGAGTGATGACATCTAGCATTGAATTGCAGCTTGTGTAAAATTTAGTGTGTGTGTTCTCTTTTGTGAATGTTAGGAGACAACTCAAAAACATCCAAAAATGACTAGGGAATGACTTCCCTCTGCTAGTCCCTGGCCCGTGACAAAAACATCCAAATATGCAGTCATGTTTATGCCAACAAGGAATGGTCTTAACTGAACCACTTGATACTTCTAGAATCAGATGGGAAGGAGAGTGAACTAAATAAATTGTGTCTCAGGAGTGATCATGTAACAATATTAGTTGAGAATGGTTCCAATAGCTATAACAGAAGTTCTATGTCTTCTCAGGGCTCCTACATAATTTCTTAACCTATTGTGTACATGATCTCTACCTAGAAAATTATAACAAATAGTTTGATGACATTTTAAATAATAACAAGACAGACTGATCACTGTTAATTTTTAAGGAGCCACCATATTCTTAATTGCTTTTGAGTTAACAAACTAAGACAGCCACCTTTCTGGAATGGAAGTAATGAAAAGAAGAGAAAAGAAAAGAAAAGAAAAAGATCATTTGAAGATCAAGATCACATTCCAGAGCTTTACTCCCTCTAAGGCTATTTTCAAAATGCAAATTCCATTGAGTATAAACTTACCAAATACAGTTGCTGAGTAATAAAAGGTTTGACACTGTTTTTATAAAAAGCTGTTGAGAAGCTACCGGACGTTCAACTTTCGCTTTCAATTTTAGCGTTGTGCCTAAACATCTGGAACTGTATCTCCTCTGCCACCTAGTGGCAAATCTACAGTTGACTACAACATTTTTTTAAACAGTGTCCCTGTGTTTCCAGGATAGCTCTTGTGCTCTGTTCAATGCTTCAAAAAAATAAGGTGGTCAATACCTGCTTTTAAGGCGGTAAATTTTGTACTTATAATTAAAGTGATTTTTTTAAATGAAAAAGATGAAACACAAAACCAAATGAATTTGTAGTGACTTCTTTCAGAGATGCAACAATCTAGTTACCATTAGTGCCCCAAGTTTGGTACTGTTGGCACTGGGTTGCTAGAGCGGGTAACAGGAAAGAAACAGTATGACTTCTAGCTACACTGAATCCCAGCAAGGTTAGTAAGGTATGTAGAAATATGGAATCTAAATCTCAGTTAAAAACTTTAATGTTTTTCAAAGCTTTTGGAATTTTATTTTAATATCATGTAACAATCTATTTTGATTATCACTGTTTTCACACCATACTTTAATCACATGCTTTTCTGGTGTCATCACGGGATTGCCAATTCTGGATTGGGCCTGATATGCAGCCTCTTTTTTTCTTTAGGCACCTGGGTGTTTGCGGGACAGCACCAGCATTGCACCTGGTGCGTGTTCCACACCTCCGCTTCCTTAGCCACTCTCAGGTCCCACCCAATCCCCACCCAACCACTCCTGGTTGGTTTATTTTAAAAATTTTTTTGCTGGCAGACATGCTAATGTTAGCAAGATAGATAATGGTAATGTTTTATTGTGTCCACCCCAAAGGAAGTTCAGCAACAGAACTTTGGCTTTCTTCAAAATGGCAATGGGCAGGCTGGGGTGGGGAGGAAAGGTAATCCTTGTGATAGTTCCCAGCCATTTCCTTTGTGGAGCTGGGCCACCTGATACCCACGAGCGCATGCTGGCAGGTGCTATCGTGGTAATGGTGGTGCTGGCTTTAAAAAAAAACCCTTTTGAAATTTGGCTGGACCCTGGGGGCTGGTGTCGCAATGTCAGTAGTAACATCGCCCTCAGAGTGACTTTCCTGGCCGACATCTCCTCTTGTGTTTGCCTGTGCAATGATGGCAGTGGCTGGCCTGCTGCTGGGTAGAGCTTCGCCTGGGAGTTATTGAGGGAGGCACAGGCAGGGACTGCCCACATCCCACCCACTCCTGACTCGTTCATGGAAGGACATCTGATGGAGGCTCTGCATGGGCACAGCTATCATGATTGCTGTGGGGAAGGCCAGTTATTTTCGAGTTTTTCCTGAAAATGAAAAACAGAAAGATTACCAGTGCCTGCAGCCAGGATAACACCTGATTGGTGACAATGTCATGTGGTGAGGTGGCTCCTCAAGTAGGAGCAAAGTGTGGCTGATGTGAATTTAAGACACCATGCAAAAAGGGCCAATATGTCTTATTGCTTTGTATTGTATTGCATCGATTTTTGTATTTCTATTCGAATAATTTGTTTTACAATTGTATTTATATTCATTTTCTATTTGTGTTACTCTTTACTTCCTACATGAGTGTGTTGTAACAAAATACAAGATCCACAAAACAGCAGTGCCTTCATTGGGCAACCAAAATGCACAAAATACATCATGCAGAGTTTCAAATCTTAACTGGCTTCTTTATCAGGCAAAGGTGGTAAAAATCATACAGGAGAAGAAAAGTGACTATGTTGGAGGCACAAGCCTACATTTTGTCTTAGATGTTACTTCTGTTGTCAGATGTCTGGAGGGATCTCAATGCAGACAGAGGCCAATCTTCTTGGCTATGTGGGGACCAGGGACAAACATTGAGTTTCAATGTTGTCTACCTAAGAAAGGAGCAAATAGCTTCCAATTGGACAGAGACAGCTTGGATCTCAAGGAAGGTTACTTTTCTGTTGCTAATATTGTTGAAATTGTATTACTAATCTTTTATTGCCCTTTATCCCTATCCCCACATGGCCGTGAAAGAGAGTGGTTTTTACCCTCATTGATATCCCTGCACTCACTCCCCCAACTTTACTAGGCCATCTCAACTAATAATGGACATAACATTTGAGACACAGTGTTGTTACCCTGTTTACTGGGGGTCCCGGGAGGGACACCTAAATAACCAAACAACAACACACTTCGGGGGAAATTAGCTTGGAGCACTGCTGGTGAAACGAGAGGTGGGGTAACGCAGCAGGATCTTGTAACCCAATGTTTACGGGGTCAGGCCAAGTCAAGAAGCAAACCCGGTTGGAAATAATGAAATGATCTCTATTAAATACAGGCACACAATGTAAGCAACACACGCACACAGATAACTAAGGAAAATAAAGGTTTGAGTTGGATAGAGGGATTTTTGAGAGGGATAGTTGATTCAGGTGATACGGAACCTGTTCCTGGAGCCTGGAAAACAGATAGGGAGCGATGCTGGGGTGCAATGTAGCTCAGCATGTGGGGCTGAGGGGAAGCTTGCCGGGCAAAGCGGCAGCAAGGCTGTGTGGAACTCAGGAATGATCTGAGGATGGTCTCGGAATCAGGGGTTTTTATAGGGAGAAATGTGACTGCAGGCTATGCCATACTTGGGGAAAACAAGGCGATTTAGGAGCGGGACAAAGCTTTGGAAAGGTCAGAATTTAGCATGATTGAGTTAAGTCTGAATTGACAAAGAGTTAGCCAGTATGCAAATGCAGAGTGTTTGGCAGTTGAGTTTCCAGCTTGCCAGGTTGCCTGCTTGGGGCAGGGAGTCCTTTGTAAACAGTGTGCATACATAATGAGGGTGTTTGCAGAGAGGTCTCCTAAAGCAAGGATCTGGCTATTTCTGGCCTGCCTGGGTGGAGAATGTAATGTCCAGCAATTAGTGGCCGTTCCTAGTCTGTGCTTGTTCGGGGGCCTCACAAACACGTGGAGGGGGGTGGTGGAAGAGAGCCAAATTATTGATATCAAAATGATATCTTTATGCTATCTCCAAGGAGGTCTAACCTGCAGTAACAATGTAGGCCTGTGTCACTTCACCTGGGTGTTTCCATGGCTTTTGCTACTAATTTCAGGTCTTTAGTATTTTTGTTTGGCTAATTTTTATTGTTTTCATCCTTATTCTCATGGAGTTGTGAGCTGCTTTGTAGGATTACAAGACTGACAAGTGATGTTTAAAGAATCTTGTCCAATGAGAATCCATCTATGGCACAACATGGAGATGACAATGGAAAAAACATTCATACAGAAAAAGAAAATGACAGATTTCAATGTGGAAGAAGACATCAAATTTTATTGGTTAATTGCATATTGGATTCCATTATTAGAGTTGCAAGGGGCAGACAACTGTGAAGGGTTCATGGACCATTTTTCACCCCTCAAGAGCTGGTGTGGGTTTCATCTACTTATTCCAAGAAAACCAGACGTGAATGGAAGGTATCTTGTAGGAAGCTTAAAAAAAAAAGATTTTCAAAAATATTTGATTAAAAAAAGACTATCCCAAAGCAAGGTGTGTGGGGGACTGTTTTTATAGAAGAATCACTCCCCTGGTGGCTTCTGGGGCATGATTCTCTGTCCTCAGCCCTTCCCTGCATAAAAATCTTTTCTGATTCAAGGATCAGGAGGAGCCTAGGTTCTCTTATGAATATCCAAACTTAGGGCCTTTCTGCCCTAAGAATTGAATCCTGGTATTTTCAGTGACATTTACTGCCTAATAAGTGTGTTTAAGACTGCAGCCTTAAACTGTCTGGCTTAATGCAACAGAGAAACAAGATAATTATTTGATAGCATAGCAAATCAAACTTACAATCTTGTATAAGTAAATGAAATCTTTCCCTCTAATAATTAATGAAAACTTGACTATTACTAATATGTATTTTTTTCTATGATGCAGTATAATGTAAGGTGGCTGGGATCAGATGACACACAGGTTTAAAATCGAATGTTTAAAGTAGCACTCTTGAACTGGAATTAGCCTGTGTAATTTTTGGATCAGTTCTGACTAGGAGCAATTCCAGCCAAACCTTATGGTTATTAAACAAGCAGTAGGCAAAATCCATATAGTTAGAGCAAGCAAGCAGGCCAGAATATCAAAGATCAATCTCTTTTTAAGCCTGAAACTGAGATTGTTATGAGTACCAAATAACATTTTACTACTCAGAGATAATAAACAGGCAATTCTTGTGAAAACCCAATCAGGGTAACGTAAATCATGCATTAAGTTTAAATTCCAGTTGTTATCCAAATTAATAGTTGCTTGCAGATTTTTAAAAGATCTGGGATAAATCTGGCCATGAGCATTTAAAAATGTTTCAGTCTTATTGAGCAGCAATTTCCTCTCTCCCTCCCTCTGTGCCTTTAAGTCACTTGTCAACTTATGGTGACTCCATGAATTTCATAGGGTTTTCTTAGGCAAGGAATAGTCTGAAGTGGTTTTGCCAGTTGCCTCCTCTGAAATATAGCTTTGTACTATAACATAAATAAGGTGGGAAGGTTTTTTTTACAGCATCCACTGTTAATTTATATAATAAGTAGAACTGACTTAACCTAGCATGCAGTATTCACAAATGTCATTTTACATTTCTTTAAAAAGAACCCAGTAATGACAAAAGTTTAGATGTCATAGCCAATATAATACAGTGCACCCTCTATATATGCAGGGATTCCATTCCAGGAACCCTCACGTAAGACAAAAAAAGGTGAATGCTCCATCCCATTATCATCAATGAACATAATGTGTGCACATCTGCACTGGCATGGGGGCATGCCTGATGCATCTATTGACAATAATTGGACACAAGGCTTTGCATGACCTTGCATTTGTGTGTGCTGAGGTTGCATCAGCAGAGGGTGCACTGTATAGAATTATTACTAAGAATGGGATATTGCTGAGGCCTAGATCAGGGCACAAATGGTGCGGAGATTAATATATAGCTCCTAGAAAATGAAGCTGATGTTAAATACAATGCAGTCCATTTAAGGTGTGTGTGTGTGTGAGTGAGTAGGAATGCAAGAGGAAGCTCTTCACTAGCTAAGACTAGATATTCCAAGCTCAGCTCACAGTTGACTATACTAAACTAAAAAGGTCATTCATCTTTATGACTGTTCTCTGGTTCTTAACTGGAACTTAGTTTTAAGATTTCACATGTATCATGCCAGAGCAGCTGTGTCAAAGGCAGTGAAAGGGTTAACATATATAGACTTTGCTTTTAGTAGAAAAATAGGTGAAATTAAATTAGCTGCAGATGTGCTGTATCTAAGGTATGCGATGCTGTCATGCTTAGTTAATGAGAAAGTTTGGGAGTTAACCTGACCAGGGAAGAGTTCCTCCTCCCTGATTCTCCCTGGTACCAAATGCATCATCTTGAAGTGTTGTTTTCCTGTGCATGGTCTTTTGATGTACCTGATTGATGTAATCGACCTGTAACTAACCCTTTTGAAAAGGTATAAAAGCCTGTTCTTGTAAGAGCAAAGGGTCTTCAGTTTCTTTTGGCTGGGGACCCTGCGCAGTTAATAAACTTTTCTGCTTCAAGTACTCGAATGGTTTTTCATTCCCTAGATGGGCTACTTCAGCAGAAGTTCAGCTGGTGATGCTTTCCCCCATAATTGCATCTCAGTGGTAGAAACAGCCTCATCATTTTTTTTTGACAGCCTCACAAGAAAAAATAATAACAAAAAACCCAACCTCTGTGTGGGAATCTCTAGCTGAAATTCTTATAATATCTATTT